>CM076572.1:1406791923-1406964264 GCA_034641835.2 Pinus albicaulis | reverse complement strand
TGAGGGATACCTTATTTTTCCAGCTGCAGCCCAAATCCAAACAGCAAGCTATCTAAATTAAATAAATAGGAAAGCTAGCAATTAGTTATGTAGTTGTTGCTATCTTCTTGCAAGAAGATATTTTATTTTCCAAGAAAAATTCCTAATATTATTCTAGGATATTTTGTATTAGTTTTTGTATAAATACTTCATCATTTGAAGTATTGGGTGTGGATTAATTGTTGAACATTTCTGTAGCTGTACTATTTTGAACCTAAAGGTTTTTGTATCAAGTTCAAGTCAGCAGACTGGATCACAGGAAATAAAGCATCATATTACGGGATTCATGTGTTGGGCCACTGCAGTGAAGTATTTCACTTGTCATTTTGTCAAATTTCTTATGTTTTCCATCCATTCATAAATGTGTTCTAAATTTTAATGTGAAATCAGGAATTGTTATTTCAGAATTTGTTAAAAGCACTCTGTTATTGACTGATTTTCATTTAAATGTTTTCTACTGATATCCAAACCAGGGAACCCTTAGTTTCTCCCTGACTTCAATTGACCTCTGCCTTTTCACTCCTTATCCGAATTTAAGAACCCTTAATTGCTCTTTATCCTGATTAAAACCATTTCACCATCAGCCTTTGAAGCTCTGGAGTGACTCTTCTATCTTTCCCTGTAAACATTTACTTTTAGACCTTGATCCTGATATGACTTCTTGACACATTGACTCCATCTACCCAATGGGTTACAAATCTATAACTATCCATCTCAGTAAGTGGTTTCCCCACCAAACCAAATCAAAACCCCAAAACCAATATGCCCCATATAACTAGCCTTAAATCAGATATAAAAACAAAGTTAAATCTTATAGAGAGTGTCCTCCCTGAGCATTAGGAAGGCTATATCCTAAAGCTTAAAAGTAGTTTTGTGGTTACCTCTAATATTCTTTAAACTATAATAAAAAAACTCACAACTTTGAGAATTATTAGAGTGATAACATACTAGCAACTCTGTTGGGGAACTAACCAATCCTCAGTTTTAAAATAGATCTTAAAGGAAATATTTTCATTATCTTTTCCCCTTAAGAATGTTTTAATAAGTCGTGAGTATATTTTCATAAAAAAAATTAATTCTGGCTTCCAGAACAGTCTACTATACCAGGTCAAATCCAGATCTACAACCTACTGTCATAGTAGATAATCCTGACAGAATTGGAAAGAAAAATAAAAGAGTAGAGGATTTAGGTAATAATATTCTATTAGTCAAGGAAAATTCCCTTCCAAAACAACTATCAAGTTTACAAGATATAGAATTTGATTTAAATTTTGAACAATCTTTATTCAGAACCAAATCAGAAAGTGACTTACATAAATCTGTTATAGATCTTGATTTTATTTCATTTATTGAAACTAAGAAGGAAACTGTTTCAGTTTATTCTGAGGAAAATATTTTTGACTCTTATGATAAGCTTGATGCTATAACTGCTACTTTGATTAAGGAAATAGATGAAGCTTATTTACAACATTCAGTTGAATTGAGTGCTTTATCAGCCTATACCCCTAAGACTTCTACTAGCCATTTAGATACTAGCCTTATAGAATCAGTAGGTTCATCCCTATTCACTACCACTTCATCCATTATTTCCACCACACTTCATTCTATAGATTCATTTTTTCCTAAGCAACCATTTCAACCTAGAATATTATTCCCATCCTCCACCACCTCAAGTTCATCCACTAGTTTTTCTACTGCATTTTCCAATACATCATTATCATTCCCAAGCACCTCTTCATATATCCCAACTTCATCGTCTAGCATCTCAGCCACATTTTCCAGTACATATTCTTATATTCCAATCTCATCTGGAATTTCTTTAACTACAGTAGGAAGTACTTCTAGCTCTTCTCCAAGTACTTCCAAATTGCCTCCTAGCTAAGCTAGAATTCAAGCCATGGCTGCAATATATGCTCCCTTGGTCCTACCAGCACAGTTACATGACATGCCACGGGATTATCAAATAAAAATACCTCAATTTGATGCAACCACTCATTACACTTCCCAAAATCATGTTAATAAGATGACAAACTATTTTGAACTTCATGAAATAGATGATGTTGATGTCCAAATGAGACTTTTTTCTCAAACCTTAACTGGTGAGGTAAAAAAGTGGTTTAAATGTTTGAATGCTGTTAGTATTGTTGATTTATCAATTTTTCATAGATTATTTCTTAATATATGGGAAAGGAAAAATCCACTACAAATTTTTTCTGAATTTGAAAATATAAAAAGAGCACCAAATGAAACAATTCAAGATTATTGTACTAGATATAACATTATTTATAATGCAATTCCTGCTAATCTTAAACCTCCTCTAGACTTTATCCTTATAAAATTCCCTGATGGATTTGATACATATATAGCCTATCAATTAAGAGAGATAAATCCAGAGACCTTAGAGAAAATTCAAAGTAATGCTGTTAGTGTAGAGGCAAGTCTGTTAGCAAAGAAATCTAGATTAAGGAATGAAAGGAGAGTAACAATAAAAGAGGAAATATATACTTCAGATTTGAAAATAGATCAATTAGTGAAAACAGTAGAGAGAATGATGGATAGGTTAGATAATATGGAAAGGAAGCCACAGTGGGATAACCAACAACAAGGACCTCAATTAGAAATCCCAACTTCAGGAAAAACACCAATACTGGAAAATCTAGAGAATCAGCACCTGACCAAACAATAAGACCACCTTTCCAAGAGAACTATGCTCAAAGTTCTCATTAAAATGAAGATGATGAAGAAACCATAAATCTAATGGGTATTAATGAAGATAACACCATTTTTCTTACACAAGAAGAAAATGAGTTATATGAATTACAACAATTACAATTAGATTCTGGTGAATATTTTGATTACAAGCAAGGTTATAAGTTTGCAATCAATGAATTCCATAATAAATATAACCTTAGGAGCAAGAAAAATGTAAAGCCTTCTATTAAGGAATCTACCCAAACACAAACAAAGAAAAAAGTAGAGGCTCCTACTACTAAATTTCTACAAATTCTCCCTAGGGAAACCAAGAAAAACTCTAGTCCAACTCAGAAAATCTCAAGTCCTAAAATTTCACCTAGTCCCAAAATTGTTGACATCATAGATGATGTTGTCCAAACATCAGCAGATTCATAAAAATCTGTTGCTGCCAAGACAATTAATTATGCTAAAACAACAATTTTAGACTCAAAAACACCTACAGCTGATCCTAAAGCTATCACTGCTAAAGCAGCTGCTGAAAATAAAAAATATGCAAAAACATCTACTGCTTCTCAAAATGTTCTTGAAAAGGAAACCCAAAATAGTAAGACAGTAGAAATACAAATAGAAAATGAGAAAACAACTGTAGAAAAAGAAGACAAACCTACCCAAACTACAGTTACAAAAGAAGAGATAATTCATCTAGAAAAATCCCAAGCACCATTTAATATCCACGCTGAAATTGCCAAATTAAAGATACCAATTCCTTTGACAGAATTGGTAAAACATGACCTATACAAAACACCTATCACTGAGACTTTGAATATGAATGATGGAGAAGATTCAATAAATTTAAGTGATGATCAACCAACATTAATCTTTGGTCTTGATGTTAATGGGAAACACCAAGATGGAGCAGTTCCACATTTCTACATTAGCTTAACTATTCATGACCAGATTTTACATAATGCAATGCTAGATTCAGGGGCCTCGCACAATTTAATGCCAAAAGCAATAATGGAAACCCTGAATTTAGTTAAATGTTTAGGTTTGATAAAATATTTTTGTGCTACTTTAGTTCAATATCCTGGAAAAAGCATAGTCATGGATATTGTAGTAGCTGACATCCCTCCCAAGTATGGAATAATCTTATCTCGCTCATGGGAAGCTAAACTACAGGGATCTTTACAACTTGATATGTCTTATGCAACAATATCATTTTTTTTCCAACCCAAGAAACTTTACAGAGAAACATTAAAGAAGTATATGGTTAGTAGTGTAAAAAGACCAAGAAAGTATCCTATATACTCTACACCTACTGACATGGAATCATTCATTTTATGTAACTCTGAAACTAGAATTGAAAACAATAATGAACTAAAAGAGAAAAACAAAGCACCAGATAGTGAAAACATTTTTCATGAATCATTGTGGCACCTAGATTTTGATGGGTCGGTTAATAAATTAGGAGTAGGAGTAGGAGTTTGGATACACAATATGGAAAACAATCATGCAGAAGGTCATGCTTTTAGACTAAATTTCAAATGTACAAATAACATGGTTGAATATGAAGCTCTTATTTTAGGACTGCATATTGTTAGGAATTTAGGAGCCAAAAGAGTGTCAATTATGGGAGACTCGGAGTTAATAGTGAAACAGATAACTGGAGAATATTATGTATATAATCCAAGATTAATCCTATATAGAGATAATGTTTTAGATATGATTAAGGAACTTCTAGAATGTGACTTTTTCTGCAATCCCAAGAAAACAAAACATACAGGCCCACTGCTTAGCAACTTTTACTAGTACTTGCAATCTGCCATTTCAACCAAATCATAGATATAATGCATAAGTTAAACACAGACCTACAATTCCAGACAATCTTAAATATTGGCAAATTTTTTCACAAGATGAACAGATTTATCATTTCATGAACAATGAAGGAGAATTTCAGGGTTGTAATATAGACACAAATTGTACAATATATCAAAATATAGATAGTGAGACTGATTTAAATAATGTAGATATAAATAATTTAGATTTTGCTAAACCTACTAAATTTAGTCAATTAGACAGATAATTTAGATAAATTAGAGATTGAAGAGTTAGAAGATGATGAATCTGATATTTTAAACCTCAAAGAAAATTTTTTACCTAAGGGATTAGCCCCTTTAGAAGATCTGATGTTTGACTCTAATGATGTTGCAAGGAAACCCAAGATGGAGCCATTAAGATCTAATATTGAAGACTGTAATATAGGAACATAGTTAAAGCCTAAGATGATTAAAATTTCAAAAGCCCTATCTCAGGAAGAAAAAGTAAAATACATAGCTCTGTTTAAGGAATTTCAGGATGTATTTTCTTGGAGTTATGAGGACTTAAAATCCTATGACATTAGCATAATACAACATAAAATACCCATAAAAGAATACCAAAAACCTTTTAAACATAATATTAGAAGGATCAATCCTATTTTAATGCCTTTAATTGAGAAAGAGGTAAATATAATGTATGAAGCCTAAATAATTGGACCAATCAGATATTCTGATTAGGTTTCTAATCTATTTCCCACTAGGAAAAAGACAGGAGAAATCAAACTGTGTGTTGATTTCAGAAATGTAAATAAAGTGTCCTTAAAAGAAAACTACCCTTTACCAAAGATGGATCACATTTTACATAGGGTGGTTGGCTATTACAGAATTTCATTGTTAGATGGATTCTCTGGATATAACCAGATTCTATTCCAATCAGAAGACCAAGCTAAAACTACTTTTACTACTCCATGGGGCACTTTCATGTATGTGAAAATGCCTTTTGGGTTCATGAATGTAGGAGCCACTTTTCAAAGAGCTATGGATATAGCCTTTGTTAAAGAGATTCATGAATTCCTTGTGATTTATTTAGAAGACATCACTGTATTTTCAAAGACTGATAATGAACATTTGTATCATCTCAGACAAGTCTTTCTCAAATGCAAGAAATTTGGCATCTCTGTAAATCCTAAAAAAACTTTATTTGGATTGGAATAAGGTAAATTATGAGGACATATTATATCTAAAGAGGGAATTAGAATATATCCAGCAAGAATAGAGGCCATTTTAAACATTAGTCCTCCTAGTAATATTAAATCATTACAAGCTTTCTTAGGTAAAATTAACTTTCTTAGAAGATTCATCTCAAATCTAGCTGAAATAATTAGAGAACTTAACAATATGTTGAAAAAAGGCTCAATACTTAAATTGACTGTGGAGGCAAAGCAATCATTTAAATCAATTAAATAAGCCTTGGTAAAAACACCAGTCCTTATAAGTCCTGACTTTAAAAAAGATTTCATTATTTTTTCCTTTGCTTCAAAACACACTATTGTTGCATTTTTACTGCAGAAAAATGATCAGGGCTATGAGAATCCCATTTATTTCTTTAGAAAATCACTCAGATATGCCACTTTAAAGTATAACATAATGGAAAAGCAGGCACCAGCATTAGTGAAGGCCATCAAAGACTTTAGAGTGTACATTCTTTATTCACATATCATTGCTTATGTTCCAAATGCAGTTGTAAAGGACATTCTAACACAGAATGGGCCTGATGGTAAAAGAGGCAAGTGGATTTCTACAATTTTGGAATATTACATAGAAAACAAACCCACCAAACTCATAAAAGGTCAAGGTTTAGCCAAACTCATGGCTGAATCAAATTGTCATGCTTTAGATATTAATTTTATTGCCCAAATAGATGATCAGGAAGAGATGGCAGCTCCAAAGATCAGTGAAGCCTTTTCAAACTCATGATGGTATGCAGATATTGTATTTGTATTACTAAATTTACAAGTTCCTTGTTGTACCTTAAGAGACAATCCCTTAGCTATGATAAGGTATCAATGCTTAAGACATTTATATGATTATGTCACTAAAATATCTGTCTCTTTTTTAATCACCTTCAAGAAACCCTTAGATATCAAACCCAATGTATGTCTCACAATGCTATTATTTTCTGATGTTGAATTAAATGACCAGAACAAAATGAAGAAGAAATTCCAAACTGATATGCTATCATACAGAATATATCATCTCAAACTTCTGAGGAATTTATGAAAGAAGTATAAAACAAAGGAACACCAATTAAGGATTTTAACTCTTGATTACATAGGTAAAAAGAGACTTGTTGCTCATTACTTTGTCTTACTCAAAGAAAGAAACCACAGAATGTGAACTAAGATACATATCAACATAAACAGATGCCAGAAACTTGCTTACTCATTCATTAATCATTGAAATCTCTGAGTACAAAAAGTAATCTGAAGGTCCAAAACTCATAACCCTCCTCTTGAAAATTACATTAAATACAATAAAACAAACAGTTTGGAAATGTTGTAACCAATTCCAACTACAATAACTACTTAGGACTTTAGAGGTTGTCTATTACATGCCTTGAAAATGTCTTATTACAATTACATTGTCTTTGGAAAAGTAATAAAATGTAAAAATATACATTCCAATCTATAGGAATTGCTGATGATGTTGTTACATGCCCTTGGTCATTCGATTTGTCTTTCTTTGATGATGAAAACCCTTTTGGAAAGTCTATTGTCCAAGCTCTGCACTTTTTCCATATCTCTATCTTTATCCTGGGCGAATGTGTTAGATTATGATACTCCAATCTGAATGCAGTAATTCGATTATAAGATGGTCCTTCTGTGAAAAGAGTTTTTACCAACCACAATAGTTGGAAATGTTTCTACAGAAAGTTGACTATTCTTTCTCCTTTAAGCACCTGAGTTTTTTCATGCCTATTATCAACTTTTCTTTTTTCCATAACTATAGAATTATCATAAGAATCCCATGGAAAAATATTTCCCTCATCTCCCCAACATGATGGCAGACCTATTCTTGCTAATTTGTCAAATAAATTATCAAATTGACTTACTGCCTCTTTAATTTCCATCAGTTTATTTTCTGTAGCTTTCTTGTGATCATTTCTGACAATCATCTTATTGATCTCCGCTGCATATAAGGTCCTGTCTTTAATATCATTTTATTCTAATTCCTGATATGTTTTAGAATTAATAAATTAAATTAACCTTCTAGCCTAGATAGCTTTGTTAATTGCCTTCTGCTTATCTGTCATGATTGGTTCTTCACATTCCCTAATAAGACTTTTTTCCTCCGCAACTATCTTCAAACAGCTCCAAAATGATTTCATTTCAGGAATGATATCATTCCAAATAATATCTTTGGCTTGTATCAATTAAATGTTTCCCTTCAGTCTTTCTTTGAGATTTTTAATCTCAACATTAGCATTTTGAATATTAGTTTTATACTTATTAGCTTCTTTCTCTATGATATGAATAAGCTTTGTTGCAGTCTCCAGATCTGCTTGAGCCTTTTTCCGATCTCTTTCAACCATCTGCAACTCAGTATTCAATTGAACAATCTCTGCTTGAGGATCTTCATTACTTGTAGGAAAAACAAAAGTACAACTATGGTTATCAATATGATTTTGCAATGATAGCAGTTTGCTTTATTTTGGCAATTTCTTCATATTTTTTCATTAGTTGTTGTAAAAGATTTTCCTTCTCATTATCCACCTCTGCAACTTCTGCAACCATAGAATGTTCTCCTGTAGGAAATTTTAGCTTCTTCCTCAATGTGGATATTTCTATTTCAGCACTCTGCATAAATTTCTGTACATCAGTCTTATCACTAGGGTCCACTCCAATCTTTACAATATTTTCTTTAACTCATCATTCTGAACTGTTAAAGCTCTTGCATTACCTTTCTCTAAATTCAATTTCTTAAGTACCTTTCCCAACATATTTTCTTCCTTCATTTCCATTGCATTGATCTTGTTCAAGTCATTTACAATTAACTAACCAGTTTTCATATGCAAATTCATTTTATCCATTAGGGGAATCTTCTTCACATCCACAATCACATTTACAGTATTGAAATTTTTAGAAGAACCTATTGACATGCATGTGGGATGATACAGGGCAATTATGAATTGATCTTTTTCAAGATCCATGATAGTCAAAAGTCTTGTTTGATCTGGAGCGACCTGATACTTAGCTTTAGCTTCCATACTAACCTTCATCTTTTGATTCCTTTCTTCAATCTGTGTAAACATCTGTTAGATCAAATGTACTTGCTCATGAGAGATTTCATGACTCCTAGGTGAAGCAGGAACATTTTATTCTTCTCCTAAATGTAAAGAAAAACCAGGTGGGTTAAATGTAAAATCTTCAGTAAACTTTGTTCTCTTTTCAGCCCCCTGCTCCTCATCATCTAAGTCAATCACTGTTTCTTTGCTTCTTTTGTTTGATTTTTCTGATATGATAGGGGTTTGAATGTTTGAACCTACAAATCTTATCACACCTCTACTTGCTATCTTCTCCAAATCTGGCCTGCTTTCATGAATGAAAGCTAAATACCCATTCTCAATTCTTCTATTTGAAATTATACTGTGAGGGTCATAAGCCAAAATTTCCCCTAACAACATATGCATGTCATCTAACATTTTAGAAACTTCCTCAAATGCCTATCTCATATTGACTATAAAATGGCCTACAGTCATGGGTAATTTGTACATATGCCCCTTTTTCATGGGCACAAAGTGAACTTGATCAAAATTTAGACTCCGTAGAATAAATTCCAAGGAAAATAGCCTCATAGGTACAAACATTGGAAGTCTGTAAGGCTCAATACTTGCTCCATATAGCCCAATTTCACAATAATCCTAAAAAACAAACCAATCTCCAAATTTTCAAGTTTCTCCTAGATGTAAATACTCCCGCGCTTTAGGTAAAAAACAAGGTGGAGGAACTCCATTCAAGATTTTGTATGCAACTGACATGAAATAACTGGTGAAATCAAACAACCCTGCTTCATTTTGCTCTCTTATTACTACATCTGTCTAGAACACTACTGATTGACTTTTCTTGTTTACATCCATAATATTCAGACCTAAATGCATGAACTCTTCCACATTTTGATATAAGAACAAGTAGACAATTAATGAAGAAAAATTAAAAGAACTTGTTAATGAAAGGCTCATCAGCTGTGAATTAACTGCCTCCTACCAATATGATGGAATATCTAGTACTATTCCTCATTTCATCATCATAGCAAACATCCCCAAGACTAATTTATCCACTGCATTGTCATCTTCTTTGCCCATAATTTTTTCAATGTTGCTTAATACTGGTTGAATTTTTGCATCAAAAATCTCCATAGTAAATTCTTTGTTGTCCGGTTGAAATTGCTTCATGTTTGGCTTCAAGAAGTATATGAACTAATTAAATTCTTCACCTGCAATATTGTCATAATAGGTTACCAGGGAATCATTAGAGAACTGAACAGATGGCTCTAACTCGAGATAGCAAAGAGCTTGACGGATTAGCTGGGTAGACACTTGCAAAACATTATCTCCCTGACAATTCATAACAAAGAATTTCCCAGGGTACATGATTGACACCAACCAATAGATAAATTCAAAAAAAGGTGGGTTTTTGGAATACATGCAAAAAGTATTCTAGAATTGACCATGGCAGTAAAACAGGGGAGGATTTGTCATTTAGAATGACTTGCTAATAAAATGGAAGATGAATTATAGAAAAAAGAGTATCTTTAATACCCCCCTTAGTGTCCATGAGAGGGATATGACTAGCTGAACTCGACAAGGATGAACTCTTAGCCATGACTGAAAATTTACGTAAAGAATAACTCATAGGGTGGTCACTTCTACTAGGTTGACAGGAAACTTAAAACAGGATGCAGAGCAAACTAATCAGAAAATATTTTGAAAAAACTATGCTAAGTTTGTTTAAATAGGTGGTGCGGCCTCGAAATTTAATGTTGACATGACACGCCAAAAAGTCGTTGATCCGACGTGGAGGACAGCTGTGAACAACTCAGTGTCCTATGTCACTAAAGGGGCTCTACAGGTACGGGGGAATAATTTGGTTGGTGCCCCCACAATGAATCTTCATCGTTCATCTATGTTGTCCACACAATCAACCGAGTCAACTTCGGAGGCACTCATTTAATTAACTTGTGCGCTGATTGTGCCCGCGGGTTGGGCCTTTTGTTGAAGATTGAAACTATCGACGCTTTTCGCCCAACAAAATGATCGACATTTAAACATAAATGCGGAACCCACTTTCATAAAGTTTAAAGTGTTTAAAATTTTAACTTTAATACATCAACATAAATGTTTTTTTATGTTAAAGTATAAGAATTTTAATACTTTAACATTTTTACAACAATTTAATTTTTTTGTTTATATTTTCAAGAATTGAAAATAAAAAGGATATGTGAATGATCCACAACATCTGGCTCCACCTGGGGATAGTGTTTTTACCACGAAACACTAAGAACCAACAAATTAGTGCCTTCACCTCGGGCATGGAGTCAAAATTTGCTTGATGAGAAATATACAATGAGGGAAAATTGAATATATACAATGATGAACTTGTTGCTTCAGTGTTGGAAATAGTGTTTCAAATACTGCCCATTCACAAGGAGCTCTACTGCTTCTCCATCAATATTTTCCAACATAAAAGTGTTATTTAATCTAACTTCAGTGATTTTATAAGGTCCATACCATAAAGGATCAAACTTTCCATGTTTCCCTTTCCCTTCTCTTTTGGTATCCTATCTCAATACCAGATCTCCAGTTTGAAACATGATCTCCTTTGCCTTCTTGTCAAAAATAGACTTCATTTTTTCCTGATATGTGACCAAATTGTCTATGACTTTATTTCTACTTTCACTCAATTCTATTACCTTATGAAATCTTCTTGTCAATGCATTAGGCTCCTCCTGAGCTTCTTGAAGAAAAGAAATAACTGGTTTTGATAGCTGAGTGGGAAACAAAGCTTGAGTGCCATATACTAATTCATATGGTGACTTACCAGTGGATCCTCTAGTAGTCCTTCTCACTGCCCAGAGAGAAAAAATCAGTTTTGAATCCCAAATTTTCTAATTTTCATTGATTGTTTTCTTCAAGATCTTCACCAATGTCTTGTTAGATGATTCTGCTAATCCATTTCCTTATGGGTGATATGTTGTGGAATGATAAAATATCGCATTATAAGTTTGACAAAAATTTATGAATATGACTAAGTTGAATACCTGAGCATTGTCTGTTACAATCTTTACTGGACATCCAAACCTGCTGAAAATATTCTCTTCTAAGAACTTCATTACTACCAAATCATTTGCCTTTCTAGTAGGAATTGCCTCTAACCATTTTGTAAAATAATTCGTGGCAGTTAGAATCCACTGAAACCACCCACTTGATGGTGGATTAATTTCCCCAATGAAATATAATCCCCATTGTCTGAATGGTTCTTCAATGAAAACAGGAAGAAGAGGTAAAGGAGCTAACATTTTCTTTTCTACAAACAATTGGCATTTCTGACAACTTCTAACAACTCTGTATACATCAGCAAATAAATAAGTCCAATAGAAACCTGATTTAAGAATATTATGAGCAGTTACTCTCCAAATATAATGACCTCCACACAAGCATTCATGATATTCTGTGATAACTTTCATTATTTCTTCTTTTGTTAAACATAACAACAGGACACCAACAGTATATTTCCAATACAGCGTTGCATCAATTATAACATAAGGCTGAGCTTTAAGTTTTAGAGATCTGTACTTAGCTCTATTTATTGAGGGAGCACAAGAAAGGAAACACAAATAGTGGATAATGTCTTTATACCAGTTTGAGAAAATAAATCTATATTTGATTGCTAACTTTTATTTAACTCGATCATCTTCCTCAGCCACTTCCTTTTGAGGTGCAAGCAAGTTAATTCCCAAAGCTTGGAAATTAGATTCTGTCAGCAATTTAGCTAGTCCCTATCCTTTGACTAACTTAGTAGGTTTAATGTCCAAATCATATTCTTGGATTTTGGAAATCCATTTACCTCTTTTTCCCTCCACGTCACTCTATACTAGTACATATTTCATAGAGGAATTAGGCACATATGCTACTATTTGAGAATGAAGTACATAAGTCCTGAAAGATTTTAATGATTTAACTAAAGCATATACCTTCTTCTCCAGAATATTATATTTAAGCTCTGCATCCTTACTGAAAAAGGCTACAAGTTTCTCACTTCCTTCTTCATTTTTCTATAATAACATAGCAGCAATAATAGATGATGATGAAAATGAGAATATTTGGAAAGGCTTCAAATAATTTGGACTGATAAAAACTGGAGCTTCTTGGAGAGCTTCTTTAATTCTGCACAAAGGATTCTCTTGCATCCTTGTCCCATTTCACTTCAGCATTATTTTTCAACATAACTGTTATTTTCCTGACAATCTCTGCATAATTTGGAACAAATCTAATCAGAAAATTTATTTTCCCTAGAAACCTTTGGATATCCTTTTTACTTCTAGGCAGTGGAATTGTTTGTATAGCCTCAACCCTTGCTGGATCAATTTTCACACCCTGATTTGAAACTATATGACCTGGCAACTTTCCTTCCTCTAGAGAAAACAAGGATTTCTTAGGATTCAATGATAACCCAAATTTTCTGCACTTTAAGAAAGCTTTCTGTAGGTGCCCTAAGTGTTCAACATCAGAACCTGAAAAAATAGTAACATCATCAAGAAAAATGACTACAAATTTGTCACCCACAAAAGCAATATCCATTGTCGTTTGGAAAGTAGCTCCTGCATTCATGAGACCGAATGGAATCCTGGCATACATGAAAGTTCCCCAAGGTGTGGTGAAAGTGGTTTTCTTCTGATATTCCTTCTCCACAACTACCTAATTATATCCAGAAAAACCATCAACCATGGACAACCTGTAAGCTCCAGTCACTTTCTGCAAAACAAAATCCATCTTCGGCAAGGGATAATTATCTTTCAGAGAAGCTCTGTTCAGATTTCTGAAATCCACACATAATCTTATCTCTCCATTTTTCTTCCTGACTGGTACTAGATTGGAAACCCAATCTGAATATCTGAGTGGGACTATGATTTTTTCTTGCAAAAGTTTCTTTACTTCTTTTTCAATTGGGGCAAGTAATAGTGGGTTAATTTGTTTGAGCTTTTGTCTGTGTTGCTTGACTCCCTATTTCAGTGGAATTTTGTGTTGAATAATATCTAGATCATAAGTCTTTAAATCTTCATATGACCATGAAAACACATCCATGAATTGTTTGAAAATATCTACATATCTTTATTTATATTCCTTAGGAACTCCTTTAAACAACTTGACTATTTTAGGCTCATGCTGAGTTCCTAAATTACATTCCTCCATTTCTCCATCTTGAGATACCTTTTTCTGATTCTCTGCCACATCATTAGCATCAAAAAATCCCTCAAGAGGCACCAAACCTCTGGGCAAGATATTATCTTTCAATTGAATTATCTTCTAATCCCCAATTGTTTGCTTCAGGTTTCTAGACATATTACTTTGATCGCATTCGTCAACTTCTAAATCAATTTTACTATCTTCAAAATTTCCAATCATTGTTAAAAATTGATTAATTTGGTCATCATCCTCAAAAACCTACCAATGCTTTACATTATCAGGGATTGAAGGCCTGTGTCTCAACTCAATTTCATATCTCAACCTTGAACTAATTGGTGGCTTAAATGTAATAACTGCAAATGCCAATGAATCTGCCATTCTATTCTCTTCTCTTCGAATAAATTGAAGATTAAAGGCTTCAAAATAATTTTCGACTAGATCCCACACCTCATTTTTATAGGACCTCAATCTGGGATGCTTAGTTTGACACCAATTCTTAATTTGTCTGATTATTAATTCAGAATCACCAAAAACAGAAATAGACTGAATTCCCATTTGTTTGGCTATTTGCATGCTTAAAATCAATGCTTCGTACTCAGCCACATTATTAGTAGATTCAAATTCCAATTTAAAGGAAAAATTTGAAAGGTTACCTTCAAGAGATATAAATATGAATCCATCTCGAGTGCGATCTTTAGAAAAGGCACCATCAAAATAACACTTCCAAATTTTATTTGAACGCAGCTCCTTGTGTATATTGGCTGAAGAGAGCTGCTCTTTTGAACCTTCATCAAAATTTGCATCTTCATGCAGCATGAAACAAGAAATATCTTCTTTCTCTTGGGCATAAATGGGGGAATTACCTGCATCTTTCTTGGTTGTAGTTTTCAGAAATCTAGTTTCTCTGTATAACCTCCTTTCCTCCCCATTAAAAATAGGAATGATGGCATATGTAAAATCCAATTTCAAGACACCCCCAAGCTTTTCTCCCCAAGATCTAGACAACAACATACCAAATATGGCCAGAATATCTACTACTACAACATTCATCATAATACTCTTGGCTGGAATTTGAGCTAAGGAAACAACCATGTCTTTGATAAGACCTACACACTTCACCCTTTTTGAATCAAAGGAATAAAGGCCTCTATATGGATTAGTGATTTGTAACTTTAGCTCATTCATCACAGATAGTGGCATAAGATTATGTGATGCACCAGAATCTAGCATAAAATTATGTAAAATGAAATCATGCAACAAAACTAATATATAAAAAGGTGGAATAGAGGGATCTACCTCTTTAACATGAGGCCCAAAAGTAACCACTGGCTTCTCTTCTTGCAAATTCACAATATCACCCACCTCATCAAACTGAGATGGATTAATAAATTCTGCAATTTCTTTCTTATAACCAGGTGTTTTAGCCAACTCAAGAAGAGGTACTTGTATTTTAACTTTTTCTAGCTCTTTCAACAAACTAAAAGTTTGATTTTGTTTTGTCAACTTTTTAGGTTCTTCTTGATTTTTGTTTAGATTTTCATGTTGCTTAGGAACAATAACAGTCTTCTCCAAAATATTAGAGTCATTAGATTTGACTTGGGAAGCCTTAGTTTGCTGCTTCTCTTTTCTTCTACTAGATTCATGGGTTTCTTTCCCTTGTCTGGTTGTTTTATTGAATTTTTCTGTTGTGGAGTCGCCATTGGAGAAGGAACTGACTCTGATTCTCTTTCATCATCATCCTGAGTTCTCAACCTATTTTTAGATCTCAATTCATACTTTTTATGTAATTCATCTTGCATAAAATAAGTAAATTGTTTACAATAGTCATCCATCTTTCCTGGTCAAATGCAATATCAGCTTCTTTGCATTCTTCTTCACATTCTTCTTCTGCACTATAATTTTCTCTTCATCTCATTTCTGATCATCATCAGCACACTGGGAAGGAGCTTCTTCTATATAAAAGGGTGCTTTAACTTGATCCTGATCTCTTCTTTCCCTCTGCGGAATCTATAGGGGTTGCTTTCTAAATTGGGGATTAAAAACTCCTCTGTTTTGTTGTGTAGGTTTCTTGTTATCCAATTCCAACTTTACTAATTTTTTTGATAGATTTTTAATGACCTTGGTCATGTCATCAATCCTTTGATCTTGTATTGAATCTTCTTTAGCTTTTCCTTTATCTTGAACTCACTGTTTTTCTTGGACCTTCCCAGCAGCTGTCATATTTTCTTCAATTTCTAAGGCATCAGTTTGGATTTGTTCAAGAGTAGGGGACCTTCTTTCCCTCAAAGTAAAAATAAAATATGATACAAATTCCCCAATAAAAACAACTCTTGCTCCAATAGGAGGAGGTTTCATTTCTGCAGGCAAACTATTGTACAAATTATTGAATCTTTTAATGAAATCACTCATATTTTCATCTCGTTTTTTCTTAATGGCATTAAACTTTGTCAAAGAATAACCATGGTCTCTCTTTTCACCCCATATTTGGATGAATTTTCTTTCTAACTCATCCCAATCATTAATTGAGCCATTTGGTAATCCTTTAAACCATTTTCTTGCCTCTCCATTTAGAGACTACACAAAAAGTCTCATTACCACATCAAGGTGTTCTACATTGAAATTTTCAGCAAAGGTGCAGAACAAAGGCAAGTGTTATTCTGCAGTTACTTCATCTTCACCAGTAAATCTTGGAAGAAATTTAAGATATTCTTGAGCCATTGCATTCATTGGTTGAGGAATATTTAGTGGTGCATATCTATTCATCAAGAAAGTATGGGTTGCCATGTTTATGCCTTGATTGACTGTTCCTTGAGTAGTGTGAATCTATATACCAGTTGTAGGTGTGGATGGATGGGGTGAAACAACTAATAAAGGAAGGGGTTGATAAACTAAAGCAAAAAAACTCACAATTGTATTAGGTTGAGTTTCTGTAAATGAAAAAGATACAGATTCTAAACACTGCTCTTCTAACCTTGGTTCTTGGAAATGAATGGATGAAGGCAAGGACTCTTGTTCCAAGAAAGTGATTTTCTGGGAAATATCCTTGGATGAAAGAATATGTGAACTATTGCTAGGTGTAGAAACGGTCTTTGGTTTCTTTCTCTTTTTAGAAACCAACTTTTTTGGATTTGAAAGGGTAGGAACCTTCTGCTGAGAGGTATCAGACCTTGTATGTGGCTTCTTATAAGCCAGAATTAGAAAGTAAAACACAACTCTTAATATTTTCTCCTCTCTGAACAACCAAAGGAAATACAAATAAAACCCAGGGAAAAGACTTCATTTCTTCGCTCCCCAGAAACGGCGCCAATTTATGTTGTACCTTAAGAGATAATCCCTTAGCTATGATAAGGAATTAGTGCTTAAGACATTTATATGATTATGTCACTAAAATATCTGTCTCTATTTTAATCACCTTCAAGTATTTACAATTAAACCCTTAGATATCAAACCCAATGTATGTCTCACAATGCTATTATCTGCTGATGTTGAATGAAATGACTAGAAGAAAATGAAGAAGAAAGTCCAAACTGATATGTTGTCATACAAAATATATCATCTCAAACTTCTGAGGAATTTATGAAAGAAGTAGTTAAAACAAAGGAGTGCCAATTAAGGATTTTAACTCTTGATTACATAGGTAAAAAGAGGACTACTTCTCATTACTTTGTCTTACTCAAAGAAAGAAAACACAGAATGTGAACTAAGATACATATCAACATAAAAAAGATGCTAGAAACTTTCTTACTCATTCATTAATCATTGAAATCTCTGAGTACAAAAAGTAATCTGAATGTCCAAAACTTGGAACCCTCCTTCCTCTTGAAAATTACATTAAATACAATAAAACAAATAGTTTGGAATTGTTGTAACCAATTCCAACTACCACAACTACTTAGGACTTCAGAGGTTTTCTATTACATGCCTTGAAAATGTCTTATTACAATTACATTGTCTTTGGAAAAGTAATAAAATGTAAAAATATACATCCTAATCTATAGGAATTGCTGATGATGTTGCTGCATGCCCTTGGTCATTTGATCTGTCTTTCTTTGATGATGAAAACCCTTTTGGCAAGTCTATTTTCCAAGCTTTGCACTTTTTCCATATCTCTATCTTTGTCATGGGAGAACGTGTTAGATTATGATACTCCAATCTGAATGCAGTAATTCGATTATAAGATGGTCCTTCTGTGAAAAGAGTTTTTACCAACCACAGTAGCTGGAAATGTTTCTGCAGAAAGTTGACTATTGTTTCCCCTTTAAGCACCTGATTTTTTTCATGCCTATTATCAACTTTTATTTTTTCCATAACTAGAGAATTCTCATAAGAATCCCATGGAAAAATATTTCCCTCATCTCCCCAACATGATGGTAGACCTATTCTTGTTAATTTGTCAAATAACTTATCAAATTGACTTACTACCTCTTTAATTTCCATCAGTTTCTTTTCTGTAACTTTCCTGTGATCTTTTTTGACAATCATCTTATTGATCTCCACTGCATATAAGGTCCTGTCTTTAATATCATTTTATTCTAATTCCTGATCTGTTTTAGAATTAATAAATACAATGAACCTTCTAGCCTAGATAGCTCTATTAATTTCCTTCACTACAAGAAAAAAGCACATTGGTGAGGGTCATGCTTGTGACGGACCTTTAAGGTCCGTCACCAATGTCACATATGGTGACGGTCATTAAAAAACCATCACTGTAAGTGTATATAGTGATGGTCCTTTATGGAGTAAGGATATGCGATTAACTCTAGAAAGGAATAAGAACGCAATGCAGAGTTAACATACAAATCTGGCTGTAGAAACTTCAACGATTCAACTTAAACAGAGCATGTAATCTGAACGTATAAGCACAACAAATAATCAACTAACAGTAATGAACAAACCACACATAAACGGAGCTGTAATGGTACAGAAGCAAGTGTCCTTCGGGGCCGGGCCCTTAGCCTCCAAGGATACACCGCTTTGGGTTAACGCAGATGCGAAGTTGGAATAATCACCAGTCTTTCATTAATATATTGATAAAAAATACATCGAACCAGTTCTCAACGAAGCTGAATAACTAAATCGAATGTCTTACAAAAGATTACATCAAACGTATCTTATCTCCCATTCTCCCCCTCTAAACTAACAGTACTTGTCTCTTTTTATAAAAACGATGGCGGAGATGTCCAAGCAATTAGATAAGTGAAGCAGCGATCCCTTAGGATCTTCGATCCTGAGGGATTCGCCAAACAGTTAACTTTCATCCAGTCTTTGTTATTGCGCTGAGCTGGTGTCCTCTCTCTCTTACCCGAGCCGATTCTCCTTGATCTTGTCTCCCTATGTTTACATTTGGTTCTCATCAAGAGGAACAGCGGTTATCTCCACTTCGTTCTTATCTTTGGAGCAGCAACCCTTCGTTTTCCTCTTTCCCTGTATAGAAAATAACCATTATCAGTGGCTAAGTCATACATATCGATTTTCACATGTTTTGTGATAGTTCCTTATGAATTTCTAAATCCATGATACAAAAGGTTCACAAATTGTATTAAAAAGTCATTAAAGTAATCATCAAAATCATACCTTTTCAGTACTCCACACACCCCCCTGCTTACCTTGTTTCATGTCCTCATGAAAACATTGTAGTTTACATGTAATGCAGTGAGAGAGTATGCTGGAGAAGGAGTTTCATGCGGAGGCCTACAACCATGTTGAGTGATTAAATAATCAAAGAACTGACCTGCTTGCCCTTCAGTCATATCATACAGGGCCTGGTATCCATGTGCTGGATGCCAAATAATTGGAGCGCGAAATCTACACCCTAACCAGGATGACCCTGCTTTTAGAAGGCTCTTGCCATAGAGATTCAAACGGTCAGCAGCGAACTCAAAGTTCTCATACTTAAATGGCTCTCTGAGCTGGATGTGTGGATCAGAGATTCGATATCGAAATTTGGCTGCATTAGTGGCCAAGTCCTTAATGGAAAAGAAATACTCTAAACCCTCTTGAATGAGTGCCTCATGCATAGGCCCTAATGTTACAATGACACCTGGAGTCCCTATGTGGTTTATATGAGCTGTCCATAACCGTACTGGGTTCCTAGGCTCAGCCCTAACTCTTAAATCTAGACCATTTTCTTGACTCTGAAAGGTATCATAGGCTTTCAGCCACTTAATCTGGTTAGCTCCGAATGAAATGAATGCTTGGAATTGAATATCACCAATGGAGGGACCAGGGTTCGATTCAGTCTCCCGACTTAGCACAAGGTCATGTAAATAGAGTTCACACAACAACCTCTGGACTTTTACTCCATAATGTCTACAACAGTCGATAAAATCATTGACATTGTTGATCTGTATAGGGGTGCCTGCCTTAACAGCTTTTATTTGTAATTGTAAATATCGTTCTAATAGAAACAGAGCATAGTTTTTAGTAGGAGCCCTACATGCTAAAACATTATTATATAAAGAACACAAGTCATTCATCTGTTTGATAGTAGTATCTAGTTTATAAGTTACCTGTGTGACTTCCTCTTGTTCCTTCATCCATCCTTCAAAATCCTGTCTTTTAGATTGACTGACATCCCTTAGTTGCTGCTGCAACTCTTCATATTTCTCTAGCGGAACCGTTTGCTCTTTAAGTTGCTCCATTTCTTGCCGTGCTTGTTTCACCATCTTGTGCAAGGTTTTTGTCTTTGGATCTTTTCTCCATGCATCAGTATAGGCGGGGAGTTTTACCTGAACCTTCTTGTTACGCTGTTTAGAGTTCAGGACCCTGATTACCCCTGAGGGTGGTGCCTCCGTCTGAATTTCCTTATCATCTTTTTCTGTCTTAATCGGAACGGCAGTTGGAACCTCCGAGTCTTGGAAAACAGTCTGCTTGCGGGCCCTCTTTTTCCTCTTTACTTTCTGGTTCTTTTTCAAAATCCTGATTTGTTGCCTGAGCTGTGTTATCGTGTTTAATAGTTTAGTCCGTTCCTTCCTCAACTTCTTGATTTCCATTGATTCCTTTGAAGGAACGGTAGTCTGTTGATGATGAACTGGATCATGACCAGTTGCTACCTCTTCCTCCTGAGGTTCTTCCTCACTGCTCTGCTCCGGCGGTTCTGGTGTATGTACCTCAACTGGTTCTGATTCTTCCTCCTGGGGTTCTTCCTCTAGATTCTCCTCTTGTGACATGGGAACATATTGTTCCCGTTCGGTATTTTCTTCTTCTTCATCATGCATGGGCATGTTCTCTTCTTGAAATTGGTCGTGGGGATTCTCTGAGCTAGAAGGTTGACCGTATTTACTCATATTGGCTAGGATGGCGGCCAGGTCATCTTCTCTTAGTAAGTCCTGTAATGGACTATTCTCCTGCTGTCCCATTTCTTCTTCCTGTTCAGTGTCTGCTTCTTTTTCTGTTCCCGCAGGCTCGGGTACTTCTTCTTCGGGTTGCTCATCTTCAATTATTATTGGTTGGCTGGTGCCTTCCTGAAGCTGTTCCAGCCTTCCCCTTATTCGAGCCAACCGGGATGACTTTCTGGGTTTGTTTATGCTTCCTCTCATCTGAGCTAACCGAGCTGATTTCCTGGGTTCCTCTGGTTGCTCGGGTGAATCAACTACATGCTTTCGCTTTGCGGATTCTTGATGTAATTCTGGTTGCTGCGATGTACTAGCAACATTTTCTCTGCGTTCTGCCTGTTGTTCTGGTGTGTTTATAGAACGTCTGCGTCTCAGGGATGGTTCTGTCGATCTTCCTTCAATCAGTGTAATGAGTCTTTCCCAGCTGCTCTGCTGCTGGGTAAGACTATAACTAACAACAAGTCGAATTAACCCGTGGTGACTAACAATTGCCTCTACGTGCTGTGCCCTTTTCATACTTTGTGCAGCATCATGTAATGACGAATTTAAGAGTGCTGGTAAATTCACAGAGCATTTCTGTTTTAGAACAGCTAAAAGTTTAAGGTGTCGTGGTCTTACCACGTCTTTTCTTCCTTTGCAAGTAATGTAGCTCTGTATTATTCTTGCTAGCTCTGTCCAGGGTTCGCCTAGGGTCGCCGGCAAAATTCCTTTCCCTTTGATTGTCAAATGCTGGCCTTCATCTTGGAAGATGTCGATGACCTTCTGTAATCGTTCCTTTTTGAATGTCCATACCGGCCCGGTAGCTGGTAGTCCTGAGACTTCTGCAATTATGGCATCAGTGACCGCTATGCGTTTCCCTCTTACTATGGAGTGGTCTTCTTGTAAATTCTGTAAGAACTCCATTGCTACTGTCTCATTACCCTCCTGTAAGCGATTGAAATAGTTCAACCATCCTGCCCTTTCCAGGATTTCTCGGGCAGCAGCAGAGATCTTTAGCTGTTGAGGCTCACTACGAATTGCCTTGCCCCCCATGATTTCGCTGCGATTTCTAAATGGAACAGCAAAAACGTTTTCGGTTTGAAACACAGAGAGCAGGGTTTCGCAAAAGAAAACACAGAGTATGCAACAGTGTAGCAAAAACAACTTGTGCGAAAAAAAAATAAAAAAAAAAATATGCCATGCCGTGAAACCATGCCAAACCGTCGTGAACCAGATTTTCCGAATGATGAATTGACACGTAACACAGGGAATGATGAGGTTAACCTCCCCCCCCGCAGTGTGATAGGCTGTCCCAGCCGGCAAATAATGGAGCGGCACCCAGTCTGTAATCAAGTTAGAAAGGAACAGCATGTGAATTTATGCCATGTTGAAAAAGGACAACAGATTACCGAAATCGAGGCGGAGGATGGATCGCGTGATATGATTTGAGGCTGTTGTGTTATGATTTGAGGCTGATGGATAGGCATGTATCGTATTCGCCAATCTTAAGCGGTCATGGTCACCTCCGTTGCTATGATTGGTAATGATAAATATTCATGCGGTGTATAAATCGGGAAATAACATGTGATTAATGCCTAGGATAAAGAAACAAAAGAGTGTTAATATCTTACCTATTGGCGTAAGCAAGGTGACTTCGATACCATTAACATTACTCTGCTGCCAACATGTGTCCATAACCTTGGCAGAGTTGTTTTTCACCCCCGGAACCATGATCCTGTGTGTATACTTAGGACTGTTATTATGTCAGAATGTAGACCATTATGCTGGCTTGGTGACCAGTTAACCATAATGCCATTCACGAGGAAAGAGCGAAATGTGGGCAGGCCGGCTCTTAATGAGACCTCCTGTTCCAAGGTTTGTTTATTTTGATACACCTTTTGGACCATATCCCTGGTGTGGTGGCCAGAATGGGAATGCCACTTCACTTCCCTCCTCATGATCATGGTAGGCTGGCTCTCAATGAGACCCCCTATCCTGCATTTTACATTTGACATGTTTTTTCTTTTTCCTTATTTATACACAAAGGGTGGTTCAGCACTCCTTAAGAGTAGGAATGGTGGAAGAAGTCTTATTATCTCAATAGGAAGATTTAAACTCTTTGCCCTTATTCCCAAATATTAATAAAAAGATTTTAAGGGAATCAACATGATAAAGATAACCAATCAGGGCAAAATTAGTAAAACCATGTCACAAAAGGTAAGAAATAAGTATGTCTTTCCATCTGTCCTTTTATTAATGCAGAGCCTTATAGATAGAGCGATTTATGGTTTGCAGATTTCGGTATGTTGTGTCTTTATATTCATCGCATAAATGCATAGCTGAGGCTTGAAGACTAGAAAGAAGACGGGAAAAAGCATCCTCAATTTAAATCATCAAAGAGATCAAAAATATGCAAATGGTGTTCCGTTGAAAAAGAAACAACGATGGATAATAGAAAAAGGAACAAAACTGCAAATGCCGTTCCTTTTGGGAAAAGGAACGGCAATCATACGAAACACTCCATATGCCATTCCGTTGAAAAAGTCATCACAGAAATAAAAGAACGCTGTTTTTTTTTTTTTTGAAGAAAAAGGAACAGTGGTAACAGCGATAAGCGTAACAATATCGTTTTTCTGAAAAAGGAACAGCAGAGATCCGAATGCTGTTCCTTTAGAAAAGGAACAGCAGAACAAGCAAAACCAATATAAAAAACACACATATGCTATTAGAAGAGCAAAAAATCAAACTTTGTGGAAGAAAAAGGAACAGCAAAATGACAAGAATTATTCAAATCAAACTTATGTACAAGAATCACTCAGAAACAAAAAAAACTTTATGTACAAATTGCAAAAAGAAATAGACCCTTAATGAATTGCAGGTGAGGAAGATTTCTCTTCCTCTCCTAAGATCTCCAGATCAGTATCTCGGCGTATCTGCTGGCAGAAGGATTCCCGAGTAAGTGGTTTACGGGAGAGACGGACTCGGTGACCATTTACCTTAAATGCATATCCAGAACCGTCAATAGTGATTAGAGTAAGAGTTCCATTGTCATGTACCTTCTGGATTTCGTATGGTCCCAACCATCGAGTCTGAAGTTTTCCAGGGAAGTCCCGAAACCGAGAATCGTATAACAAAGCCCAGTCTCCCTCGTGGAAGACTTTATTCTTAATGAGCGCATCATGCCATTTGGCTCTCTGCTGTTGAATTAATGCTGTATTTTGTAGTGCAGAGAGTCGAATTTCGTCTAATTCATTGATCTGTTGTAGTCGATTGAGTTGTGCCTCAGTTAAGTCTAGGCCAACTTCCTGTGCTGTACGCAGTGTTTGGATTTCGAATTCTATGGGAAAAATAGGTTGTTTTCCAAACACTAGTTGATAAGGTGAGTAACCAGTGGTGCTCCTCCAAGTGGTTCGATAGGCCCAGAGTGCTTCAGGTAGTCGGGTAGCCCAGTCACGCCTATGTGATGCAATAGTTTTCGTTAGGATTTATTCTATTATCTTATTGCTACTTTCTACCTGCCCATTCGCCTGTGGGTGATATGGAGTAGTGATCTTATGCTGGACATGATAATTGTTAAGTGTTGCATCTAATTTATGCCCAACAAATTGTGGTCCTCCATCTGTAATTATTTCCCTAGGAAGGCCATAACGGACAAATAAAAGAAACAGGAACTGTATGACAGAGTCCTCTGTGGCTCTTGGTAATGCTTCTGCCTCAACCCATTTGGTGACATATTCTGTTGCCACCAGAATATATGTTTTTTTGATTTGATGAAGGGTTGATGGGTCCAACGAAATCCAGAGCCCACCGTTCGAATGGTTCAATGACTAACTGTGGTTTCAGAGGCATTTCATCAGCTTGACCAGGTCGTCCTGCTCGCTGGCAACTGTCACAGGCTTGGACGAACTTCTTTGCATCTTTGAAGATCGTAGGCCAGTAATATCCTATCTGCAATACTTTATGTCCAGTCCTACGCTCAGCGAAGTGCCCCCCACATGGTCCATCGTGACAGGCTTTTAGGATGTCAAATATTTCATCCTCTCTAACAAATCGCCTGATATGCATGTCTGCTCCTGTGTGAAACAAATAACCTCCAATCCACGAAAATCGAGAACTTTTCTGAATAATCTGCTTACGCTCATTAGGAGTTAAATGTTTTGGTAATTTACCCACTGCAAGGTAATTGGCAACATCAGCATACCAGGGCGTTTGAACAGCAACAGCAAACAGGTGTTCATCCGGAAATTGATCTTCCACTGCTGCTGCATCGCTTGATTTTGGTATCCTTGAAAGAAAATCGGCTACAGGGTTTTCTTTGCTAGGACGGTCCTTGATTGTGATATCGAATTCCTGCAATAAGATTAACCATCGAGTTACTCTGGCATTTGTGACAGGCTTATTTGCTAAATATTTTATGGCAGAATGATCTGTATACAAGATAACAGGGTAGCCCGTGATATAATGTCTAAATTTATTGACAGCATGTATTACAGCTAGAAATTCTTTTTTAGTAACAGTGTAATTCAATTCAGCAGGGGATAAATTTTTGTTGATGTAATATATAGCATATGGTTTTTTATCCTCTTCCTGCCCAAGGACTGCACCAATGGCTGTATCTGAGGCATCAGATGATATCTGGAATGGTAGGTCCCAGTTTGGTCCTCGAAGGACTGGGGCTGTGGATACAAGCTTCTTTAGATCCTCGAACGCATGGTCACATTTGTCTGTCCAAAGAAAATCAACGTTACCAGTCAGTGCATATAAAGGAGCAGCAATGTGCGAATAATGCTCTATAAATCGTCTATAATAACCTGAAAATCCAAGAAAACTGCGTACCACTGTTTGAGTAGTAGGAGTGGGAATAAGCAAAAGTATTTGGATTTTGGCCGGGTCTACCTGAATGCCGGCTGCTGAGACATAGTGTCCTAGGATAAGTCCTTCATTCATCATCAAAAAACATTTTTCATTGCTTAAGCAAAGCCTAGTAACAATGCAACGTTGTAGGACTTTCTCTAGGGTGTCTAGAGCTGGATCGAAGTCATCTCCGTATGGTGTAAAGTCATCCATGTAAACTTCAAGTCCATCATTGATTAAATCTGCAAAAATACTAAGGATAGCCCTCTGAAATGTGGCAGGAGCATTACATAAGCCAAAAGGTAAAACTCTATAGGCAAATGTTCCCCAAGGACAAGTAAAGGTAGTTTTATCCTGGTCTTCAGGGGCAATCTGAATCTGATTGTATCCACTGAAGCCATCCAGGAAAGAAAAGAACTTCTTCCCTGCTAAAGTGTCCAATACTTGATCTATGAAAGGAAGAGGAAAATGATCTTTTGTGTTGCCTTGTTAAGTTCCCTATAATCCACACAAATTCTCCATTTCCCATTCTTTTTTGGTACCACCACAAGTGGAGAGACCCATTTACTGTCAGAGATAGGGTAGATAAAATTCACATCTAAAAGTTTCTGAAGTTCAGTTTTTATAACATCTTTTAGATGGGGATTAAGTCTCCTTTGCGGCTGACGCACAGGTCTGGCATCTTTTTCTATGTAAATGTGATGGGTACATAACTGGGGATCAATTCCTTTCATATCAGGGTAGTCCCATGCAAATGCTTCTTGATATTTTGTTAACAGATGGATGAGCTTTGTTTCTTGTTCCGGTGTGAGATTAGCATTGATGTTTAAAGTTTTCCCCAGTGCAATTTCCACAGTTTTACTATTTGCAACAGAAGTGACAGTATTATTTGATCATGAATATCTTTCAGGGGATCTTCTTCTAACTCATTATCAAATGCTGCTTTTATCATGTGACATTGTGTGCGAGGTTCAGTTTGAGTAATGAAATTGTTAATGGCATCGTCTTCTGTTTGATCTTTGAAATCAAGTGCCTCTTGTATAGTTAATGGAGATCTAATGTTATCAGTAAGATATGATACAGGGTGCTTATTCGTTTTAATCATTGTGACACTTGGCTGCGCTGGAGGATATAGAACTAAAATTTTGCTATTTGGTCCTCTGGTTATGGTCATATTTCCCTGCCGACAGCCAATGTAGGCATCGGCAGTAGCGAGCCAAGGTCTACCTAAAATTAGCGGGTGTCCGTCAAGTCGGGTTTTTGGATTAATTATCAGGAAATCAGTTGGATACTCCCAGGATTCTACAGAGACCATGACATCATGTAGAGTGCCCTCTGGTATAACCACAGATCGGTCAGCCAATTCTAACAGAGTAGAGGTGGGTTCTACAGATGTAATGCCGAGCTTTTGGCAAGTTGTGGTTGTTAAAATATTAATTGTAGCCCCTAAATCAACTAAGGCATTAGGCAGGGTCTGGCCATAAATTTGAACAGTTATAATTGGGTTCCCGGGGTCTTCATATTTAAGGGGTGTTTCTCTTCCCGACAATAGGTCAGATAAGGTGCCGACTACTTGGACTCTTGGATTGTTTGTTATATTCCTCCTTGGTTTCTTTATGCACAACTCTTTTATGGTTTTTGCGTATATGGGAATGTCTTGAATAGCTTGGAGGAATGGAATTTTTATGTACAAGTTTTGTAATTCTCCCAGAATGTCAAAGTCAGGGTATTGTATGGATCGAGGTATGGCTAATCGTTCTGGGAACGGAGGAGATGATGTGGTTGCTTGATTATGAGTTTGTTGCTTATTTACATCCTCTTGTTGTGACTGATGTTCTCTGGGTAACTGATCTTCAATATGAACTGTTTTATCTCCCTCAGTTTCAATTATACGCCCAGATCTTAACTGAAGGTCATTGCACTCCCTTAAGTCAGGTTCTGGTTTTGGTGATTCTATGATTTGAATAGATTGGACCTGCCTATTGTTTGGATTGGGATCGGGTTGGGCTGGGAGTTGCGGCCTCAAGTTAGACTGGGGATTTTGTTGTAAAGCTGGCAAAGTAGGTTGAGGGAGTGGAATAGTTCCAGCTGGGTGGTACATCGGTCTTTGCCAGCTTGTCTGCCAGGGTGAACTTTGTGAAGTAGAGGGAGCCCATTGTGAAGGATACGGGCCATTTTGCCAATATGGTGGAGTGTATGGGAAATTCGGCCAACCAGTTTGGCTTGTTTGATTCAGCCATGGATTTGGAGAAGGAAATGATTATGGTGACCAGTTTGTAAATGGGGTTTGAGATTGATTTTGCCACATACCATATTGTTGAGCATTATACTGTGGGTTTTGAAAGAAAGAGGTTGGGTCTGAAAACATACCAGGTTGTCTCGGCTGCCACGGGCGGCGCTGGTTGATCGAATTCACCGACTCTGGTTCTTCTTCTGCTTCCTTATATACCGCTTTCAATCCCGGAAGTGAGGGGCAGCTCTCCGTAGGGTGATCTTTTGTACAGATGGCGCATGTTTGGACTTTATCTAATGGACACTCCTTGTGGCTGTGTTTTTTTCTGCATCGGGGGCAAAAGATTGCCAAATTCTGTTCTGCCTCCAGCTGCTTCTGTTTAGCTTGCACAATATCAAGTTGTGTAGTTAGTGTCCCCATAATATCAGTTTTAAAATTTTCTAATAAATTTCCAATTTCTGCACGTGTTACTCCTTCTGCTGATATTTTGTTATCTCTTGCAAACCGATCATATTCTGTCGGTTTTATTCTTGTGCTACCTCTCGAACTCCTGATACATAAGTCAAGGATGTCAGTAAAATTCTCTTGATAAATATCCCCTTTGCCCATAATGTTTAATGTTTCAATCCATTGTTCCTTCATGCCCCTCATTAATGCAGTTTTTAACACATTATCATGTAAAGGTAGCGATGCATAAGGAGATCTTTGTAAATTATACTGAAAACGTTCCACATACTCCTCTAATGTTTCATTTGGTCTGGCTGTCATTTGAAATATTTCGTCTTTTAATTATCTAGACCTACAATAATCCTGGTATTTCTTTAAGAAGGATTCTTTCATTTGATCCCAATTGTTGATAACCCCACCACCTAGCCCCATAAACCATCTTAAGGCAGCCCCTTTCAATGTAGAGGGAAATAATTTCAATTTTTGGGGATCGGTGGTGTAATCGTACCCCCGACATAACACATCGAATTCGAATAGGAATGCATCCGGATCCTCTGATGTGAGTCCATGAAATGTGGGGATATGCTGAAGAGGGATAGCTTTCATGGGTGCATTTGCTGCAGAATCCACTATAGTATATTGTAATGTAGAGGTTTGAGTGTTTGGCTGGTTTTGAGCGTTTGGTTGGTTTTGAGCCATGGGATCGAATATATGCCAGTAACCTTCTGGGATATCTAGGAGGGTATTCCTAGGTTGGGTGGGAACGGTTTTGACAGGGATCTTTTTAATAGCGCTTCCTTTATCTGGAATAATTGGAATACCAGGTGTTTGAGGATATTGAATCTCTTCAACAATGACTTTCGCAGCACTTCCCTTATCCGGGCTATCTAATGGCCGATTTGTTTCAAGAGGAGATTTTGGTTCCTTGATTTCCCCCGTTTCTCCTTCTCCTTCACAAAAGTTGCTAGAGTTCCCTTCCTGCAATAATTCTGGAGTGGAATTTTCAACTTCCTGAAAGTCCTGCTCCTCAGTTTGACTATGCACCTCAGCACAGGCTACAGATGGTGATCCTGTGGCCTGAAGGGAACTAGTAGGTGGTTTAGAAGTATTTTTATTGAAACCTACTGATGGCTGAGACTCTGTTTTCTTATAGATTTCGTCTATGAAGGTTGTTCGGCCAAGGGTCACCGGCCCCTTAGCTTTTTCAGGTTTGGATGGGGGTTTGATATTTTTTTCTGGTTTTTTCTGCTTAGTCATGCACTCAAAATTAAACTACGAACTTCTATTCAAACAAGCAAAAACAAATCTGTTAGGAAAGCGGATAATGAGCAGGTCTTTTACATGCTCTGCACGTAGGTTCTTACCTTCTGTTTTTAGGATCCAACTCATCCCTAGCAGGCTTGTACACTACTCTGAAAAAGACAAATGGCTTCACTCTTTCCCCGGCAACGGCGCCAAAATGTAGAGCTATAAAAAGGGTCTCTTTCACCTCTATTCACCTCACATTAATATGTCAACCCGAGAGCGTTTTTTCATTACAAAGAGTGACTCAATCCGAGGCTCATTCGTCAGAGTAATGCTAGTAGTACAGTGCTTTAAGAAATACAAGAGTAAATGGATGCTTAACTGAAATCAAATTGCTTTAAAGAAGTAAATCACACACTCAGGAAACTCAACAACTCATCAGTCAAGGGTTCGGTAATGATAAACAATCCCTTCAGAAACTGATAGAAAAAGAACTCAAGCATAGATCACAAGCCTGGGAGCTAAACAGTGACTGATACTGCTCACTACAGTCTTAGATCATCTCTCACAGCAAACCATCAAATGCAGATAAATAGAACAGCAAAGGAAATAAAGGATTAAACTATAATTCTGAAATAGAACAGCAACTCTAAAATAGGACAGCAAATGAATACTAAGTCCCGCGGGTTATATTCAAACTTAATCTATGCACTCCTTGCAATCAAGGAACACTCTGTTATTCTAAAGGCAAATGACACAAATCATATTAATGGAACAGCAATAACAGTTTGGGAATTATGGAATAATACTGATGCATTAGAAACGCACACAACACAAATGTCAATAGAACAGCTCTGTAGCTTGTCAGGAAGGATATGCGATTAACTCTAGAAAGGAATAAGAACGCAATGCAGAGTTAACACACAAATCTGGCTGTAGAAACTTCAATGATTCAACTTAAACAGAGCATGTAATCTGAACGTATAAGCATATCAAATAATCAACTAACAGTAATGAACAAACCACACATAAACGAAGCCGTAATGGTACAGAAGCAAGTGTCCTTCGGGGCCGGGCCCTTAGCCTCCAAGGATACACCGCTTTAGGTTAACGCAGATGCGAAGATGGAATAATCACCAGCCTTTCATTAATACATTGATCAAAAATACATCGAACCAGTTCTCAACAAAGCTGAATAACCAAATTGAATGTTTTACAAAAGATTACATCAAACGTATCTTATCTCGGGCCATTTGCCTCCCCAAAACTAACAAGACTTCTGTCATGACTTATAAAAACGATGCATGAGATGTCCTGGCCACTAGATAGTAGTTAAACATCCCTCGTGATCTTCGATCCCGAGGATTCGCCAAATGCTTAACTTTCATCCAAGCCATATTGCGCCTGAAATGTGTCCTCTCTCTCGCTTCTGCCCGAGCCGATTCTCCTCGATCTTGTCTCTATGTTTACGTTGGTTCTCATCCGTGAGGAACAATGTTATCTCCACTTCGTTCTTATCTTGTATGTTAACCCTCGTTTCTCCTCTCTTTCCCGTATAGAAAATAACCATTATCATGGCTAAGTTATACATATCGATTTTCACATGTTTTCAGGATGGGCTCCCCTATGACTTTCTAAATCCATGATACAAAAGGTTCACAAATTGTATTAAAAAGTCATTAAAGTAATCATCAAAATCATACCTTTCGCATCCTCCCCCATGCTCTGCACTTTTTCCACATCTCTATCTTTATCCTGGGAAAACGTGTTAGATTATGATACTCCAATCTGAATGCAGTAATTCGATTTTAACATGGTCCTTCTGTGAAAAGAGTTTTTACCAACCACAATAGCTGGAAATGTTTCTGCAGAAAATTGACCATTGTTTCTCCTTTAAGCACCTCAATTTTTTCATGCCTATTATCAACATTTCTTTTTTCCATAACTAGATAATTCTCATAAGAATCCCATGGAAAAGGATTTCCTTCATCTCCCCAACATGATGGCAGACCTATTCTTGTTAATTTTTCAAATAACTTATCAAATTGACTTACTTCCTCTTTAATTTCCATCAGTTTCTTTTCTGTAGCTTTCATGTGATCATTTCTGACAATCATATTATTGATATCCACTGCATATAAGGTGTTGTCTTTAATATCATTCTCTTCTAATTCCTAATATGTTTTAGAATTAATAAATTCAATGAACCTTTTAGCCTAGATGGCTCTGTTAATTTCCTTTTTCTTATCTGTCATGATTGGTTCTTCACATTCCCTGATAATACTTTTTTCCTCTGCAACTATCTTCAAACAGCTCCAAATTGATTTCATTTCAGAAATGATATCGTTTCAAATGATATCTTTGGCTTGTATCAGTGAAATTTTTCCTTTCATTCTTTCTTTGAGATTTTTAATCTCAGCATTAGCATTTTGAATATCTATTTTATATTTATCAGCTTCATTCTCTATGATATGAATAAGCTTTATTGTAGTCTCCAGTTTTTCTTGAGCCTCTTTATTATCTCTTTCAGCCTTCTGCAACTCAATATTCAATTGAACAATCTGTGCTTGAGGATCTTCATTACCTGTAGGAAAAACAAAAGTACAACTATGGTTATCAATATGATTTTGCAATGATATTGCAGTTTTCTCTATTTTGGCAATTTCTTCATATTTTTGCAGTAGTTGCTGTAAAAGCTTTTCCTTCTCATTATCTAGCTCTGCAACTTCTGCAGCCATAGAATGTTCTTCTGTAGGCAATTTTAGCTTCTTCCTCAATGTGAATATTTCTATTTCAACACTCTCCATAAATTTATGTACAACTGTCTTGTCACTAGGGTCCACTCCAATATTTACAATGATTTTCTTGAACTCATCATTCTGAACTGTTAAAGCTCTTGCATTAGCTTTATATAACTTCAATTTCTTAAGTACCTTTCCCAACATATTTTTTGCCTTCATTTCCAATGCACCGGTCTTGGTCAAGTCATTTACAATTAACTGACCAGTTTGCATATGCAAATTCATTTTATCCATCAGGGGAATCTTCTTCACATCCATAGTCACATTTATAGTATTGAAATTTTTAGAAGAACCTATTGACATGTCTATGGGATGAGATAGGGTAATTCTTAATTGATCCTTTTCAAGTTCCATGACAGGTAAGAGTCTTGTTTGATCCGGAGTGACCTGATACTCATCTTTGCTTCCATGCTGGCCTTCATATTTTGATTCCTTTCGTCAATCTGTGTAAACATCTGTTTGATCAGAGGTACTTTCTCATGAGATATTCATGACTCCTAGGTGAAGCAGGAACATTTTTTTATTCTCCTAGATGTAAAGAAAAATCAGGTGGGTTAAATGTAAATTCTTCAGTCAACTTTGTTCTCTTTTCAACTCCCTGTTCCTCATCATCTAAGTCAATCACTGTCTCTTTGCTTCTTTTGTTTGAATTTTCTGATATGATAGGGGTCTAAATGTTTGAACCTGCTAAACTTATCACACCTCTACTTGCTATCTTTTCCAAATCTGGTATGATTTCATGAATGAAAGTTGAATACCCATTCTCAATTCTTCTATTTGAATTACACTGTGAGGGTCATAAGCCCAACTTCCCCCTAATAACATATGCATCTCATCTAACATTTTAGTAACCTCCTCAAATGCTTGTCTCATATTGACTATAAAAGGGCCTACAGCCATGGGTAATTTGTACATATGCCCCTTTTTCATGGGCACAAAGTGAACCTGATCAACATTTAGAGTTTGTCAAATAAATTCCAAGGAAAATAGCTTTATGGGTACAAACATTGGAATTCGGTAAGGCTCAATACTTGCTCCATATAACCTAATTTCAGAGTAATCCTCAAAAACAAACCAATATCCAAACTTGCAAGTTGCTCCTAGATGTAAATACTCCTGAGCTTTAGGTAAAAAACAAGGTGGAGGAACTCCATTCAAGGTTTTATATGAAACTGACATGAAATAACTGGCGAAATCAAACAACCCTGCTTCATTTTTCTCTCTTCTTACTACATCTGTCCAAAACACTACTGATTGCATTTTCTTGTTTACATCCATAATATTCAGACCTAAATGCATGAACTCTTCCACATTTTGATATAAGGACAAGTAGACAATTAATGAAGGAAATTTAAAAGAACCTGTTAATGAAAGGCTCATCATCTGTGAATTAACTGCCTCCTACCAATATGATAGAATATCCAGCACTGTTCCAGGTTTCATCATCATGGCAAACATCCCCAAGATTGATTTATCCACTGCATCGTCATCTTCTTTGCCCAGAATTTTCACAATGCTGCTTAATACTGGTCAAATTTCTGCATCAAAAATATCCATGGCAAATTATTTGATGTCTGGTTGAAATTGCTTCATGTTTGGCTTCAAGAAGTATATGAACTGATTAAATTTTTCACCTGCAAGGTTATCATAATAGGTTACCAGGGAATCGTCAGAGAATTGAACAGATGAATCTGACTCGAGATAGCAAAGGGCTTAACGGATTAGCTGAGTAGACACTTGAAAAACATTCTCTCCCTGACAATTCATAACAAAGCATTTCCCAGGGTACATGACTAACACCAACCAATAGATAAATTCAGGAAAAAGGTGGGTTTTTTTAATACATGCATAAAGTATTCCAGAATTGACCATGGCAGTAAAAACGGGGGAGGCTTTGGCATTTAGGAGGACTTGCTGATAAAATTGAAGATGAACTATAGAACAAAGAGTGTCTTGAATACCCCCCTCAGTGTCCATGAGAGGGATGTGACTAGCTGAACTTGACAAGGATGAACGCTTAGCCATGATAGAAAATTGACGTAAAGAATAAATCACAGGGTGGTCACTTCTACTAGGTTGACAGGAAACTTACAACAGGACATAGAGCAAACTAATCAGAAATATTTTGAAAAAACAATACTAAGTTTGCTTAAATAGGTGGCGCGGCTTCGAAATTTAATGCTGACATGACGCGCCAACAAGCCGTTGATCTGACTTGGAAGACAGTTGTGAACAACTCAATGTCCTACATCACTGCGGGGGCTCTCGAGGTATGGGGGAAAAAATTATTTGGTGCCCCCACAATGAATCTCCATCATTCATCTATGTTGTCCTCGCAGTCAACTGAGTCAAATGTAGAGGCACTCATGTAATTAACTTGTACGCTGATTGTGCTCGTGGGTTGGGCCTTTTATTGAAGATTGAAACTATCGACGCTTTTTTCCCAACAAAATGATTGATATTTAAACATAAATGCGGAACCCACTTTCATAAATTTTAAAGTGTTTAAACTTTTAAACTTTAATACATCATCATGCCACGTTAGCAGTACGGACTGCTGACTGGGCTCCATGTCACCATTTTTCTTGCTTGTCTGTGCAAACAGTCAGAACTCATTTTTGGGAGCATACGGAGTCCATTTTTCATGAAACAATGTGCGTCGGATTCAAAACGACGAGCACTGCATGATCATTCAAGTTTTACGCCATTCTAAGAACTTTGATATTTTTGCATAAAATTGAGCACCTGATCACATGAGGGTTGGAAATACTACCGAAGATTCATATATAAGTAAAGGGTTCCTCTCCAAACCATCTCCCTATTGATAATAAATCATTGCTGGCTTCAAGGGAAATTCTAGGGGCCTTCTCATCGAAGACATTTTGGTGGATATGTAATATAACTCCATAAAAAATTATAGAAACGAGGTTGGAATTTAAATTCCCAGAGTGTGTCATGATAAATATGGATAGGCATAGGGTACTCTATGGTACATTTCCATCCTATATATAAAAAATCGAAGGTGAAACACACAACCTGCATTATATAGGCAATCATGTAGAATGGGGGAACAATGTTCTGAGAAAAATGTTGAAGTTTGCAACAAGAAACAATGAAATTGGCATCCATAAACAACATGACAGCACCTACACTAGCGTGGGACAACAGGTCGTGTAGTGATGGGTCCTAGAAATACACTAGTGTGAAATTAAATTTATTTAATAAATTGGATATGTGTCAAATTTAATTATCCCTTAATTAAATTGGACAATATATTGTAATCTTATCTTATAATCACTTGTAATAGTTAATTGAGTGTGATATACTCAGTTAGCTCATGGAATTTGAATTGATGGTGGTTGGTGAGGCATGCAGAGTGATTCTATGTGTTTTAGAGTTCAAGTTTCAGTTAAGTGCATGAGTTTAATGCATGAGAAATCAGTTAACTCGGTTAAGTGAGTTAAAATCAGTTGAACTAGTTGTAACTGTTTGTTGCACTAGTGAGAGATCAAGTGAATTAAATCATATTTAATTCACATGTAGTGATTTTCCATGCAACTGATGATTTACTATTAATACTTGCATGTGTGTCAGTTCCAGTGGAGACCCAGTTGAGACAAAGGTTAAAGGGAAGTTAACTATCAATTGTGATAATAACAGACTGCCCAGATGCAGTTAAAACACCACAGGATGCCCATGATACTCTGCACAGTTGAGAAAGGTTGAAATTGCTAAGTAATAGGGAGTGCATTCCTCATGAATTGCGTGACCAAGGCAAGCTAAAGACAGGCTAAGAATTGGCTACGTGTTGGCCCAATTTTGTCTGGATGAGTGTGAGACAGTTGTGAGAGTGCACGAGACTCTTGTGAGAAGAGTGCATTGTAATTGTTTCATGATTCCTTGTGGAATATACAATAGAAGATAGATGGGTTTTGAGCAGTAAGCTTTCCCCTGGAAAATATCTATGTTTTGGTTTGATTTGATTCTTTCTTTGCTTCATGTGATTGGCGATTGTGTTTAATTTCCGAAATTGATTTGTAGAAGCGATTCAATATCTATCTTTAGTACTCTCGGTTGCAGGTGCTTCTCAGTGAGACGTGGCGTCCCTCTGTGTGGTGCATGGCACAGCTACATGGATGGGCATGGCCCAAGCGCTTGCCATTAAATTCGGCAGCGACTTCTTCGGTGCATGTTGCAATCCACCCACTCTAGGATTTAATGCCTATCCTTCCCGTGGCTTTTTCCATTATTTCATGGATCCCTGCCATGATTCTCCCCCTCCCTCCATTTGTCACCTTTATTTTTAGGTTTTTTGGCTTTGATCGCAGAGCTTCAACCCACATTCCTCGCCTCCTCTACAGTTTTACGTCTCTTGCCAATACTCATCTCGCAAACCCGTCTCCCTCCACGCTTCACCTATGCTCTCCTGTGATTCCATGCCTCGGCGCCATAGGATGCGCTGTCGCGAGGGCTGAGGTCGAGGCAAAGCCTTCCGTCCACCCATCTCCCTTCGCGATGACTCTCATTCTCCCCTCTGTGAGGGTCGACCTGCGGAACTCACGCTCAATTTGGATTCCATTGAAGCCCAGGACTAGCAATGTGTCTCAGCCACCATCTCCTCACGTCTTCCAGAAGTCCCCTCCGGCTCAGTTCGTTCTAGCTCTCGGAAACGCTTGCAAAAGTCTACCATTTCCCAATCCTACTACCATAATTCCCGAAAATCGGTAGCCCTTCCGAAAAAAGCTGCATTGTACTCCTCAGGAAGCGATAGCGGGTGTTAGACTCCTGTATTTTTACAGTATCACAAGGTGAATGCCTATTGCTTTCATTTTTCATGTTGAAAATAATATTCCATGACTATCATTTATTTTCAGAAAATAAAAGGAGATCCTGGCCATTAGAAGGGTCAAAAGAATCTACCTGCCATTTGGATTCATTTAAAAAGAAAAAATGACTGATTAAGTGTGATGATGAGCTAAACCTCACTGCATTCATTATTTCTCATTCCCCCTCTTCTTACCTTTCATTTTACCTATTTTTGACACTCCCATGCTCTAAAAATCCTTTTTTCCCTCAAATCCCACATACATAACCTTTTTAGACTTACCGCTTCATAAAACCCACTTGTGATTGAAAAATATGAAAAATTATAAGCTCTACCTGCTTTCTACGACTCGCAAGTTTCCATCTTCTCTTTGCAAATCATTACCGAAACATAAAATACTTTGCCGATGTGATATGGTAGGACCCGCCTAAACCATTATACATTACCAAAATATGAATAGAAACCATCGAAATTTCATAAATTTCTTACCTTTCTCCTTTTCGCACTTGCCAACATTTAGCACGGCGCATGGTGCACTTCGCAACATTTAGGACTTACAAGTAAGTGCCCGCAAGTTAAAAAATTTAACTTGTGATCCGACTCGAGCACAAATCACAAATCGCAGATATTATAAAACAAGTGCAAGGGTAAATATTAAATTCGTCGAAGTGTGACGTGCGATGTGGTGGGGCTTGAGCGCAGATCGCAAGTTTTACAAGTTAGTCGCGGGAGGTAAATGTTAAATTCACCGAAGTGCGATGTGCGATGCGGTGGGGCCCGAGCGCAGATCGCAATTTTTACAAGTTATCTGCGAGAGGTAAATGTTAAATTCGTCGAAGTGTGATGTGTGATGCGATGGAACCTGAGCAAAAATCGCGCATCGCAAGTTTTAAAGTTTAAAGGGCTAAGGAAAAGTTAAGTTCTGCATCATGTGAAGTGCGATGGAGGTCCGAATGCGATGTGTTTTCAAAGGCATATTTCAAATCAGGATGACCGCCTTAGCAAAAGCACTTGGTGGGAATGGCTTGGCAACGTAAAATCCATGGGCGTTGGAGCAAGACAGGCGATGGTGGACCCGATCACAATGAGACAAAAAATACAAATCACCGTGTGCCGAGAAATTGCACCCAGATCCGAGATGTGCTCGTCTAATGACGAAGATCCACTTCGTATCCACCCCCCCCCCCCCGACATTTTTTGGTTAACACAGGTGGGGGCGTACGAAGTCTAGTATTAATGGCTGCCCAAACTGTGAGGTGTCACCCTCTCATGAGCCCCCTCCCTCCCCCCTCGTACCCGGTTAAACATTGTCAGGTGGGGGGTCCAAAGTCTCTAAGATACTGACCGCCCATCCGGGACTTGTCACCCTCTCATAAGTTCGCACCCCCCCCCCCCTCCCCGCTTCTATTACCACTTACTTCTTCGGGGGGGTTCAAAATGCCATTTACGCTCCATCAAACCCACTCACCGCCATTTGGCTGGGGGAAGGGAATGCCTGCTAAAAGAAAAAAGGGGTTCGGTTATGAGAATCCACCAAAGCTGCCAGGAGTGAAGACACATGTGAACATAGAACGGGCTAGGAGGGTCAATTTAGGCAAAGTGGGGGATCTGGAACATAACAGCAAAAAGAGAAGAAGTGCATAAGTTAATATGACAGTTGGTGTGTCAGGGATATTTTAATATTAGGTCAGAAGTAAATGTAGAAATCAATATATTAGGCGGCTTTCCAGAGATATTTTAATATTAGCTTAGAAGTTATTGTAGAATTTAATATTATAGGTGCTCTTCCAGAGATATTTTAGTTCAGGCTCAGCGTGGCAGCAATTGTCAAAATTCCATTTACTTTGTAGTTAATCCGGATTGCTGATCTAGATTAGGCCCAGCCCCCTCTGTCGCAATTAAATATTGCTTGAATGTTAATTATCAAGGGTTGGACTTTGTTTAGACTTTGCGTTGCTAGATTGTTGTATTAGAGCTCTGTAACAGTTTTGAGCTGGGCATAAATAATAAAAGCACGTTCATAAGATCCTTGAGCTATGTTAATGGTGATGTTCTTTCCTCTGTGTTAAATTTTTCCCTTGTCTTTCCATACCGTACTCCAGTTTCTCTGATTACAGAGTAGAAGTTTTAGATTAAGATATGCTGAGAGAGCACCTTAAGTTTGTCTGTTTTTTTTATCTTAAATGTTTTCCTCTGAAGTATAACTAAAGAATTCTTAATTTCTCTTTAGCTCTACTAAAATTGTTGTCTTAAAGGTTTTCCTTTGAAGCATAGTTAAGGAATTATTTGTTACTCTTTAGCCTTACCAAAACTGACATCTTTAAAGTTTTCCCTTGTGAAGTTTAGTTAAAGAATTCTTAATTTCTCTTTAGCTCTACTGAAATTGTTGTCTTTAAAGGTTTTCCTCTGAAGTATAGTTAAAGAATTCTTCACTACTCTTTAGCATTACCAAAGCTGATATCTTTAAATTTTCCCTTCTGAATTTTAGTTAAAGAATTCTTAACTGCTCTTTAGCTTCACGGAACTAGTATCTTAAATGTTTTTTCTTTGAAATTATAGTTAAAGAATTCTTAAATTCTCTTTAGCCTCTATTACCTCTTCTCATACCATATTCACACTGCCAGTAAGATCCATTTTCAATAGTTAGCTTGCCCTGTGAATGACCTGGAAAAGTTGATATACAACTCAGCTCTTTTATTGACTCCATAGCCCAATGGATTAAACTTCCCATATTCTATCTGTCCAACCAACCAAACCAAACAAACAAAACAATCTCTATAACTAGCCTAACATCTGCAACCATAACCCTCAAGCTAAATCATAAATTATAAAGCAAGAGAGAGCCCTCTCTGAGCCCAGGAAGGCTAGGTCCTGGACTCAAAATCAGTTTGATGTTGTCCTCTGCTACTTTTTCTTGCCAATATTACAAATTATAGAGGGCTAACAGCGGGGAGAGCTTGGAAGAAGAAGACAAGAAAGAGGTTGCAAGTGCGCGCTCAACCTCTATGTGCCAACAAAGCAACAGTCGAAGAAGGCAGAAGACTCCTCCGAGGATTACAATTGCTTCATTGTTGAAGAGCCACCCCCAGATGTCTGAAGCATGACCAGCCGCGGAAGGTTTTTCTATTCAAGGTCTCCTACTTCTGCAAGTTTTTACACTATTTTTTTTATGATTTACTTGTTTACGCACAGTTTCACCAATTTTTGGACAATGATGGCTCATGTTGGTTTCCCCAATAGAGGCATAAACTTTTGGACTGGTTTCCCCACTCGGGGCAGTCCCTATTTTGTGTTTTTGAACTTTGTCTTAGCCGGAATTGGTTAGCACAAGCAATTCTGATGGGATTGTGTCAATTTTAAATCCTTTGTATTATATAATAGAATTAATCTTACTTAGGAAAAAAAAAATCTAACTTTAGTACATTGTTAGATCGGATTGAATCCATTGATATACATATGTTTGTATAATTTCTACAAAAAAATACGTTTTTTCCTATAATTAAGGATTTCGTTGCCTCTACTATCAGACAATATAGTTCTCCAATCCATAATGTATTCATCCGAGGCAACATCAATTAATGGTACCCACTGGTCTAAGAATTTATGGGTATTAGGGTATCCATATATTCTACACATCATGGCAGCTAGATAACAGAATGGTCTGACAAGAGAAGCAATGGAATACAAACCCTTTTCCTCATGCTTGTGTTTGTTGGGATCTCTTCTCCATTTCCTGATGGGCTCTGATTGATCCTCTTTTTCACTAATGAATTTGTGCACAAATTTCTTGTTGTATTTCTTCTAGGGTGGTGGAAACTGATACATTTTTCTTAAGTATTCACTGGTAAATGACCCAAGAATTGTCTGCTTTGGAGTTAGAAAAACTCTCTCTGAAATACTCAAATTATAAATGACCCAATTAATCATGTTTATATAAGGCAAGATCTTTGGTCGGGCTACAATTCTGTGTAAGAAATAATTGGCAACATCGTTCCCGGTAGACTTAGAGGTTGAGGTAGAATCATCAGTTATAGCTCTTTTCTCTACAACCCTGTTTTTTCATCCTCAAAAAGCTTGTACATAGTTACAAGCCGTATTTGAAAATAGCGGAAGAATTTCAGTATTCTCAGGTGGAGGTGAAAACCAGGGTTTAAATCAAAATATGGCGCGGAAATATGATGGGTGGTTTTGCGGAAAGCCGCGAGTGGTTTTCGCATGGGGCCTGAGTGGTAAGCAGTATCGGGTTGGAGGCATGCGATACGTGTTAGGGAGCGACGCGTGTCCTCACAAAACCGCCCATTTCACGTCGGAGTTGCGTGTTGGGGAGATGCTGTGAAATGGATGTGAAAATGAGCGAGAGTCGTCCGATCTGGGAAATCCAAATCAACGGCTGCAGACGAACGCAATGGACATACTTGCACAGTCATGTGAGACCAGAAATGACGTCAGCAATTTTGTCGCATAGCAGGATGATCAGTTGCGGGGTTATAAAATCAGTAGTGTTGTGGGCCGTTGGATGAGGGAGATCAACGATCCAGATCGGAGCGGGGGAGTGTAATATTGCGTGAGTGATCGAGAAATTAGCGATCAAGTGATGGAGTGAGAACCATTGGATCATGATGGACATCAACGGTGGGGATCAACTGCGGGGGTGCTTGGGGGTACGGATCAAATTCTTGGTCTATGCCCCCACAGTAAATCTCAGTCGTTGATCTGAGATCTTCTGTAGTCAAACTGGTCAACTGTGGGGGCACTCAAGGTGTTAACTCATGCGCTGATAGTGCCTCTGGGTAGAGAGGAAGATTGGCAATGACCGTTGGATCAACGAGATCAGAGGTGGATATAACACTGGAGAAGAAATGAGCGGGGTAAAAGGCAGAGGTGCGCTGGCCATTGGATCAGGATGATCAACGGTCTAGAATGCATCACAGAATCGTACAAGGGCATGAATGGTGCGAGGGGAGGGGTGAACCGCGATGCGGCGATGAAGCGATGACCGTCTGATTAGGAGGATCGATGGTCCAGATCATATCACAGCTTCACACAAATGAATGGATCAGGTGGAGGACAGCGAAACCGTGAGATAGCGTTGACCGTTGGATCGATTGCGATCAACGGCTCAGATTATATTGGCGTGGAATGAACATCGGTGGAGAAGGGAAAGGGCGAACCTCGATGTGATGCGCCAATGCGATGGAGCAATGTGATGGCCATCAGATCTTGGGGAATGGACGGTCCAGATCTTATCAGAGGATCGACCATCGGCGAAACAGAAAACTTGGAAGCGGGAACTTGGAAAGAGCGACGTGTGATCACCGATGGGCTTAGAGCTCAGTCATGGGGCCCGATCTCATGGTGGAAAAGGGGCTCGTGCTTAAGCGAAAGGGGCTTAAGGCCTGATATGTAAAAATGAGCACTTTTAGAGCAAAAAGGTAGATTTTTAGCCTTTTCAAGAGTTCCGATAGGTGAAACAGGGGCTCTGACAGTCCATGTAGTCCTTGTTGTATTTTCTTTGCAGAATAAAAGCTCCTTATCATTAGACATCCTAGCTCGGTGAGGGATGTCATAACAACATTGGCTCCACTTGGGGACGACCCGTTTGTCCTCGAACATGTTGAGAACTCCGCATACCATCTGTTAGCCTCCTTCTTGTGAACACAGTCCCTTGGTGCCTTCTCTTCTTTCTTCATGACAAATAAAAACAGCAAACATCATAATAAAATCAACTGAATAATGTAAAATATCATACATTAGACCTTTCGGCCTAAATCAATATTGGAAAAAGGGTTTTAAGAATTTCCCATTCACAGGGGCTTCGAGCAGATCACCCTGCAAATTCTCCAGTCTGAAAGCATTGTTTCCTCCGACTTCTGCAATTTTGAAAGGTACGAACCATAGAGGATCGAACTTTCCATGCTTTCTTTTCTCAGCCCTTCTTATGTCCCATCTTAGTACCAGATCTCTAACCTGCATCTCTTTATCTTTAGCATAAGCCTGTATCTCCAAGATGTTGTATTTTGGCTCAGCGTCGCGAAGAACTTGGCCGAAAAAGGCAATGGGTTGTTCATGACCTTCCTCATTTTTGTAAGCCCTCAGACGTGGTTTCTTAGCTAATCATTGATTTCTTACTTGTCTTACCACCAGTTTTGAATCTCCCAAAACCTTCAAGCTATGAATATTCATGTTTTTTTTTTTTTGTAGACCTAGAAGCAAGACTTCGTTTTCGGCCACATTGTTCGTGGCTTCATACTCTAATTTGAAAGATAATGGGACCAGTTGTCCAGTAAGGGAGATGAGGAGAATCCCAGCTCCATTCCCTTCCTTTGAGTTGGCTCCGTCAAAGTGCAAGGTCCAAACCCCACCTTCTTCATTACTTGAAGACTGCTCGGTCTTTACTTGATAGAAAGATGGCTCCTGCAAGTAATCTTGGTCTTCCTCAAGCATTAGACAAGAAAACTCACCCTCTTTGTTGTACACCGGTGAATTTACTGAATTATTAGCTTTAGTGACCATCTTCACAAACCTGGTTTCCTGGTATAATCTCCTTTCTTGGCCTCCAAACAGAGGGACGGTCGCATAGGTTAGGTCTAGCTTTATGGATCCTCCGATTTTTGTACCCCATGATCTTGATAACAGCATCCCAAACTGAGCTGGGATGTCGGCCACTACTATGTCCATTACCACGCTCTTAGCTGGGATTTGGGCTAGGTTTACCACCAGATCCTTGATCATCCCCAAACATTTGATTCTTTTAGAATCAAAAGAGTAGAGATCTTTATATGGGCGAGTGATCTACAGCCCCAATTGCTCCATAACCAACAGAGTTAACAAGTTATGGGATGCCCCGGAATCCAGCATACAGTTGTGCAACAGCAAATCATGAATTACTAAAGAGACATAGAAAGGAGGAGTTGAAGCATCTAACTCCTCAACATGAGGACCGAACATGACCATAGGCCTTTCTTCCTAGAGGTTTAAACTATCTGGGATTGGGGCTGCTCCTTGAGGAAGCATGAAAGAAGACACCTGAGACTGGTAGGCTGGCTGTTTCAGTAGTTTAGTCAAAGGGACGGGAATTTTTACTTTTTTCGGCTCTTTTTGAAGGCTAAACACAAGAGGAGGCTCCTCTACGAGACTTTCCTTTGGCTCTTTACTCTTGGCTGAAGGTTTTTCTTCCCTCGGAATAGTTTAACATTTATATTTGGATTAGAGGCCAACTTAGAAGAGGAAGGAATGGAGTCATTAGAATGTAAAGGTTCAGTTATAGGTCTCTTACCTTTATCTTCGACTTTCTGAACAACTGTCTCCTTCTGAGGCATCTCTTCTTCTTGTTATTGTGTGCACGTCCTCTTCCTAGAGGACCTGAGATCATATTTTCTATGAAACTGTGCTTGCATGAAGTCTATAAATTGTTTACAGTAATCATCGATCTCTGGATCTTCAGCAGCACTTGTTTTTTCTTCTTCTTCTTGCAAGGAGAGCTCCACTCCTTCACCTTCTTGCCAAGAAGACTCAACTTCGTCGTCGTCTGAGTAAGCAAGATATTGATCATCTTGCCCATCGGGAATGTCTTTAGCAGGGCCATTCATCTGCCCTTCCAGATACAGCGGGGGCTATATGTGGTCTTACTGCTCCTTCCGCTCTCTCTACAATATTTGAAGAGGAGGCTTTCTATGTTGTGGGTTAAATCCTCTATTTGGAGCAGTTTGGAATGGCTTGGAGGGTGAGTTCTTTGCCTCAAGCTCAAGCTTCACCAGCTTACTAGAAAGGTTCTTGATCATTTTACTCATCTCCTCTATTTTGTAATCTGCTACCTCTCTATCTTGACCAGAGGTAGATGCTTCTTCTTTCCCCCTCTGTCTAGCATCATGGTCTGACCTCCCTTTTGATTTACCCATAGAAGCGAAGTTAGCTTCCACTTCCAATGCATCAGTCTGGGCTTCATCCATAGTAGCAGACTTCCTTTCTCTTAAAGAGAATCTGAATTCTGACTCAAAGGCTGCTACAAACACCACTTAAGCAGCAATCTGGTGAGGCTTCATTTCGGCTGGGAGACTTGTATATAATTTATTAAACCTCTTGATGAATTCAAACACATCTTCATTATGTCTCTTTCTAAGTGCGTTGAACTCTGTAAGACAGTATCTGTGGTCCTTCTTCTCTCCCCATTTCTTGATAAAGAAATTTTCCACTTCCTCCCAGTTATTAATGGAGTGGTCCCCCAAGGTCTTGAACCATTTTTTTGCCTCTCCATCTAGAGACTGGATAAACAATCTCAACACCACATCCAGATGTTCAACATTAAAATTTTCTGCGAAGGCGCAGAAAACTTCCAAGTGCTTCTGAGCTTTAGTATCATTTTCTCCATTGAAACGAGGTAGGATCTTTAAGTAATCCTGGGGAATATCGTTCAGGATCTGAGGCAATGCCAGGGGGGCATATTTTTTCAATAGGAAGCCAGGAACAACCATCAGAGGTTGTGGAGGTGGCGGCAGATTATGATGTGTGATAGGAGGTGGTGGAAGAGAAGTATGTATGACAATGGGGATATACTGAACAACGGCTTGAGGGGTTGATTGAACTGCTGGAATATGAGAAGTGGAAACCTCTGTGACTTCTTTAACTTCTTCGGCTTCGGGAGTGGGATGCAGAAAGAAGCTCGTGGTATCTACAGATTCTGCCTCATCTTTTACTTAAATATTTTCAAGGGAGTAGCTATCTGAAGTATAGTCAAGGGTTCTTGAAGTAGAATCGGGACCTTGATCTTGAGCTAAATGAGAGGAGGATGGAGAGTCTTCCAGGGAGAATCTCGGAATATCTGTATAAGCTTATTGTATTTCTCTCCAACTTCTCTTGTGCAAAATCTTCTCTAGATCAGACACTGAAGGTGTTCTCAACTGGGATGTATCTGACCTCAGGTGTGGCTTTTGAGAAGCCAGGACTGCAAATAGATTTATCTTTGAATGATAATGGAGTTGCCAAGGTGAGGGATCTACAACTCCCAACCCTTCCTGCTCACCTATTCTGAAGGGCGGATGAATATATTTCGAGGCTTAGGGATTTAGTTCTTTAAATTCTTTCCCTGGCAACGACGCTAGAAAGATGTTGTAGCTCCTAGAGACAGCCTTGAGTTGTATAAAGACCAGTGCCTAGGACATCTTAAATGCAAGGAGCATATGACTCAACTGATTGCAGTTGGAAATGTTTGGCTCTCATGCAACTATCACTCGGATGAATGGTTTTAATAAGGGTGGAACCAAGACCCCAAAGTTAAACACAACAACTAGGAAAAATGCAGAAACTGAATACAAACTGCAATAAGTAAATGCATCAGACCGCTTTAAGACTGAATGCTGTAAAGGGGGCCGACTTCTAAAATGAATACATATATATCAAGTTATATGTGATCAATGACTATGGCATAAGGTGGAGTAATATATCAACTATAACCGGGCTTATTCAAGGATAAGAATCCATATATACTGGGCTCATGCAAAAATGAGAATCCATATATCTAGACTTGTTCAAATGTAAGAATCCATTGTAGTTAGTATCAGAAGAACAGTGAAAGAGATAGGAAATGAAACAAAGTAACATGCCTGAGCCATATTTAAAGCGCTATAGATGAGTAAATATGAGTATCTGCTGTGATAAATTCACATTTAAACATGGGAGCACTCGCATTCCAGATCATTTAGATACAAGAGATGTAGAGAGATACGAAATGAACATTTATATTCAAAAACAAGGAGAATATTTACAAACTGCGAATAATTCCGAGCGGAATCCCCAATCCCAGCAAAGTTTCTTATTACTGAATCCCTATGGGAACTTCAAACATCTACTATCAAATTTCATACAAAACACATACAGAATACTCAAACTAGTGAGTCCTTTGGAAAATTTGGAACATTTTGTTAGTGTTTTCTTCCTGTTTTTATAACCTCTGATTCCTATGCGCGAGAAGATATTTTGGGAAAATATATTCTCCGCATGCTTGTATGTTGCTTCAGGTCTAAATCAAAAACCGAAATAATGATGAGGTAGAACGGCCTCTCATCATCTTACAACACAGGCCTAAAGCCGTTTCTAACTTAAATGTAAACAATTTACTTAACTGAAAGTAAAACTGCAAGAGTGAAATAAGGATTTCACTCGAAATGACAAAGTGAAAAGGACATAAGGTGAAAAGGCCACGCGGGCCTGTCATGAATGATAATTACTGTTTGATGAGGCGGAGCCCCTGCTGCTGTTGGCAAAGGCAATACCGTTAGTCGTGGGAAGGACTAGCCTTCTGCGTTGGAGAATGCGGTACTGCTAGTAGTGGAAGAGTTGGCCTTCTATGTTGGAGGGTCTTATAGAATGGCCAATGTTCATGATCCATCGACTAAGACGTGAAACTGACCCTTTGCATCTTTTTTCTCTGCTTCTTGGGTGTGGAGGATCGTCATCCTCTTCCTTGAGCCACTCTGATTGGCAATGAGATGGCCTGTGTACTTAAAAGGCCATGAAAACTTGCACAGACAGCAAACTAATTAAATAAATCCTACAATGAGGGGTAGACTGCTTCAGATGGCTCAGCAAGGGGTTATGGAGCGATGCGGAGGAAGTGCGAATGCAGCGATGGAAGGTAAAACCATAACGGAGGCAAAAACCAAGGTTTAAATCAAAATATGGTGCAGAAATATGATGGGCGGTTTCACGGAAAGCCGTGAGTGTTTTTCGCGTGGGGGCTGATTGGTAAGTGGTATCGGGCTGGAGGCACGCGATACCTGTTAGGGAGTGACGCATGTCCTCACAAAACTGCCCATTTCACATCAGAGTTGTGTGCTGGGGAGATGTTGTGAAATGGATGCGAAAATGAGCGAGAGTCGTCCGATTTGGGCAATCCAGATCAACGGCTACAGATGAACGCGATGGACGTACTTGCGCGATCGAGTGGGACCAGTAATGACATCAGCAATTTTTTTGCATAGCGGGATGATCAGTTGCGGGGTTATAAAAGTGGGAGTGATGTGGGCCATTGGATGAGGGAGATCAACAGTCCAAATCGGAGCGGGGGAGTGTAATGTTGGGTGAGTGATCGGGAAAGTAGCGATCAAGCAATGGAGTGAGGACCATTGGATCATGATGGACATCAATGGTGGGGATCAAATGCGAGGGCGCTTGGGGGTACGGATCAAATTTTTGGCCTGTGCCCCCGCAATAAATCTTAGTCGTTGATCAAATATCTTCCGTAGTCAAACAGGTCAATTGCAGGGGCACTCAAGGTGTTAACTCATGCGCTGATAGTGCCTCCGGGTAGAGCAGAATATTGGCGATGATCGTTGGATCAACGAGATCAAAGGTGGAGATAACGTCTAAGAATAAATGAGCGGGGTAAAAGGCAGAGGTGCGCTAGACGTTGGATCAGGATGATCAACAGTCCAAAATGCATCGCAGAATCGCACAAGGGCATGAATGGTGCGAGGGCAGGGGTGAACCGCGATGCAGCGATGAAGCGATGATAGTCTGATCAGAAGGATCGACAGTCCAGATCATATCGCGGCTTCGCATAAATGAATGGATGAGGCGGAGGACAGTGAAACCGCGAGACAGTCCCGACCGTTGGATCGATTGCGATCAACGGCTCAGATTATATCGGCGGGGAATGAACATCGGCAGAGAAGGGAAAGGGCGAACCCCAATGCGATGTGCTGATGCAATGGTCGTCAGATCTTGGGGAATGGATGGTCCAGATCTTATCAGAGGATCGGCCATCGGCGAAACATAAAACTTGGAAGCGGGAACTTGGAAATAGCGACGTGTGATCACCGATGGGCTTAGCGCTTGGTCACAGGGCCCGATCTCATGGCGGAAAAGGGGCTCGTGCTTAAGCGAAAGGGGCTTAAGGCCTGATATGTAAAAATGAGTGCTTTTAGAGCAAAAAGGTGGATTTTTAGCCTTTTCAAGAGTTTTGATAGGTGAAACAGGGGCTCTGAAAGTCCATGCAGTCCTTGTTGTATTTGCTTTGCTGAATAAAAGCTCCTTATCATTAGACATCCCAGCTCGGTGAGGGATTTCATAACAACACCACCTTTGATCGAGAAATTAAAAACGCTAAAGAGGCAGAAGCTTAGCTATTGGGAATGAATAAATATTCCAAAGTCCATGACTACTTCGGAAATATGAAGGCTAGAGTGGATATTTTTAGCTTGAAGGGCAAGGTTGACATATGGTGGGAAGATTTGAAAAATGACAAGGGAAATGGAGAAAAGGAATTATCATGGAGAAAGTTTGAAGAGTATTTATGTGAGAAGCACTATCTGAGAGGTACTATGATAGAAAAATTAAAGAGTTATATGGGCATAATCTAGGGCAACTGAAAAAGATGAATTCAAAAACAAATTCGTAGAAATATTGAGGTATGTGCCATACTTCAAAGATGAGAAAGTTAAGATTCAAAGGTACCTCAGTGCGTTTCCACAAGCTTAATGAGATATGATTTAGTTGTAGAAATTTGAATAATTTGCTGAATTGTTCACCGAGATTATCCTGATTACACACTATTTAATCTTCATGCATAATACATAACCTCTTCTACAATTAATCATCAATATGCGGAAATAGAAAGCAGTCGCATGCGCTCATTAAAACATAATCAAGCACACATATCAACACAGGATGTAATGGGGAAAGCAATAGCTGAAAACCCCCAACTATCCGTATATTATAATGATGGAGAACATGTAACAATACATAGCACAATACTCCTCACAAGTACTCAGTACTATCTCCAAAAGCTACACACAAACTATATGTGATTTGAACAAGTCAGGGGTTCAAATCTCCTCCACTCCGTCAGGAGCGATAAAAAGGGTCTTTTTAACTCCTAATTACCTTCACATTAATTATCAACCTGTGGACGACTTTTTTATCTCAAGAGTTACTCAGTCCGAGGCGGCTATTTACTCAAGAGTAATGTTTTGGCAAGATAGTGCTCAAAATCCAAAAGTAAATAAAAGCCGGAAAAATAAAATCTACTTACGCAAAGCACTTTAAGACTTAAATCATGTATTCGGAAAAATAAGCAATGTATCGCTCAGATAACCATTAGTGGATAACCCATCCCTTTGGAAACTCGATGGAAAGGAAATTAGAGCATAGACCACGGGTCCGGGAGCCTGTATTGCTGAAGAATGCCAATGCCCACTACAGTTTCAGATCGTTCTGCACACCAAAGCAAAGATAATGCGAATAACAGGAAATGGAACAGCAGATAAGAAATGAACAGCAAATCTGGAATGGAACAGCAAATGAACAACTAAGTCTCGCAAGTCGTAACCAAACTTAATCTATTAACCCAAATGCATTCTTCGCAATCAAATAACAATCTTTCACTCTTAAGGCGAATCAAGCAGAACACACTAATGGAACAGCAATAACTATTGATAAATTATGAACAACATTAATAAATCATATACGCACACAACACGCTGGAAGGCCAAATACAAATGCATAATAACTTAACACAGGCACACGTTAATAGTAATCTGAGTCTAATACCGCAAGTATTAACCCTGGTTAGAAAGGGTAACGATTACAATTCATAATGGAACCACAATGTCAATTGAATAGCAATCGTATGAAGTATAAACCATAGACAAATACAGTAATACCAGCTTAAGAAGGTTACAGCTTGGTTACTCTGCAATTAAACAATAATAACGTTATATGGAGAACAACAATGTTACATTAACAACTTTAAAGGAATAACAATACGTTAGAATGCACATTACGATTTTCTTGTTGCAGAGAACGAAATAGGAAATATAACAGAGCTGTAATAAAACACACCAGATTACCGATTCAAGCTGATAAGCAAAACCACGCAAAAATCAAAGAGATAATATACAGCGGCAAGTGTCCTCCGGGGCCGGGCCCTTAGCCTCCAAGGGAACACCGCCTTAAGTTAATCCAGACGCAAAGATGAGAGAACCACCAAGCTTATATTAATGCATCGGACAGAAGTACAATGAACCAGTTCTCACAAGAGTCAATAATCAGAACTGATGTTTAACAGAAAATTACATAAAAACGTATCTCCAAATCCTCTCCCTACACAATACGTGCTTCTCCTTTTATACTCAGAAGGAGGAGAAATTGAATAGTAAATACAATCTTCCCATAACAATATTGGATTTCTTCCAACCAATTGATCAACAAGAAAATAGATTTACATCCATCTTTCAATAACAACAAGTCGAATTTGGCTTTTCAGCTGAGATTTGGAGGACGGCCGCAACAACAGAACTGAGAAAATCGTGCTTAAAGAACTCTGCGAATCTCTCAACACAGGCCGAATTTGGGCAAACCGTTCTTTGAAAAAGTTAATTGGGTCCGTTCTGGACAAAACCCATGTTCCGGATTTTCCAGATTCGTCTTCATTTGCTCAGAATCTCAACCGAAAAACTGTCACTCCTTATTCCAGCGCATTTCTGAGTTGGCACTTTTAATGATCAAATCTTCAATCTGGAAATTATCTTCGAGGCTAAAAATGGTGAATAATGTTATAACCAACTTATTAAAACCATCATTGATAAAATAATTCATAATCATCAATTTATTAGAAATAAAGGAAGATAAATAATATTCATCCATAAGAGCATAAATCATTTATAAAATGGATTTAAATAATAAATTATAATAAATGACGTGATGAAGAATGGTAGAAATGGGTGGAATAAGCGTTCAAAAGTGATAATAATAATGGCATATTAACGACCCAACATACCCCCACACTCAACATGTTGCATGTCCTCATGCAACGAAAACCTGAATATATTGCATGTCTTCATGCAACCCCAAGACAAAACCCATGTGTTAACCAAGCAATAAAAATTTGAGAACAAATGAATGCTTCCTTAATTAATGAATATTCAATTTTAGCAATCTTGATGAAGGCATAACAATGAAGTTGCAGCAAAATATGATATAAGTCACAGCAACCTTCATTGAACATTTTCCCAAAAACTACAAACCAACTTTTGTTGAAATGTTGCAAGTAAATTTATAATATATGAATGTCTCTATGATCCAAAAATTAGATCGTTTTGATGCACGGATCATGAGATATCAACAAAATGACTGTAGCTGAGAATGCATGATTTCCGAAATTTTATGAACCAATATTTCTTGAAATTGTCTGGGTTTGTATTAATGATACGTCTGTGTTTTCCAGAAATCACAAGAATTGAGTTCATGGTTTTTTTAAAAATATTATGGAAATCAATTTCTGCATTGTGTAAAAATGAAATTGTATGCCTTAAATGAGAAAGAAAATAGAAAACATCCATCATGCATAGCAATTCCTCCCCCTCTCTGAAGAATTAGCATGTCCTCATGCGATGCTAGAAAACAAATAGAGGAGGTTGCTACCAGCTGTTGAATTCTATGCTTGGTGTAAAACAACATGGAATAATGGAGGTGTTGAGAATGAATAAGAATAACAATGGATGATAAAGAATATAGATGACATGGTCATAAGAAAGAAATGAATGAAAGGAACACTCCCCCATACTCGAAAATGATATACTGCTGAAAAAGGGAAAGTGGTAAAGATGTGGAATGAAGGATGATAAATAATGCTCAAAATGGATTTGCATGAAATTCTCCTAAATTCGTAATAAATCAGAAAATTATGCTATTTTACCTCAATTTTTACCTCCAAAAAGAAAAATGTGGAATGACATATATGCACTGGCAGTTGTTGAAGCTGATGTAGGCAGAGTTGGTGCTGAAAGTGATGCAAAAGGTGGAATCCAGGTAAGCACATCATGTCTGAAGAATTGTTCACGTGCGCGAGCCTCTTCTGTTAAGTGCAATAGTGTGGTCATGCTATGAATAGAATTATGCCCATACTTGTTGTTTTCCTGCAAACAAAGCACTATTTTGCATACAATGTTCTTGAATCCATAGTGTTAGTTTTGAATAGAAATAGATAAGATGCATGCAAAACTTTCAGTCAGAAAAACTTTTGTCAAATCAACAAGTTATGGCAGAGTGTAGTAATCATATCGCATGCAATCCCATAATGCATACATTCCCCCCTCCAATTGGAAAAGGAATTCCATGACCATAAAGCATATGAGAGGTGTTGTACTGATGGCAAGGCAAGGGAATGAACAATATATCAGTGAATGAAGCAGAGTACACATATCAATGATAGGACAACGAGGGTTATGATTATAATGAGAGCAGAGTGTGTAAAGATAGTTATGAATAAGAGATAGGACGTTTTGAATTGATGATAGGTGATGAAAAAGAGAAAAAGAACAACAATATGCCAAAAAGATGCTTTACTGATAGTATGCTAGCTGAAAATGATGCGATTGATCATAAAACAATTTCTCATGCATAAAGGTTCAAAATAGGGAAAAGTAAGGAAATAACTTCTCTGATAAAAAGAAAAAATAAGAAAAGGGTATTATAATAATAATTGACGATAAGATATAACTTCAATACCATAAGCAGAGCCGCTGCTGCCAGCAGGCGTCCATAGCCTCGGCATGGTTGCTTTTTAACCCATATGAGCCAGGATCCTCAATTTATAAATGGAGAGTTACAGTGCTGTTCTACAGAAGAGATCAGTGTGCTGGCGTGGTAACCAGATAACCACACTGCCATTCACTGGGATGTAGCAAAAGTGATCAGGACGGCTCGTGATGAGACCTCCTGTTCCAAGGATAATTTGACTATCCAATGGATCATAACCCTGGTGTGGTGGCCATAATAGGAATGTCACTTTGTTACAGCCTTATGAACATGGTAGGCTGGCTCGTACTGAGACTCCCTATCCTCCATCTGCGAACAAAATTTTGTTATTATTACACATTTTTATGATAAAAAGAGGGAGACTCAGTACTCCTTAAAAGCAGGGATGGTGGAAGAAGTTGAACATGTCAATAGAAAAATATACCCATAATCTCATTTATTACAGACAGAGAAAATTATAATCCAGAAGGGTGGAACCAGCATGGTATTAAGATGATCAATCAACATCATGTTCAATAGAAAACAATGCAGTAAAGTAGTATATAAATAATTGTGTCTCTTTTGAAAATATTCTATCATCAAGGAGTTGTCCTGTTAAAGATCATAACGTGAATGATATTAACTCGCTTCAATAGAATCCATAATTCTTGTCCTCATAAAAATAGTGTACTTCATGCCATGAAGGGGAATTAGTGAAATGTGGTTGAGATGAACTAAGAACAATTCCACAAGAGGAAGGAAGGGTTGCTTTCGAAAATACTCCCAAAGTGTTGCTTTTTTGAATGAACAGCAAAAACACGCAAAAAAAGTGTTGTTCCTTGTAGGGAACAACAAAGGAAATGCACACAAAAAGCAAAAATACACACAAAAAAGTGTGAAAATGCAAATGTCGTTCCTTTGAAGAAAGGAACAGCAAAAACTAAAAGTGCCGTTCCTTTAGAAAAGGAACAGCAAAAACGCAAGTGCCGTTCCTTTAGAAAAGGAACAACAAAAACGCAAGTGTTGTTCCTTTGGAAAAGGAACAGCAAAAACACACGTGTCGTTCCTTTGAAAAAGGAACAACAAAAATGAAAAGTGCAAAAGTGCTATTCCATTCGGAAAGGAATAACAAATCGTGAAAGTGCAGAAGTGTTGTTCCATTTGGAAATGAACAACAAAACGTAAAAGTGCAAAAATGGTGTTTCATTCGAAAAGGAACAGCAAAAAGTGGAAATGCAGAAGTGCTATTCCATTTGGAAAGGAATAGCAAAACGTGAAAATGTAGAAGTGTTGTTCCATTCGAAAAGGAACAACAAAAAGTGGAAGAGCAGAAGTGTTGTTCCATTCGGAAAGGAACAGCAAAACGTGAAAAAGGAACAGCAAAAAGAGTCGTGGAAAAGGAATGGCAAAATGACCCGTGACAAAGGAACAACAAAATGAATTGCTGACCAAAAAGGTGTTGTTCCTTTGGAAAAGAAATAAGAAAACGAAATTGTTGTCCCTTTGAAAAAGGAACAGCAAAAACGACAAAAATGCACACAAACGCTGTCCCTTCAGAAAAAGAACAACAAAAATACACAAGCATGAAATGCAAGCACGCAAAGAATGAATTAGCTGTTCACTATATTGATGCTGAGGATGGGTCACAGTTTGAATGAAGCAACACCTGAAACACAAAATATAAAAAAATATCAGAAAAGAAACAATGTTTTATTTAAAAACAATATGTAAATAACTAAATTAAGTTACAACAGCTATGATGTTATGTCAAAAAAATGATCTCTTTGAAAAATGTTTTGGCAGCAGTGATAAGACATGAATCTTCAAATTGAAATCAATTCTTCATTTGTTCTATTATGAATCCGTTGGGTAATGAGTTGGATGAAATTTCTTTGTTTTATTAAAATTTGTTTCAAGAATCACTCGTCCATAAATTGACCTTCTTTTTCTCCTAGGACCTGCAAAAAACGAGTATCTACCTGCAATAAAACATTAAATCATGGAGAAAGAGAGGTGATCGGGCTCCCCTAATCCAAGAATGATGCAAAAAAACAACAAGTAGTTACTCTATATAACAAATCCATTGAGAAAATAACAAAGTAAAATTTATTTGTCACATGCGGGAGAGCAGTGGTCGACCATACTATCCAGCAGTGTTTTAATCACAACTTCTTTGTTTTTCATCGAAATTGAGTGATTCCAAAGCCAAATGAGAGCTAATTCAAAGGTTTATCTCCAGTAGCAACAGGTTTTAGAAATTCAATGATATGATATGTCAATTTTAGTTAGAACAGCCTGCATAACATAGTCATTTTCAATTACCCAATCTAGACCAACGATTGATATTTCAAGCATAGATTCTTCGTTTGATGTCGGATTCAAATGATTCAAATTGGAAATGAAAGTAGATTCATTTATTTATTTCCAATAGAAACAGGTTTTGAAGACAAGAAGAATTGATAGGTCAAATACTGTAAGGAACAGCCGGAAAGACATAGTTTTAAGGGTGCTGATTTACGATAGACAGTCAGTATTTTGATCATAAATTCCTCATACGATATCGAAAATGAGTTATTCCAATTGCATTGTAAACTAGATTCATAGGGGAATCTACCATAGAAACAGGTTTTAAAAATTCATTCATTTAGGCCTCCAAAAACTGACTGTCCCAACTCTGTTCCTGAGCTGCCCACTAGACATCCGGTCAATGTTTTGGTTCTAACTTTTTCGTTTCAAATCGAAATTGACTGATTCAAATTGGGTTAGAAATTAGAAATCAAGGGCTACCTAGGGTAGAAACAGGTTTTAAAAATATTCATTTTTGGTCCCTCAAAACATGACTGTCCCGACTGTTTTTCTAGAAAATTCATCAAGCCCGCAAGCCAAAAAATGATATTCAAGCATTTTTTTCAAATTGGTGATAAAAAATGAATATAAGTGTTTGTATAACTATTATTTCCATTATAAGTCATCTACATACACCAATGAATTAAAAACAATTATCACCAATGTTGATTTGCATAGCATGTTGCAAAAAAAAAAAAACACTAGTTTTACATGGAAAAACAAAATGCATTTATTTATTCCCTTATTTATTTTATTTTCTACACTAACCTATTTTGATTTGAAAAATGAATATGACTACGTATATGAGTACTTCCAGTGGAGCCATTTTCGAAATAAGGCTTCACGTATACACATACCCAAATTTGAAAAATGCATATTAATGAAAATCAGGGTCTGAGAAGCCAACTTCCCTTGAAAAGATGGAGTCAAAAATTGTTGAAGTGTGGAGCAATGTTGCGAACAAGTGATGGAGTGAAACCAATCTTCAATATATCCGTTATTTTCTTGATTTCCCATATCCATCATATCATTAAGTTCTTGAGCTGTTAAAATGGTTTGTTGATACAAACTAGAAGTAAGCTCATTTTCCTCCATAACTTCTACAATTTTTGAATTTGAAACATTTTGAATCTCATTGTAAGTTTTCTCTAATGGCGCATGTGAGATAGAATGGGTGGGAAGGGTGGGTAAATTTGGTAGTTCAACACTGTAAGTATGTTGTATTGGTTTATTGCGGTGAGGTTGTGGAATTAGTTGAGCAGGAAATTCAAAAAGATGTTGGGCAGTTTCTTACCATAACAGAAGATGTCCTTCATGTGTTCCTTCAAAGCTCCTTCTTCCAATGTTCCTGTCAATTAGTTAGTGAAATGGGTGGTGCTTACATCACCACTTCAATGAAATCATGTGATTCATTTTTTTAAAAATTTCTATCTTTTTCCTAATCATTCACAAAAATTCAAACATCTATTTCTACCCAACAAAGCAACAACAAATCTGTTAGGAAAGCGGACAGTGGAGCAGGGCTTGTACATGCTCCGCACGTAGGTTCTTACCTTCCGTTTTTAGGATCCAACTCTTCCCTAGCAGGCACTCATCAGATTCACACTACTCTTTAGAAATGGCTACACTCTCCCCGGCAACGGCGCCAAAATGTGGAGCGATAAAAAGGGTCTTTTTAACTCCTAATTACCTTCACATTAATTATCAACCCAGGGACGACTTTTTGTTTCAAGAGTGTACTCAGTCTGAGGCGGCTATTTACTCAAGAGTAATGTTTTGCAGTATAGTGCTCAAAATCCAAAAGTAAATAAAAGCTGGAAATAAAATCTACTTACAGCAAAGCACTTTAAGACTTAAATCATGCATTCGGAAAAATAAGCAATGTATCAGTCAAGGGTTCGACAACAATAGCCCATCCCTTTGGAAACTGATGTAACCAAAAGTAATCAAGGAACAGATCATCAATCTGGGGACTAGACAGCAAATGCCAATGCCCACTACAGTTTCAGATCGTTCTGCACACCAAATCAAAGATAATGCCAATAACAGGAAATGGAACAGCAGATAAGAAATGAACAGCAAATCTGGAATGGAACAGCAAACGAACAGCTAAGTCTCGCGAGTCGTAACCAAACTTAATCTATTAACCCAAATGCATTCTTCGCAATCAAATAACAATCTTTCACTCTTAAGGCGAATCAAGCAGAACACACTAATGGAACAACAATAACTATTGATAAATTATGAACAGCATTAATAAATCATATACGCACACAACACGCTGGAAGGCCAAATACAAATGCATAATAACTTAACACAGGCACACGTTAATAGTAATCTGAGTCTGATACCGCAAGTATTAACCCTGGTTAGAAAGGGTAACGATTACAATTCATAATGGAACCACAATGTCAATTGAATAACAATCGTATGAAGTATAAACCATAGAAAAATACAGTAATACCAGCTTAAGAAGGTTACAGCTTGGTTACTCTGCAATTAAACAACAATAACGTTATGTGGAGAACATCAATGTTACATTAACAACTTTAAAGGAATAACAATACGTTAGAATGCACATTACGATTTTCTTGTTGCAGAGAACGAAATAGGAAATATAACAGAGCTGTAATAAAACACACCAGATTACTGATTCAAGCTGATAAGCAAAACCACGCAGAAATCAAAGAGATAATATACAACGGCAAGTGTCCTCCGGGGCCGGGCCCTTAGCCTCCAAGGGAACACCGCCTTAAGTTAATCCAGACGCAAAGATGAGAGAACCACCAAGCTTATATTAATGCATCGGACAGAAGTACAATGAACCAGTTCTCACAAGACTCAATAATCAGAACTGATGTTTAACAGAAAATTACATAAAAACGTATCTCCAAATCCTCCTCCTACACAATACGTGCTTTCTCCTTTTATAATCAGAAGGAGGAGAAATTGAATAGTAAATACAATCTTCCCATAACAATATTGGATTTCTTCCAACCAATTGATCAACAAGAAAATATATTTACATCCCTCTTTTAACAACAGCAAGTCGAATTTGGCTTTGTAGCTGAGATTTGGAGGACGGCCGCAACCACAGATCTGAGAAAATCGTGCTCAAAGAACCCTGCGTTTCTCTCAGTACAAGCCGAATTTGGGCAAACCGTTCTTTGATAAAGTTAATTGGGTCCGTTCTGAACAAAACCCATGTTCCGGATTTTCCAGATTCGTCTTCATTTTCTAAGAATCTCAACCGCAAAACTGTCACTCCTTATTCCAGCGCATTTCTGAGTTGGCACTTTTAATGATCAAATCTTCAATCTGGAAATTATCTTGGAGGCTAAAAATGGTGAATAATGTTACAACTGATTTATTAAAACTATCATTGATAAAATCATGCATAATCATCAATTTATTAGAAATAAAGGAGAATAAAAATCATTCATTCATAAGAGCATAAATCATTATAAAATGGATTTAAATAATAAATTATAATAAATAACGTGATGAAGAATGGTGGAATACGCGTTCAAAAGTGATAATAATAATGGCATATTAACGGCCCAACAATTGCCCCACTGTTTCACCGCAATCCAAGATGAATAATGATGAGATCCAAGTTCGAATCCCACTGGCTTGTACTGTGCAATCCTCATTGGAAATCTCAATCAATGTGTGTGCAAATCCCATGCACAACTATAGTCACAACCGATAGTAGACTCACCCTTTCACCCACCTCTAACACTGGTCTCCACTGAACTGTCCATGCATTGCAGTTAACTGATGTATTCTTTAGTTGATTTATGAGTTAATAATTAGTGAATTAATTAATAATTAATTCACACTACTCATCACTAGTGTATTTATCAGTTAGACTAAATACAACTAGTTCAACTAAGTTAAACCGAACACAACTCCACCAAACTCTGCCACATGAGTTCTAACTAAAGTCAACCATGCAATAGCTCAACTAACCCTTAGGAAAAGGGTATTTCCTTCTGTCGGCTGCATGCCACATCCAAGCATCAAACTGAAGTGCTCCAAGAGGATAAGATAATGTTTATAGTCTAAATATTATTAAGGGTTAATAATATTTGACTGTTCTATTTTTAGCCCGGCAGTCTAAAAATAGAAACCGCCCAATGTCTAAGAATAGAGGTCCATCTATTTTTACCAACTCGACCAATCATCCATAAATAGCATCCTTCAACTCATAGACCATGATCCATATGTCTAAAAATAGACATAGTCTAAAAATAGCTCTGTGCCCACTTAGTGAAGGCGACTTCTTTTCACTAAGCTCCATCATCTTCGTTGCATTTTCAACATGCTTTCGCGTTTGATGAGCCAAGAACCGTGGAGGATTCCATCTGAAAGGATAAGTATTATTACAATCAATCAAAGCATAAATTTGAACTCTTATAATATTAGAAGAGGAAGGATAGAAACAACTTTAAGGGGAAAGGACATAAACCCTTAGGATACAAAAGAAGGAAACATTTCAAATTTCACCCATCTTGCCAAAGGTGAATTCCAACAAAAATCCATTGTTGCCAACAAAGATAAACCAACTCTATTTGCAAGAGAGGAAGCCACAAAGTTCAAGAAATACCCCTCTAGAGTTGGACATGTGGAGAGATCCACCTGCGGAAGGATTTTCCTCACCACCAACAAAGTAGTAAAAGGTTGTATATTGTCTAAGAGGCAACGACAATGAAACATGTGTCCCAAATTTTTCCATGAATTTATGTGGCATTTGACAGCAGGTAAGTTGATTATCAAACCTTAATTATCAAACTAGAAGGTATGATCGTCAACCAACTTGTTTCAATTCTAATTGACCTAAGGTCTAATTTCAGTTATATCAACCTGAAGATCACATAGAAATGTGCTCTGCTAAGGAAGAGTTATGAAAAATCATGGTTGGTCTAGCTAGCCAGAGGAGCTAAGAAGCGAGTGATGGAATTACTGAAATTGTGCCCCACGAAGTTGAGCGACATGTCCACCAAAACCACCCTTGATTTGTTGTCATTGGGCTCGTATTATGTCCTAATTGATATGGATTGGAAATAATCCCATAGAACCAAGATGGATTGATACAACAAATTCATTAGAATGCCTCAAATATGAAGGTGAGTAAATGGTGTTTTAGGGAATAAGGAAGCTTGTTTTTTTTCGATGGATATTGTCGTTGTAGGTAAAGAGGTGCAGTAGAAAAGGTGGCACACTGAATGTGGTCCAAGTGACTAGCAAGGCAAAGAGAAGTGAGACTAGAATGGAAGTTCACTCGGTCTTAAAGCAGTTTAGTGACATGTTTCCAGAAGAAATACTAGGACTACCACCCAAGAGAGAAATCTATTTATCCATTGAGTTGCTTCCTTGATCAATATGAGTCTTGAAAGCCCCATATTGTATGAGCAATCCATAATTAGTGGAGTTGAAATTACAACTAAAGAAAATGTTGAACAAGGGATGTATTAAGCCCAGCGTGTCACCCTATGGATCCCCAACACTATTTGTAAAGACAAAGTATTGCACATTGTGTTTTTTCATTTATTATCGATAGCTAAATAAGGCCATAGTGAATAATAAGTACCCATTTCCCATAGTTGATTACTTGTTTGACTAGCCCAATTTAAAATCTAGACAAGTCCAATGATTGTTTATGATTAGTGACTTTGATTTAGAGATAAAGCACATTAAAGGTGGGGAAAAAATTAACAGAAGCACTAATTAGGAGTTTATAAGTGGCTCACTTGACATCCATTAGCACTTGTGAATTCATTATCACGGAAAATATCAAGGAGGAATTGATGCAAGACAAACACTTTCAGCATGTGAAATATTGCTTGCAATAGGAGCTGGAAGGACCATTGAGTAATAATTATACACTCATTGACGATGGAATGTCAAAATTTAAGGATAGATGGTATGTACCTTGCATGGGAAACTTGAAGAAACTCATCTTGGATGAGTTTCACAAAAGACCTTATTTCGGTCACCCTAGTTATTAGAAAATGATAACCATGAATAAATTGTATTATTTATTGGGAATGAAAAAGGAATTTTTTGGATACATTCCCAAGTGCCTATAATTTCAATGAGTCAAAGTGGAATGCAGACACCCAACGAGATTGCCACAACCAATCCCAAATCCTGAGTGGAAGTGGGAAGTCATATATCTGGACTTCATCACCGGATTTCCAAGAGCATCCAAGCAACATGATGCCATTATGGTGGTAGTGGATAAGTTAAGGAAACTCATTTCATAGCATTCAAGTCCACCCAGAAATCTATTGACACAACTCATATTTTCATGAAGGAAATATTATGATTGCATGGCATACCTAACAAGATCATTTTAAATCAAGATGCCAAGTTTACTTCTAATTTTTGGAAGGCATTGTTTGTTGGTTTTGGAACCTAGCTAGCCTTTAGTGCAACATATCATCCTCAAAATAATGGCCAAATTGAGAGAGTGAATAGAATTTTAGAGGACATGTTGAGGATGTATTGCATGGATCATCCATGGAGGTGGAAACAATTCCTACCACTAATTGAATTTGCATACAACAATGGGTACCAAGGGTCACTAAATATAACCCCTTTTGAGGCTTTGTATGGCAGAAGATGTAACACTCCCATTAGCTAGAATTATCCATTGAATAAGGTGGTCCTTGGGCCAGATATGTTGAAGGAAATGGAACAATAATTGCTCCATATCAAGCAAAAATTGAATACAACCCAGGATAGGTGAAAGAGGTATGCATGTCAGTAGAGGGTGCATAAAGAATTTCAAGTGGGAGAACATGTATACCTCTGCATCATACCAAGAAATATATCATTGAAAGTGGGATCTTGTGCTAAGTTGGCACCTAGATTTTGTGGACCCTTTTAGATTTTGGAAAGAGTGGGGCCAGTGGATTATAGATTGGCCTTACCACCTACAATGAAAGCACATGATATTTTTCATATTTATTTGCTTAAGAAGTATGTATGTGACTCTAATCATATTGTTGATTGGTCTATGATGCAGGTGGAACCCAAGGGATACTTCCAATCAGAACCATTGTGCATCCTGGACTAGAGGCAAATCGTGCTCCTGAATCGAGTAATAGAAAAAGTCAAAGTGTAATGGGTGTACCTTGGACCAAATGAAGCAACGTGAGAAATGGAAGATCAAATGAGAGTATCTTACCATTATTTTTCACTATGTAACTGAATGTAAGAGTTGTGAATATAAATCTTAGTGGTTAATTTTATGTTTTGTTTACACAACACCAACGACAGTGTTCCCTTAAGGGAGGGGGTCTATAACAACCCTTTTTCATTGCACCCCATGCATGTAAATATAACTATGTGAATGACAAACATATGTAAATTATGTGAAATAAATTGGTGGCTAGTTAAATGTAGGGACGTACAAATCCAAAGCACTAATGGGAGGGATGTTGTGAGCCTTTTTTATTAACATTTTTGTGCTTTTTTGGTTGCCTATGGTGTGTCATGAATAGGCCTATTTCAACCTAATTTAATTACAATGAATACCACCTGAATCAAGGAATGACTTGCACTGAAAGGCATGAAAATTCTGGATAGGGCATCATGGGAAAAGGACAACACCTATCCATGTCCCCTTCCTCGTGGAAAATGGTTTGGAGAATGGAAGTTGCAAGAAAAAACAACTGATGGTTAAGAGGAGAGAGAGAGAGAGAGAGAGAGAGATTGAATATGAAGTATGAAGAAAAATTAGTGTTAAACACACGAACACATGAAAGGAGATGAACAAGAATGGTCACAAAGACCATAAGTAAAGATAAGTAGCCTTATAGAGAAAATGGAGGAGGCATATAAACTAAAATTAATTACTGAGATGGATTGGATTGTCTGAGAGCCAGTGTTCATAAACTGTGGGTGTTATTCCCTACATATTATTTATGGGGGTCACTAGATGGTGTATTTAAGCCTAAAATATTAGTCGGGAATTCAGTGGAGGAATTGAATTATTTTGGTCCTTGTTGTAAGGCTATGAAACCACCTGGACAATGGACTATGAACCCCTGCGATGATGGTCATGAAAATGAAAATGTTAAACCACCAAAAGTAATTGGTTCAATCTCTTGGAACTGAGAAATAACCCATCTAACTCTGGGTCAAACCCCGTGTTTTAAATCAAAGAGTAAGTGAGACATTGTGGTGCTTACTCCTGAAGAGAAGTCGTGAAACCCCCTAGATAGTGAGCTCCTTGTCTTAGGTATGTGATTAAGCCTTATGTGTGAACCTCTGAAATTAAGCATCCCCTCATACTTTAGATCAGGTTCAGGGGTGGTTGACTACAAGAAGGATTATAGTGTGGTTGGCCTATGGTTGGTTGGAGAGTTGAAGTCCCCCCTTCGATTGCATCCATATTTAATCACACATATAAGTATAAATAACTTATGTATTTGGTCTTTTGGAATGTGATGATTCTGGTTATATTATGCATGGTGCAAGCTTTTGAATGTTTATGAATGTGTTGAATGCTAGAGTTGTAAAGATTTTTGTTATACTTAGGACTAGAATGATATCCTAAATTATTAATGCTTACATAGAATATGTTATTCTTTATTATGTTGTTGAACACGGGAAATTGAATATTTAGAGGTGCTCATATTTTCCTCTAATATATGAGATAGAAATGTGTTTATATAGCTTAACTAGTTAACTAATATAAATCGAGAATTTGTGGCATTAGGCCCCGGGGCCATAGTTCTCAAGAGTTGGTGGTTTGAACTGCACTGTCTTAAATATCGTTTGGAGTTTGATGACTTGGGGGTTTAATTCGCCTCGAGATTAAAGAAAGCCGAGCACAGAGAAAGTTCATCTTTCCACTTTACGATCTTGTTACATAACCCCTAATTCAAGTCATCAAGACGAGATATAAGATATAAATCGTAATTGAGTTACATATGAGAAAGTCAACAATGAGTGGAAACTGGTGGAACAAAGTTGCAATGAAATAATGTCATGAAGGACGACCATCAACCATGGGAAACATCTTTTGTATTCACGACTTAAGTGAAGGCTAATACAATGGCCAAGTATTAATCAACGCATACTGAGAGGTACTGAGTGGGATCAGGACAGAACCAGGAGCGCTGGAACATTATCCACCACCCATTTCTGACTTCCTGCCACTAAGATGTCACACACTATATTGTAGTGAGAGCACCGGTGGAAGCTTCGTTAACTTGACCTAGGGTCAATAGTGGAACCTTCTACCTTTACTTCTTGCCGCACTACCCTTCCTCTGTATGAATCATTATAATACTGCAAAAGACAATACTTGAAATCAAAATGACATGGACCCGACCCAATGGTTCCCAATATACTAATTGGTGTTGGACCACGTGGCCAATATAATTCACCTGTAATGCCCTAGAAACACAATGATAATATTTTGAAGTGATGAAACAATATTTCATATGTAAATTTTAGTCCAACCAATATTAAGTTGGAAATTGATATCGTTATACTTGACATTTCATATATTACAATTTATGTGGTCGAAATTATTTATAGTCGTACTTGATATTATTTAGTATTGTAATTAACATATGTAACTTTGCGTTTTCATATTAGATGAACGTGCACATTGTATGACATCTTTTTAATTTAGTCACAAAATCATACTAATTAATTTATGTTGATTAATAATGAGCACATAAAATCAATCTAAAACTACTAATTTATTCAACCAGATTTCTAGAGTTGTTGAGATATGTGCCATATCTCAAGGATGAGACAACAAAGATCCAAAGGTTCATGAGTGGATTTCCATTATCATTCAAAGACTGGATTGAGTTTGATGAGCCTCAGTCATTGGAAGAAGCCATTAGAAAGTTGAAGCATAATTATGAACAATCAAAGTGCAAGCCTGAGTTCAAGTGTGACTTGAAGGGTAATGAGAAGACTAAAGGAAAATGGCCCAAGAAGCAAGGAAGATCTCAGGATGAAAGTGAGAAAGAAAATGTGACCCGCATAAGAATTTCAATGCAACTGAGAAAGGACATGGGTCTCAGCATATGGAGTAGCAGAATAAAGGCAGTGGCAAAGAACCATTGAAGTGTTGGATTTGTGGTGGATACCATCGCAAGAATGATTTTCCATTGTATGAGGGTGGTAGACCTCAAATCTACAGTGCTAAGGAGGCGTAGAAAGTTGGGGATATAGGTCAGATAATTCCCTGGATCTATGTAGTAGTTGATAACATGCAGGAAAACCACCAAGCATTCATTATCGAGATGGAAGGTAAGCTTTGTGATCAAGTTGTTTCTATTTTGATTAACCCTGGATCAAATTATAACTATATTAGTCCTGACCTAGTGGATCGATCTTGTTTAAATAAGGAAGCACATGCAAAATATTATTTGGTACAATTGGCTACAGGGACCAAGAGAAGAGTTCACCATTGGGTGATATCTTTTTCATTCGAGCTTAATGGCATGCCTACAACAACGAATCTAAATTTGCTTCCTTTGAGTTCAAATAATATGCTTTTTGGCACATAATGGTTGTTTATTCATTAGACCAAGGTGGATTTCTATGACAAGGCCATTGAGTGTCTGGATGATGATGGATAAAATATAGTCTTGTAGGGAAACAAGAAGCTTGCATCATAAAGGATGGTTATAACTATGCAAGATAAGCACAATCGCATAAAAGGATGTTTACTTTTTGGAGTACATGCTTCTAGTGACAAAGGGAAGAATGATGAGGATGATGAAGTCCTTAGGAGGTAACCTATCTTGAAATAATTTCATGATGTGTTTCTTACAACGATTATAGAGTTGCATCCTCGTAGAGAGGTGTATTTCTCTGATGAGTTGATACCAGGAGCAACACCAGCATCTAAGGCACCATAGAGGATGAGAACTCTTGAGTTGGTGGAACTGAAGTTGGAGCTTAAATATATGTTTGATAAGGGATACATAAGTCCAAGTGTGTCTCCTCGGGGTGCACCATTGTTTTTTTGTAAAGAAGAAGGATGATACTCTCAGATTATGCATTGATTACAAGTAGCTGAACAATGTGACTATCAAGAACATGTATCCATTGCCTCAGATTGATTGTTTTTTTATGAGCTGAATGGAGCTACAGTATTCTCAAATATTGATCTGAGATCATGATATCATCAGGTGTGCATCAGAAAAGAAGACATCTATAAGACTACATTTTGTACAAGGTATGGGAAATGTGATTTCGTTGTGGTTCCTTTTGGTCTTACAAATGCTCCAACCACCTTCATGTGTTTGATGAACAGTGTGTTGTGCCCTTATTTAGATAAGTTTGTGATAGTCTTTGTCGATGACATATTGGTCTATTCAAAGAATGAGGAGGAGCATGCACAACACCTGGCAATAATATTGAGATTATTGAGAGAGCATAACTTGTATGTCAAGCTCAGCAAGTGTAGCTTCTTTTAGTCTTAGATCCATTACTTGGGACTTCTTGTTTCCAAGGAGGGGTAACAGTGGATCCAGAAAAGATTAAGGCTATCATTGAGTGTTCAGCTCTAAAGAATGTGGACGAGGTTAGATCATTCATGAGATTCGCAAGTTATTCCAAGAGGTTTATCAAGAATTTCTCTAAGATTGGCAATCCTAGCACATATTTGTAGAGGAAAGAAAGAAGTTTGAATGGACCGATGAGTGAGCAACTAACTTTGATCAGTTGAAGAAATTGTTTACCAATGCTCCAGTTTTGAAGATTGCAAATCCTGATAAGCAGTTTGTGGTTTGTACATATGCATGTAAGGAAGGACTTGGTGGAGTCCTGGTGTAGGAAGGGAAGGTGGTTTTCTATGAATCACAGAAGTTGAATGAGCATGAGTAGAATTATGTGACTCATGATCTTGAGTTGGCATCTATCATTCATGCATTGAAGGCGTGGATACATAATCTACTTGGAAAGAGGTTTGTTTTGATGAGTGATCATAGTGGACCAAGTTACTTGTTTGTCCTGCTTAATCTGAATGCAAGAAAAGCTAGAGGTTTGGCTACTCTCAGTGAGTTTTATTTTGAAATCAAGTACATTAAAGGTAAGGAGAATCAGGTTGTGGATGCTCCTATTAGGAAAGTACAAGTGAATCATGTTTCAGTTCTGAGCTCTTATGGGACAAATTTGAAGGATTAGATATTGCATGCAGGCATGATAAGAGGTACTAGCAGTTGAAGTGGAGATTTCAGAAGCAAGGTGAGAGTGATAAGGACTAGGAGTGTCACCTCGCAGCAGATGGCTTGGTTATATTAAGGAGCAGGATCTATGTGCTCGACAATAGTGAATTTAATAAGCTTATCTTGAGAGAGTTTCGTGTCAAGTCGTATTCAAGCCACCCAGGATACTAGAAGACTTTGACACTTATTAAGAAGTTATATTATTGGCTTAATTTGAAGAAAGGGGTGGTTGATTTTTTATTAAGTGCTTATACTATCAACAGGTGAAATTTGAATACAAGCACCCAACTAGTTTGTTGCAGCCTATTCTGATTTCATAAAGGAAATGGGAGGTAATTTCCATGGATTTCATTACGTGTTTCCCTGGGATGTCAAGGCGTCATGACTCCATCATTGTTGTGGCTGACAGGTTGATCAAGGTATCTCACTTCATTGTAGTGAAGTATATTAATTCAACTAGTGAGGTGGCTCAAGTATTCACTAATGAAATAATGAAGTTGCATGGAGTTCCCAAGAGGATTGTATTAGATAGAGATACCAAGTTCACTTCTAGGTTTTGGAAGGAGTATTTTATAGGCTTAGGGACAGAGTTAACTTTCAGTACAATTTATCATCTGCAAACAGATGGGCAGATAGAGAGAATTAGCAGGATTCTTGAGGATATGTTGAGGATGTATGTCCTGCATTAGCAAAGGAAGTGGGAGGAGTATATTCCATTGGTGGAGTTTTCTTATAATATTGGGTATAAAAAATCCTTGAAGGTGAGTCAATTTTAGGTTCTCTATGGGAGGATTTGTAACACTCTTATCAGCTAGAGTGATCCAGTGATCAGTGTATTGATTGGCCTAGATATGTCAAGAGAAATGGAGCAGGAGATGCATGTTACAAAAAAAAAAATTATGGCAACACAAGATAGGAAAAAGAGCTATGCGGAACAACATATGGTATTTAAGGAGTTTCAAGTTGGAGAACATGTGTACTTGTGTAAAGCCCAAAAATAGCTCCTTGAAGATTGGGCCATGTGCCAAATTGGCACCTCGGTATTGCTGGCCTTATGATTTCCTTGAGAATATTGGACTAATGGCATATAGGCTTGCTTTTCCTCCATCGGTGAAAGTCCATGATGTTTTCCATGTTTCATTACTTAAAAGGTATATACATGATGTTGATCATGTGATTGATTGGTCTATATTGCAGGTGGAACCATAATGAGAGTTACAGCCAAAGCCTCAATGTATCTTAGAAACTCATGCTCTGGAACCAAACAATAGAGCAAGTTAAAGTGGAGTGGAAGCACTTTAGGCTCGATGAAGATACATGGGAGATGGTTGATTAGACGTGGGCCTTGTATCCTTCTTTATTTGTCGGTTGAAGCAAATGAGTTTTTGGTGTCTGTGTGTGTTTCATTGCAAATACGACATTGAGTTGTGTTTATCAAGCTCAAATAAGCAGTATGTTATTCATGTTTTCAATATTTTGTCATTGTAAATACCGCATCGAGCTAGGTTATAAAGCTCCATAAGCAGTATGTTTGTCAGGTTCAATATTTTTTCTTGTCATAATTGTCGTAGAACACTAAGGACGGTATTCTCCCAAGGGGGAGGGGTTTGTGACAACCTCAGGTTAAAGTTCCATGGAATAAATGGGCATTGTAAAGGAAAAGATAAAACCAAGGTCATGGGACGCATATTCCAAGTTGAATGAAGGAAAAATCATTACATTGGGATCCATTTGTGGTTAATTATTTATTATTTATCTAAATTGGCATGGAAAGAGGCAAAATACAATAAATGACAGTTAATACAAGAAACAAATGAAAATAAGAGACAAGGAAGATGAAGAGAGAAGAATATGCATGCAAGGCAAATTGAAGAAAAAGTAAAGGAAAAGGGGGGGAGAGAACATTCATCCATTCATTGATGATTCACCTTTGGATAAGGGAAAGAGGAGAGCAAGGGAGAGAGTGCATGCAAGGCAAATTGAAGAAAAATTAAAGGAAAAGGGGGGGAGAGAGCATTCATCCATTCATTGATGATTCACCTTTGGATAAGGGAAAGAGGAGAGCAAGGGAGAGAGCACTTGGACACAAGGAAAACAAAATCAAGCAAGAAACAAGCAAGGGAGCGCAAGAGGAAAGCTGGAAAACAATAACCAAGGGCATATTTCAAGCAAAGAAAGAGCAACCAACAAGAGGATTTTGCAGGTAAGAGGTTGCATGTGTGTTTATACTTCTGGGATTTGAATGCATGGTTCATGCATATGGCTTATTGGTCATTTTGTTTTCATTGGCATGGGATTTTCCTGGATTGAAAATGGTGTACAACCTTTCCTTTACCATTTCTGGATACCAATGATGTAGTGGGTTCCCTTTGGTTGAGTTTTGGATTGTCGATAGATTTTGGATCCTGTTGAGGTGGTCTTGGGAAAAATCCCAAGGGTTTTGTGGTGGTCTTGATAGGTGGGTGGAGATAGGAAAATTCCTTTGGGTATGGTGAAGAAATTCTAAGGAATCCAAACTAGTTTTTCTTTTGGTGATTTCTAGACTGGTTTAGGTGAAATCGTTGTGGTTGAGGGTGGAGGCGGTTTAAACTTTGGATTCCCTGGTTGGTTTTGTTTTGGTTTATCCTATGTGATCCCACATTCATGCTTGGAATATGGCACAGGGGTGATTGTTTGAAAGAAAGATTTGGCTCATCCCAATCTATGGTTGGGTGGTACATGGAAGTCCCTAACTTGGTTGGCACTAGGCATATGCTAATATGTGTTATTTTTTATTGATGATCAATGGGTATAAGTGTTGATTCATTGTTGTTTATATGGCTAGTTTGTCATGGCTTCATTATGGTTAAATTTTGGTTACATGTATTGTATATTTATTATTATATAATGTGCTCTTGATTTAGATCTAATTCATGGTTTGATGGCTCATGGTTGATTTATATGAATGCATGTGCTAATTTGTGTTTGATTACACCTATTGCAAGAGGGAAACAACCCTTCTTGATGAATATATGATGAACTAATGAATATAGTGAACAAACTATGCATTCATGACTTGCATGTTCCATAGTACAAAGTGTTTGTATAAATGAATAATTTGGACCTCCAACTTCTCGAGGTCGTAACTTTGGCATATGATCGTTTGGATATCATAATACCTCATTTCGAAGATTTCCATGAGGAGAACAAAAGGAAAACATGTGAAATATTTGGCACTTTTTCACTCTCTCCATTTTCCCATAAAATTTCGTTTAGGTCCTCAAAATGGCCTCAGAAGTTATGGACCCGAAAACTGCCAAAAATATAAAGTTGTGTTAAATTTAAGGAAACAAAACTAAAATGAAATAGTGTTGGGTCAAGTTAGGTTGATAACAGTGTGATCACATGTAATTGGGTGTTTGCAATTAGTTTTGGACTTGTGGACTCCATTTTCCATAAATGCAACTTGGAAATCGAGTCATGTATAGTAATTCTCATCCCATGTTTACCCTAATGAGCAGGTTAAAGTGGGTAAATGTGAGGTGGAGTGTTACATCGTTAAATGTAAAGAGCAAAGGAGTACAAAAAAAAATAGATGTTTTTATATAGGCATTGGAGGCAGTCCTTTAAAAGGACATCCTTACAAATATTTGAAATTTTGTGTATGACTCTTTGGGGGTGTTATCACAAAATTGCTCCTGATAGGCTGCTTAATCAGACAACTTCATGTAACTTTTTCAAACCAACTTGTAACTGAAGCTTAGCCTATTCAGTCTGAGAGGGCTCTCTCAAAGGGTTAATGATATTTGATAAAGATAAATCTAGATGGCTAACTCTACTTGGAAAACAACTTGTTTGTGATGTATATAGGTTGAAAATAGTATCAATCTACAAACATTGGGCTTATGGAGTCAACAATTTTAGTGATTAAGTAGGAAGTTCACTTGACATGGAAGCTGAGGAAGGAAAGAGTTTTTTAGTAGAAGTAAACACACATGAAACAAGAAATAACACAATCAATTCATCTATAAGGGAAGTCATAACATTACATGAATGAATTCTGAGTATTAAAGATGAAAACCACTGCAATGGTACACATAGAAAATATAGATAAGATAGGCACTAAAAACTCAATAAAAATCTCAGGTTGGTCAAGAAACAAGTCTTTGTATTACTGAAAACAGTCAATTTATATAAAGCTACAGTATTGCCAAAAATTCTCCAACCCTTGACAAATTCGATTCTCTGCCCTTTAATAGACTTGTTACATCATGATATGTTCTGCCTCCTGGCTAGATTCATCTAACTTTCCCTAATGACACCTTGCATAATAATAAAACATCTACTTTAATGAGAAAATGACAGTTATTCTATTTGACAGTCCTTCTCCTAATAGGACTCAAATTGTTCATTATTACATCAACTACCTTAACTTTCTAAAACAATTACATCTTTGAAAACTATTCCTTCACATGTTCTAATAGGGTGTGATGGAAATCATCACTACATGACATCTAATTAGCCTCCTCTAAATCTGGAAACAAACCCTGCTTTTTAGGAAAACTGGTCCTTATCTTCAACGAATGATTTTCCTGGTAGTTTGTCTTCATTTCGTGGTCTTTAAGTGTTGGATGACTGTTGACATGATCCTTTGCCTCTTTGATAGTATCTAGTTGTCCAAAAATGCCCAAAAAGCTGCTTATAAAGCTCCAAAATAGTACGCTACGAAAGTATGACAATTTCGTAGCGTACTTTCGTAGTGTTACAAAATTTCTCTTTGCCATCATCATTTCTGATTTTTTCCTTCTGCATGATGTTAATTATGCTTTGATACATCTTCCATACCATTTTCACCTCTTGGAAGCTCCAAAAATGGTTCAAAATTCAAAAAAGAAAGCTACAGTAGTTTCGTAGTGTTTTCCTGGTTTTCAAGCCTAGGGACGCTACGAAACTGCTGAAAACAGTGAAAATTCCAGATTTCTGTGTAGCTTCAAAAATGTGTCTTCCAATTGTGAAAACCTTGTATCCAACATGCCATTAACCTTTAAAATCATAAACCAACTCACACTATGATTCTTGAGGTGTTTCTTCCTCATTGGTGACGAGTTGAGCAATTGGCTCTATTATTGCCTAAATCTACCTCAGGCTGTAGGAAGGCAGAGTTCAGGGTAACATCAAACCACGCTCAGTCTGGTAGCTAGCCCTACCAGATCAGGAGAGGGCTCTCTCCGGGTCAATCTCAGAAAAAGATAATCGATGGGGCTTGAGATGACCAAAATAAAAGCTAATTTTAGGCTAGGTATATAAGTAAAAGGATTTGATTTGATTTTGGGGGTTTTGTTGGAATCAAAGGGAAAGGCAGTTTTGGGCTCGGGGATAGGGCCTAGTTTTTGCAGAGTTCTGATTGGGGCAAGGAAGGCAATCGTTTTGATGCTTTGGATTTAATGGATGGATGGTTCAGACTGGTGAGGAGCTGAAGAGGGCAAGAGGTTCTCTAGAATCCTCTTCAAACAGATGAAAACATGTAAAATTAAACAAAATTTTAAGGCAGAGCACAGCAGTCTAATGAATTCTACCTTTGTCACTCATTTGTTTAATTTAAGAAGAACAGAGAAGGGAAATGATACACATAAACATCAGTGAACTTACAATCACATGGAGAAAAACACCATCAAAACACAGAGCCACATGGATCCCAAAGAGTGCTGCAAACCCTAGTCTATTCCTTTGCCAAAATTGCAGAGATGAAATGTACAATGAAGTGCCAAGCAATCCCAAGTGTCCAACCCTGAAAATGACTCAAAAATTACATGATATAAACAAGCCTAACTCCTTCCCATGCCTCAAGGGGTCGAGCTCATCATTCTAGGAGTTGTTTCAACCATAATCTAAACAAGGAACTGAAAAATAGGCAATGAAACAACTTGCCTCTATATAAAAGGAAAGTGATTCATTCACTTACTTTTCACTCTTTAGTGAATGAATCTACATGGATGAGTAACAATGTGCCAAAATTACATCAAAGTCATGAATTTACATCAATATAAATCAAGAGTTACATGAAAAAGTCAAACTAGTTAAAACTAGGCGAAATTCTGAGCAGCTGAGTTAAAAATAGGCCAAATTTCTCTATGCGCCGCGCCTGAAATCTATATGCATAGCACAACTTTGAGGCTGATTTTGAGGGCCTTCCCGAAGTCCAAATTGAGCGCATGATAGCTGGTTGGAAAGCCCTGCCTGTCTACTTTCCAATCCAAGTGGAATTTCTGGATTTGGTATCCATTTTCCCCTCCAAAAATCCAATCTCCCAACACTGCTTCCTGTGGGTGCAAAAGGTGGTAGAAAGGTCATTTTTTGGGTGTTTTTGACCCTTTAGGCAACCCAGAACTTGATGAAATCCTTAGGTAATTCATGAGCATGCATAAATTTTCATAAAAAATCCAGAAATGCAAATTTTTCCTCCAGAGGATCTCCCAATTATAAGCGCGCGCCAAGTGGCGCTACGCGTTGGGCAGGAAAATCTGTTTTTAAGCCAAAAAAATTCAAAATTGACAAAATTTTCTCCAAATTTGCTAAAATTTGGACTGAAGGTCCATCATCAAGTATCATGCTCAGCCAAAGAAGCTTTGGCCAAGATTCGGAGCCTATCATGCCTTTTATGACGTTTTAGTGCCCTCCTTAGTCTTGCCTTCAGGATTTTGATCCTCGCTTTGCAAACATGAGTTCGTGCCAAATAATGGTTTTTCATGTGCCTGAGCATGTCCTTGTCCTTGTTTGCCTTTGCCAACAGCTTATCAAGATGAATTTTGACCCTCTCAAGCCAAATCTCTCGATCAGCCTCTATTTCTTGCTGAATGGGTGTCATCTCGTTTAGGCTTCTTTGGGCAGCCTGCCGGTCTTCACGGATGTTTCGCAACTCCATGACTGTATGTTGATCCTCCAATTGTTTCTCTCGCTGCTCCAGATAGTTTATGACCCATTTATCTCTCTGTAATTTTTCGGTCAATGCATCTATCTCGGCCTTCTGTTCCTGAATAATCTCCCTCAGCTTTGAGTTTGGAGAACTCAAACCCTCATCCTGCATAGGCCTCTTTCCTCTATCTTGTACCTGTACCTGTGCTGCTGATGACGGCAACGAGACCCCTTCCACCCCAGGTGGAGATAGTACTCATCGGGCTGCTGCAAACAATCCTCTCATGCCTCTCTGATAGGTGACATATGTCGGCACACTAGTAGTCTCCGCCTCCTGACCTCCATACTGATGTGAAGGTTCACCTGCATCATGGAAAACCTCCGGAGGAACCTGAGGAGCTGTGAAGAGCTCACAGGAAATTAAGTCTTCCCATGTGATACCCTGTAAGCCAAGCTGATGTACAACAATGATCTTGATGAGCGCATAGTGGTAAATGTTGTTGTACTGTTGTTTAGGAGTCTTCTTCTGCACAAGAGTAGTCATCCTCTCGTTGTTTCGGCACATGAAATATGGAATGTTCATCATCCTCACTCTTGTGAAATGCATCAATCGGATGTGGTAAGCATAGAGGCATGAGAAGCGGCCCTCACAACTGAATTATCTGATAATGAATCTCATCAACGGCGAATAGGATTCTTTCAAAAACCAGAATGGGAACACCCTGCTGAGATGTCTCACATAGCTGGGCCTGATGTATGGTTCATAATGCACTCTTTCCACCTGTTGTCTTTTGTTCCACTCCTCACCTACATTTGGTATTCCTGTTGCTTGAGAAATGGTCTCTGGTGTCAAGGTGAAATTTACACCAGCAAGAGTTACCTGACCATCATGCAAATGTAAAACAAACAACCGAGCCAACTCCTGATGATGCTGAATCCGAGCAATCATCTCACAATACTGAAAGCATGACTGTTCTTGGAAACATGCCATGGCAAGTGGGCAGGCCTGCAATTGGGTCAATGAGGTGGGCTCTTCTCTGACATGTTTGTCACCCTTTCGAGGCCTCCTCGGTGCATGAAGCTCTGTGGTAGAATCATTGTCTTGTTCATATGATGACTCAGTGTCCGTCATGGTATTACAAGTCTATGTCAAGTGTATGTTTGACTTGTTGAAAATGAGAATTTGGTGCTTTGTTTCCAATTTCCAAATGTGTGCCAAATAGGAAGGGACTGTGGGAAATATGGACAGTGGGAACAATGGACTGTAATCAAATGAGATTTAAAATGTGAGGACAGTCACTTGACTGTGTTTGGGAATTTGAGATTAGGAATTTTTTTGCAAATGATATGGGGAAAGGGATAATGATAGACAATGAAAGGATTGGGGGATGAGAATAAGTGATATGAGTGGTTTTGGAATATAGGGGAATGGGAGAGGAGCTATATGATGATATGATTACAGTGATGGGAAAGGGAAACACAGGTGTGAAATGGAGTTGGATTATTTTGGCACCAAAGTTTTTGTTTAAAACACCAATTTAAAACCCTAAGGAGCAGCTTTAACAAAATGATAGGGTTTATGTTTTCACCATTCAAACTCTCCAAACCAATCTTTCCAACAACATCAAACACTGACCAAAGGTAATAGCAAGGTGATTTAAACTTACACGAAGCAAATAAGGTGGAGTTGATTTGATTTTTGTGAAGCAGTGATGAAAATCTGCTTGTCGGCCCTGTGCACCGCGCGCACAACCCAGTGCACCGCGACCAGTATGTGCACCGCGCACGTTCAAAAATACACAGTGCTATGTGGCTCTATGCACCGCGACAACCATATGTGCCGCGCCTTCTCCCAACGCGCCGCGCAGCAACTCCAATACACAGTCCCGGTTTCAAACCACGTTTTCGTTCCTCCACAATTGAACTCGACTTCTTTGATGTCTCTTGAGTGCAAATGAATTGATAAATGTGGAAATATCTTATGTACACAAGGACTTTGATTTTTATTTTGAAATGACCTACTTGCTAATGTTTGAATTTGGCACTTTTCACTTTTTAAATATAAACTCTGTTTTGCTTGTTTCCTTTGATTTTTTGAGCAGAATGACGAAAATTTTGTCTATTTTTTGCAGGGATAGCTGGCATGAGATTTGGAAAAGGATGACCAGGGTTGGGCCTGAAGAACTTTAGAACTGAAACAACTTTGAAAATTACATAGCATTTATTACAAAAAATGAAATTGACGATTTTTCTTCAAAACAGAGTTTTGAAGAAAAGTCGTGATCAAGTGTTATGACGATGAAATTTTTGCAGTGAAAAATTATTTGAAGCTCCCTCATGTGCCTGCTGGCATTATTGAATTTTTGCAGACTGAATTAACAAAACCCTAGACCTAATGAATCCTAAAAACTCGAAAATGACTCTTTTCCAATCAAGAGACCAAACATGACTGTAAATAACTTGAAAATGATTTTGATGAATAGAATTGGACCAGCAGGTACATGACATGAGGAACATGAGTAAAAATCCTCCTACCGTCAAAAAATCCATGCCCCTAACGGAATGCAGATGACTGAACTGAATGAGACACCTAAAATGAAATGCAACAAAAGAGATTTTGATCTCTGACGGAGGGATGAACATACCGACTCTAACAGGCTCCTCAATTATTGTCATTTTAAGGCCCTTTTTCTCTAACTCCTCATGGATTAGTTCAAGCTGTTCCTGGAGGTCTTTAACATGATCTTTCAAATTTCTGTTGGTGGCTTTCAAATGTATGTTCATCCTCCTTACATGTTTGACCTCTTTCCTCAATGGAATGGTCCATTCCATTTGATTAACTGATGTGTATTATCCAGGGTCTTGCAAACAATGTCAACTTGTTGCTCCCAAATCTCTTTCATATTTTCAAACTAAATCTTTTGAATGTTGTGTTTCCTTGTTTCCTTCTTCATAACAGCTATTTCAGGATTGGCCAACTTCAATTGTTCTTCAAGGAGTTCAAACTCTGTTTTTTTCCATTACTTTCTCCTTTCCTTTCTTTGACTTGCTAACTGAATCTTTCTCTACATGTGATGAAAGATCAATGATGTCTTGTGGTGGCTTGACTATGTCAGTAGGTGGATGAACCTCTTTACTACTCTCCAATATATTTCTAGCATGCCTTGTCATGGGCTTTCTTTCCTAGAACATAAAACCTGCATCTTCTCCTTCAAACTCCAGTTTCTTTGCAGTTTTAGCCTTCTTGAGTTTTTGTCCACCTTCCTCTATATCCTCAGCTTGTACTATAGGAGTCTCTTCAATGTCAATGGCATGTAGTATGTATTCTATATTTCCTTTAGCTACTGTTATGTCTTCTACAACCACTTTTTTGTCTTCTAAATCCATTGTTTGACTCCTTGTCATTCTTTTGCTTCCTTGTTTAATCACAGCTTGTTTTTGTTTTGCAGGTTTGACCACCTTTGATTTTTGTTTTGTAGGTGGGACATTTGGTGTATCAAAACTCTACAATTTCTCTGTCTCCATCATGACTGGTTCACTATGCTCTTCTCTCATTGGTTGACTTGTTTCAACTCTTGCTGGTTCACTTGGTTCTGCCACCAAGGGTGATGGGATACTTCTAGGTTTAGGAGTTCTTGTAGGAGTAAGAGCATCCAACACAAAACCACTAACAAACAAAAATGAAGACCAGTCTTTGCCTAGTCTTTGGAGCTCATCTAAAACCAGCAATAAACCATGATGAAACAATGAAGTTTCACTTCCTCTAGATTTTTCTTGGACCTTATCTACCATTTTTGCTAGAATTTTATGTAAATAGAAAGGCAGATCAAGAGATATCTTACTAGCAAAGTGTAGGAGAAGCTTTAAATGGTAAGAGTAGACTTTATGGTATCTCCCTTCACAAGTAAAATATTTTTGGATGATGAGCGATAACTTTGAGTAGCTATCCTTCATGAAACTTCTTGGAATGGAATTAGTAAGGTCCACTTCACTGTTTTCAGGCTTGATAAACTCTTTTCACTCCTCCATGTTGAATTTGAACCCTTTGAACCACTTCTCTTGTCCCCTTGGAATACATGTTGTTGTTGCAATGACCTCCGGTGTAATGGATAGATTCAGAATTCCTACTTTAGTGGTTGTTCCACTAAAATTTAGAGCAAATTCTTTGGTAACCTGTACATGGCAGCCTTGTAGTCTTTTACAAAATTGTAAGCATCATGTCCTTCTGAAGACTTCTACAGCAGTTTGGTCTTCATTGATAAGATTCATATCTGATGGCTCATATCTTAGACATTGGCCACCTGTATTTACCTTTCTTTTTGGTTCCATAGCTTCTTTAGTGTCTTCTCAGCCTCGCTTGATAGTTCTCTGCCTCGCTTGATAGTTTTCTGCCTCGCTTGATCAGTGATCTTTATAAACCTTTGAAAACACCAGCCACATTTTTGGCTCAATGAAATAGCTCTCTAGAGCTCAATATCACGCAAAGAAGGAATGAAGAATGAGAAATGACTAAATTAGGAAAGATTTTGAGGTTTGATGCCCACTCATAACACAATGAGAACTCATACATGCCTAAAATGATGATGATGACATCAGACCTGACCATGTACCTCGATCTTTACCCTCACTAACTCGAATGGTATCTAACTTACCCTTTCCCAATGATTTTCTGACACCTAACAGCTAATATGACATGACAGACATAAAACCACACTTTCGTAACGTATTTATTGTAAATCAGGGCGTTTTCGCTACGAAAGTATCAGCAATTTCATAGCAAAAAGTGAAAATTTTCAGTGTATTTCGCAACAAAACTGTGGTTTCTTGGCTAAAATTAAGTACAAAAAAACCTTGGGAAATGAAATCTGTCAAAAAATTATGAGTGATGTGACATGAGGGGATTTGAAAGTGAGTGGGTTTAGACCTTAGGGTAAGTTGAATAAGAAAAATTTAAAAATTTTCCTTGACCAAGTAATGAAAAATGAACTTTACATCCCTACCTTTGACACATGAACCTATATGAATTTTTCAAATGATGCTTCATTTTTTTCTGAGTGATAACAGGGGGAATGTTGAACCTCTGGATTATCATCCTTTTGAAAATCCATTTTGCCTTTTCCACCCATTTTGTTACACATTTTCACTTTGCTCCATCTTATTTATAAATTAAAGGTCATCCGGGTCATGCAATTGTCAATAAAAAGGTAGTCATCCGTCAATAGCTCAAAATATATGTTTTCTTTATGAAATTGGTTTAAACTATAATATAGCTACCAAATCATGCACTTTTTGGAGATAAATTGAATTTCCGCAACCAAATCCTAAGTTCTATAGGTTTTCTCGTGATAGAGGATGACAAAAGCACATGAAAAATTTCCAAATGTCACCTTCATGGACATCCAACTATTGGCCACAGGTGGAAGCTCACAGAATAAACATTGTTCATTGGTCAAACTTGCAGTCAACATGGCTATGGAATACTTGGTTCGCACAGAATATCAAGAAATCAACTCTACAATCAAGTGAGTGTGGAAATAGAAAGTGAACGAGATCTGAAGACCTAAGTTTAAGCTGATGACGTGTCAATGAATGACTTCTCATTATTCACTCCTTCAGTAGTGAATCATGAGAAGCAAAAGTGTTATTTTGATCTAGAAGCTTAGATGTCAATTTTAGTTCTTGATTCTATTCAATAATTTCATAGGCTGTAAATTTTGAAACCATTATAAAAACACTTTGTTTTGAAAGTGAAAAACATCCAATTAAGTGCAACATTGTCGTTGTTATCATTTATGTTGTAAACTCTGCTTCACATTTCAAGTAATACAAGCTTTGTTCATAGCATATCCATGATTTTTTCTATTATTCAAAGTCTCATGATCTAATATTTTAACATATCACACTCACTAGGAAGCCCCCCTATGGATGTGTGAGAGATAATATAATTGTCTTTCATTATTTTGATTTAATTTATTATACTCTGCCACTAGATTAGAATTTGCTTCACTTAGTTGTTCAATTTATTTAGATATTCAGTTTCATTTCAATACTTTGTTTTTAATTAGAATTGCACTCATTTATCTTTGTTTCATTACAGGTCAAGTGCTTGATAATAAACCAAAAACACCAAAAAAAGTTCCTTGAATTGTCTTTTAAGCTTAATCTCAAATTTATGCGTGATAGGTTATGTCTACCTCTAGTTTAGAGTGTGCACATTAGCAATCTTTCAAGACTTCCAAAATTGTTATTTCATTTCTTACAGTTTACTATATTCCATAAAAGTTTTGATTTCAAATTCTTGTAGTTTTTATATTAACACTTTCATGAATTGATAGCTTAGACTTTCTTTCAAGTCACATAGATTATAATTGCTTTTAAAGTTTCATAGAATAGATTTGCTTCATGGTTTCATGGAATAGATTTCTAGAATAAGTTGTTTCAAAAAATCATAAGATAGGTTTCTTTCTTAAGTCGAGTACATTAGGTTTCCTTTAAAAGCATAAGTAGAGTAAATTTGTCTTAAAAATTCAATAGAACAAGATTGATTTCCTTGTCTCGTGAAGTATATTTTGAAGCTTTCACATTAGCATAGTTGCTTTTAATTCATTTAATTTCCAAGCCTTGAATTTGATTTGGGCCTCTATGACAAAACATGTGTGTATGATTACAAAGAACTTGTCATAAATAGGTTTACTTTTCCATATTGCAATTAGAATAGTTTCCTTTCCATTAAAATTTGATAACCTAGCATATATAGTGCAAGTGTACTTCATAAGTTCACGAACCCTGGATTGATGATTTAATGTAAGTAATTTAATCAACAAATAAGTTACCCAACACTTTGTTTGGGCATCAATCTGGGATGGAAGGTAGTCAACTTAGTAAGCTTGGTGTCCAACAACGATCAAACTCTTTACCAAAATATGCTTAGGAACTTGTTATCCTGGTCTCATATAATGGTTTGCGGGGTTCCAAAATGTACCCACACTTGTTCGAAAAAGAGTTTGGTAGTGCGTCTTTGCAGGCAACCAATATGCCCATCTTATAAAATCTATCAATGAACATAAATACACAGTCAATACCATACTTGGTAGAAGGAAGGCCAAGCATATAATCCATGGATATGGATTCCCAAGGTCATCTAGGAGTAAGAATATGAGTTTTGGCCAGATTGGCAAGACCAAAAGATGAGACAACATCAGAACCACTTTGGGGCCCTAGGATCTAGCCCTCCTGGACCCGGAGAGGGATCTCTCCAAATAGAGCAAAGAATGATATATCTTTAAAGCTCAGAATGAGATGTTAGGCTAGTTATGAAGCACGGAAGGGGGGTTTTAAAATGATTTGGTTGAAGGGTTGCTGGGTTGAGTTAGGGGATCACGGACTGGGAAAGCAATGGAAGGAAAGGAACAAAACAGAGGGTTGTTTCAGCAGGGAGAATGAGCCAAGACAGTGCCATCCATTGGGCTATGGAGTCATGAAAGGTAATTACATGCAACAACTAGCCAAGGCTTCCAAAGGGCAAGTCATCTATACTAAAGGATCTTTTTAGTTAGATGATGGGGTGGAACATTAAGGAGAGAAAGTGGAAGAAGGAAAGACAACCAATTTTCTGTCTATAGATCAGGTCAGAGGTCATTTAACTCCAGACCTGCTTGGACATACTCAAAGGCAGCTCTCAAAGAGACAAAGGGGCAGCTTATAGATCAGACCAGAGGTCATTTAACTCCAGGTCTACTTTAGCAACTCCAAGGGAAAAACATAGATAAGATTACAAAGAAACATCTAAGAAGCAAACCCCCAAGTTCATACATCAGTCAGCAGGCAATAACATCCACTGCACTGGTTAAACTCCACGAATTTACTCTTAGATACACATGAAGCAGAAAACATAAAGGTAGGGAGAGCAGACAACATAGGGCACCTAACACGGGTGAATCCTATACCATTATTTTGATGCCTACCAGCAGAACATGAAACAGTATGAAAATGTAAATAACAGAGTTAAGAAAAACATCACCAATAGTAATAGACCAGGATCCTGTGAAATGTGCTTTGATTAATTGATGCAAAACCAATCATGTACAATATGGCTCAATGGCTAATACAGTCCCAACTTCTCCTCCCAGCCTATTACATACAAACTACTCTGCAACTTCCTCCCAAGGCTGTTCTAACAGTCAAACTGAATCCCTCTAACAGCAAATGCCCAGCAAGGCAACAACAACCTTTACATTATGTTCTCGGGGATCTTTATAGGAGAAGAGAGAAAACAGAGGTAGATGAACAATTAAATGAATCTCATCAAGACAGAATCGACGGAAATGTCCAAGCCCATACTGCTTAATGGCTTTCTGCAGTGCTGTATGTACTTTGTAATCTGGTTCGGAGATCTCTGTCAGGCCGAAAATTGACCTCGGATATTTCTTTGGAGTCCTTTCTGGTGCTTGGAGCTCTGTGCTGCCATTCTGGAATAAATGAACTGGATGGAAAACTGCAAGTCCCTCCATGCTTCTTTAATGCTGCCTGACAATCTTTTAAGAAGCTCTGTCAGTGTTCTTTACTTTCCTGGGCTCGAGAAACATGGAGGACGTTGCGGGAAGGTGTACTTCTGGAGGAAACGTCCTGCTGTTAGGTGGCGCAGTTATGGCGTTGCTGGTGCGCTCCTTAGTCTTCAAACTGAACCTTAATCCTTTGAATGCGGGGTTAACACGTTAATCTTCAATTACAGGCTCGAATCCTCCTCAAATCCTGCTCTGCTGTCTCATTTGGCCGCTGAATTGGCCTCTTTATGCTGCCTGCGCTGTACAATAAACATATTATCAACCGGTCAGTGGTGGAGAAATGCGGTGGAGGTGGAGAGATGGTGGAGCGATGGAGAAACAGTGTAAATAGCGGAGAGGAGCGGAGCAATGAACGCACGGTGTAAAACCCAAATTTTAGCGTTGGGTCGAAATACAAAGGAAATGACGGAAAACAATGGAGCGGAGGCCATGGAGGTGGGACCCAGCGGAGGCGGAGGGCGATTAAACTAAAACCGTTAGATCTGCACGGGAAACGGATGGCGGGGATCTAATCGCACAATCGCAATCGGAGGTCGGAGCGGGAAGTAATCGCAATGCACAACACGAATGTTCCGATTGCGATTAGAGGGGTGGTGCGATTAAGCGATAACCGTTGATCTCGGGGAGGAATGAACGGCTAGGATTGAATCGGGAGACAGAGGGAAGGTTTGCGATCAGCGATCGAAAGGAATGAAGCGATTGAGCGCTGGCCGTCGATCTGGAGGGGGAACGGACGGCGGAGATGAAATCAGAAGGCAGAGAGAAGATCTTGCGATTGGCGATCGGAGCGCTGTTGCGATTGAGCGATGACCGTCGGATCATGCAACAAACGGACGGACGAGATCCAATCGGGGGGGAAGGCAGAAAGACTTGCGATCAGAGGAAAAGGGAAGAGCGATGGCCGTCGGATCTGCGAAAGGATGGACGGCTATGATTAAATCGGAGGATCGCAATCGGAGGTCAGAGCAGGAGGGTTGCGATTTCGGTTGAGCCGGGGCTGCGATTAGCGCTCAGTCGTTGATCTGGTGATAGATCGACGGTGCACAACAACGCGGAGGACTTAACATGTTAAAATGAATCGCATCGGGACTTTGGAGTTTACAAAGGAAATGCGCCCGCTGACGGCTCCAATTGCGATTGGCCCCCAAGGCTTAAGCGCTTGGTCTTGGGGAAGGGTCACGTGGGGAAGTGGTTTGACAGGGGCTGGAAGAAAGGGGCTAGGCCTTATAATAAGGTCAGAAGATGGGTTTTTTGCCCATTTTAATGGGTTTTAAGGGGTTTGAAGGGGAACGATAGAGGAATAAAGGGGAGAAGAGGCCAACAAAGGTTAGGGGAGGAAATTAAAGGGGGTTTTGGGGGAAACTGAAGGGTAAGGAGGGAAATAAAAGGGGAAGACAAGGGGGATGAAAAGAGGCTAAATGAGGGAGAAATAAGAAGGAAAAGGGGGCCTTTGGGCATTTCTTCACATAAAAGAGAGGCTTTAAAAGGGAAATCAGCAGAGGGGATTTGATCAAAGGATAAAAGGCACATAGAGGCTTCAAGGAGATTGTGTTTTCAGAGGAAATGCATTCCTTGAAGACTCAACCATGATTTAGCCCCCTATTTGCTTGTCAAAAATTTCATAGGGGGGCTAACATGCACTTCCTTAACTGATACATAGGGAGTTGAATCATACCATAGTAACTCTTGGTCACATGTTTACCCTGGCTAGACGGTTACTTGCGTAGATGTGGGAGGCGGGTGTTACAGGGTGGTATCAGAGCATGGTCTTGTTCTCCTTGGATGAATGTGTTGTCACATGTACATGTTGGTTGCGTGTAGGTATTTGTGCTTGTGGCATATGTGCTTGTTGTGTATGCATGGATTTGGTCATGATTGTAGTGGTGTCGCCATGTGAAAGTTGATGGTGTCATTGCTGAATGTATTTGTTGTGAGTGTATGTTAGTCGTGCATTGGTTATGTGTGTCAGTTTTTATATGTTGTTATGCATACATTGATTGAATGATGGTCGTTGTGAATGAAGTTATGGTATGTGGTCAGGATAGTCATGCATTTTTAACTATATAATGGTTGAAAATTCTTATATGTTGATCTGATTATGTTCACATACATATTATGATAATCTGGTCAGTCTTGCAGATGATATGTCCTCCTCAAACTATAGTAAGGTACGCTAGTTTTTTTATGATTAGGTTTAACTCACATAACATACCTTTAAGGACGAAGAGATCAAGGATGACTATCAAGATGTTAGAATACATAGATTCTCCTTACAAATTAGATGAACAACGTGGTGTTGGGCACTCTTCGGACTTAGCAAACACATTGAGGAGTTTGAAGGAAGAAATAAGGAGTTGCAAAGCAGATAATGACAAAATCATGTAGGCACAGGAGAAACAAGCAAAATTCAATGTAGTAATTCTTCATAGTTTGTCAGAATTGCAGAGATAGGGACCACTTCAGATCAACTATGGATAGGAGGATAGGAATAATGGGGCCTATGGTAGTAAATCCCATAGTGGGCACAGGTCAGATAGAGTTGACATGGTCATAGATGGTAGGTTATTGGATACTCTGGAAAGGAGAGGCAATGAACACATGTTTTATTCTAGTACCAGTTCTGACAGGTATCGTGGTCATCATCGTTATCATCCTTAGAGGAGGAGTGATTGGGGATATATGTTGAATGAGTTTAAGAAAGCAAAAACACCTACATTCGATGGGTAAATGAATAAATCATAGGAAGCAGAAGCATGGTGCTTGGAATGAATAAGTTCTTCAAGTTACATGATTACTCAGAGAACATGAAGGCCATAATAACTAAATTCAGTCTTAAAGGTAAAGCAGATATATGGTGGGAAGATCTAAAGAACGTCAGAGATATTTATGAGGATGAGTAGACTTGGAGTGAATTCGAGATACTATTCACGAAGAAGTATCAATCGGAGAGATATTATGACGACAGGGAAAAATATTTTATGAGCTAAAGATGGGATCCATGACCGATGAGTAGTACACTAGCAGGTTCTTGGAGTTACTGAAGTATGTGCCTTACCTCAAGGAGGAGAATGAAAAGATTCATAGATTCATCAATGGGTTGTCGGTAGCATTCAAAGATAAGATTGAGTTTGATGAGCCTAGATCATTGGAGGAGGCCATCCAGAAGCTAAAGCATTGTTATGAGCAATCAAAGCACAGGTGTAAGGCTAAGCAGGAATGGAAAGATAATGATAAGAATAAAGGGAAATTGGATAAGAAGCGAGCAAGGCCTCAGGAAATAAGTAACAAAGTGAATGTAGCACCGCATAAGAAGTTTAATGCAACTAATAAAGGGCAGGGACTTCAGTTTGAGGAGCAGAATAAGGGTGCATGTTGGAAGCCTTTACAATGTTGTACTTGTTGCAAAGATCATCGCGAGAGAGATTGTCCACAACATTAGGGTGGTATACTGCAGATCTACATTGCTCAAGAAGTGCAGATAATGGGGTATGTTGGACAGTGTTCCTTGGATTTATGTATCATTCGATAACAGACAGGTAGATCACCAGGCATCTATTATCGAGATGGCCGATAAACTTTGTGATCAAGTTGTTTCTATTTTGATTGAACCTGGATCTAATTATAGTTATTTAATCACGACTTGGTAGATAAGTGTGGTTTGAATAAATAAGTGCATGTAGATTCTTGGTTAGTGTAGTTGGATACAAGTAAAAAGAAGTGAGTTCATCATTAGGTAAGAGCTTGTGCATTCGAGTTGAATGGTATGTCTACATCAACACATTTGAATGTATTGAATATGGGTTTGTATAACATGCTTTTGGGTATGGATTGGTTGTATCTTCATAGGAATAAAGTGGATTGTTATGAAAAATCCATTTAGTGCTTGGATGACAATGGAGAACAGAGAGTCTTGCAGGGTAATAAGGAGGCAACATCAGTCAGGATGGTGAAAATTAGAATGGTGACAACTATGCAGGCGAAGCGTAGTCGCAGGAAAGGGTGTGTGTTATTTGCAGTGCATATTTCTAGTGACAAAGGTAAGGAAGTTTACGATGCAGATGTCTTGAGTAGGTACCTGATTCTACAACAATTTCAGGATGTGTTCCCGACAGATATTTCAGAGTCTCCACCTCACAAGGAAGTGGATTTTTCTATTAAATTGGTATCGGGGAAACACCAATATCAATGGCACCATATAGAATGATCATACCAGAGCCAGTATAGTTGAAGCTACAATTAAAGGAAATTTTTGACAAAGGATACATTAGGCCAAGTGTATCACCATGGGGTAAACTGGTATTATTTGTGAAGAAGAAGGATGGTACCCTCAGGTTATGCATTGATTACAAGCAGTTGAACAAAGTGACCATTAAGAGTAGGTATTCTCTTTTGAGGATTGATCACTTGTTCGATCAGTTGAAGAAGGCATCAATGTTCTCAAATATTAATCTGAGACCAGGATATCATCAAGTATGCATTAAAGAAGATTACATTCACAAGACAACTTTCGGGACCAAGTACGAACATTATGATTTTGTTGTAGTCCCTTTCTCTTTAACTAATGCTTCAACTTAATTTTATGTGCTTGATCAATAACGTATTGCATCCTTACTTTTATGTGCTTGATGAATAACATATTGCATCCTTATTTGGATAAGTTTGTTATTGTGATATATTCTAAGAATGAGGAAGAGAATGTCGAACATTTAGCAGCAATATTGAGATTTCTAAGTGAACATCAATCGTATGCCAAACTTAGTAAATGAAATTTCTTTCAGACAAATGTACTTACTTGGGACATGTTGTTTCCATGGAAAACATAGCAGTAGATCCAAAAAATATAAAGGCTATCATGGAGTGGGTAGGTCTTAGGAATGTGGATGAGGAAAAGTCATTTATGGGGTTAGCAGGTTACTACAGGAGGTTCATCGGGAAATTCTCTCGCATTTCATATCATATCACATCATTGTAAAGGAAAGGTAAGAAGTTTGAATGGATAGAGGAATGTGCAACAAGTTTTGAGTAGTTAAAGAAGTTTTTGACAAATGTTCCAGTGTTAAAGATTGCGGATCCAGACAAAGAGTTTGTGGTATGCACAGATGCTTGTTATTGTCCAGGTAAATCCCCTCTGTGGACAGAGGCGATCCCTCTAGCCCTAGGGTGGGTCTAGCAACTATGGGAACATACTAACATCTACCTTCCTAGACTGTAAATAAAATTCAGGGCAAGGAATATGACCTACCTCGTTCTGATGCTATGTTGTCGTCTTTCGTTGAAGCTTCTTGATCCGTCATTCTTCCCAAGCTCGATACACACTGCTGCCAATGTTTGATTACCTGTACAGACAGTCAAGAAACAACGACAACCATAAAATCACGACAAACATAAAATAATTACAACCTATATAGTTGATCAAGGAATGCTAGAAATCTCATTATAAATGTAAACAAGAATGGAAGATAAACAATAGTTGCATTTTATTATGATAAAGACAAGGGGATTTTACAACCAAGCCTTGATGTTGAGGCTCTCCTTCAGTAAGTCTGTATCCAAGCACATTTGCAACATCCTCACACACAAAGGTCCAAGATCTCACTATGTTCCCAACACACAAAAACAATCACACTCTGCACTTCTCCTGAAGCTATGGTTGCTTCTTCTCTCTATCATCACTCACTAAATAACTAAGGCTATAGAGTTGAAGGAGGTCTCCTTATATAACAATGGAGGAGGAGTTTATGCGCCCTCAAATGATGGGGAGAGAGCTTATCCTTTAGAGTAGTTCCTATTTTATGGCAACAAGAAGCCCAAAGAGGAACTCCTTGGCCATATCCTCAAAACAAACTTCCAGCTCGCTGCCTCGCGAAGCTTCTAGTCGCGGAAGATTCCTTTCTATTTAAAAAACTTTCCAAAACAGGATCGACGCAGGTCTGGCATTAGGACATAGCACTGATCGGCGCGGGTCTCAATGAAAATCTCTACTATCGGCGCGGGTCAGACACTGAGAGAAAGCGCCGACCTTGAAAACCAGGTTTTTACAAGGATCTTCCAAAAAAATTGTAAAGGGAGATGATTTAGCAAACAAAATGTGGTTCAGGGGTATGTATTCCATGCTTGGAAAGTACACAAGGGTCACTGTATGGGTCCTCCAGGACCAAGGAACGGGGAGTACAAGGATAGTGAAAAATTTCTCTATAACACTTGCAAGAGAGGACTTGGTGGAGTTATTATGCAGGAAGGATAGGTAATATGTTATAAGTCACAAAAACTAAATGAGCACGAGCAGAATTATCTGACACACGATCGTGAGTGGCAATGATCGTCCATGCATTGAAGATGTGGAGGAATTATCTTCTTGGCGGGAGGTTTGTACTAATAAAGCGATCACAATGGATTGAGGTATATATTTGACTGAACAAATTTGAACGTTAGGCAAGCTAGATGGTTGGCCAAGATTAGTGAGGTTTGAATTTGATATCAAGTACATTAAAGGTAAAGAGAATAAGGTTGTAGATGGTCTTAGCAGGTAGAAACATGTAAACCACATAGCATTTATGAGTTCTTATGGGATAGATTTACAGGCTCAGATCTTACAGGAAGGTCAGTAGGACGACGGGTATAAAGAGCTCAAGCACATGCTACAACAGAGTACATGTATAGATATACGTAGAGGTACAGGTACAAGTATAGGTGCAGGAAAAAGTGCACAGGATGTGGACTATTGTCTCACGACAAATGGCTTGGTCATATTTAGGGACAAGATACACGTGCTAGACAAAAGTGAGCTAAAGAAGATTATCTTGAGGGAGTTTCATGTGAAACCATATTCATGTCACCCGCAATATCAAAAGACATTGCTAACAGTGAAGAAGTTATACTATTGTCCGAACTTGAAGAACGAAGTGGCAGAGTTTGTGGTTAGATGCTTGGATTATCAACAAGTAAAGGCAGAGTGTAAGCATCCAGGTGGGTTACTATAACCGATTTCGATTCTAGAGTGGAAATGGGAAGTCATTTTTATGGACTTCTTCACAGGTTTTTCGAGGACATCTAAACAACATGATTCGATTATGGTTGTGGTTGACAAGTTGACAAAGTTAGCACATTTCATTCCAGTGAAGTCTACATATTCATCTAATGATGTAGCACAAGTATTCATCATATATGTAGTGAGGTTGCATGGTATTCCAAATAATATTGTGTCAGACAATGATGCTAATTTCACTTCGATATTTTGGAAAGAGTTATTTTTAGGTTTGGGTACAAAGTTTGCCTTCAGCGCAACTTATCATCCGCAGAAAAATGGATAGGCAGAGAGGGTCAAAAGGGTATTGGAGGACATGTTTAGGATGTATGTGATGCATTATAAGTGAAAGTGGGAAGAGTGTCTTCCACTGGTAGAGTTTGCTTACAAGAATGGGTATCAGGAGTCTCCAAGGAAGACTCTGTTTGAGGCACTCTATGGGAAAATTTGCAATACTCCCATCAGTTGGAGTGATCCAGTCAACATGGTATTGATATGACTAGTTATGTTGGCATAAATGAAATAGGAAATGAAGGTAATCAAGAAGAATCTAAAGGTAGCATAGGATATATAGAAAATTTATGCAGATTAGAACAAGTTGTTTAAGGAGTTTCAGGTTGGAGAACAAGTGTGCTTTCACATCAGGCCCAAGAAGAGCTCCTTGAGGATTGAATCATGTGCCAAGCTGACACCTCAGTTTTGTGGACCTTTCAAGATTCTTGAAAGCATTAGACTAGTAGCCTATCAAATTTCATTGCCTCCGACAATAGAAGTCCATGATATTTTCCATGTGCCATTGCTTAAGAAGTATGTTAAAGATGTCGATCATGTGATTGACTGGTGTGTATTGCAAGTGGAGCCAAAAGGAGAATTCCCACTGAAACCTTAGTTCATTTTGCAGAGAAAGATGCCCATGCTCCGGAACAGAGCAATCAAGCAGGTTAAAGTGCAGTGGAAGCACTTTGGGCCCGATGAAGCTACATGGGAGATGGTAGATCAGATGTGGGTTATGTATCCTTCTCTATTCGTTGGTTGAGAGAACGTTTTGATATATGTTTTGGTGTGATGTTTTGGTATATGTACATATGTATATGGATGTAAATATCGCCGCGAGCTATGTTAAAAAGTTCCAATAAGCCGTATGGGTGTTATGATTATCATGATGTTATGTTTTCATGTTGGTTTGCTTTTTAGTAGGTGCTCATTGTAAATACTGCAACGAGCTAAGTTGTAAATCTCCATGGGAAATATGTTTTACTTTTAGCAATCTTGATGGTTGTAGGTGTCATTGAACACCAAGGACGGTGTTTCCCCAAGGGGGAGGGTTCTATAACAACCTCGGTAAAAAATCCATGTAAAAGTTAATAAAGGTAAAATAAGACCTTAGTCATGGGACACGTATTCCAAGCTCCATGTTGGGAAAAACATCCTAGTGGGTGTTATTTTGGTTTATTAATGGCTATGGAAATTGGCAAAGGAATTGGAAAGGCATGTGGCATTTATTGGACTTTTATTTATGAAAATAATGGAAAATAGTAGAAAAGGAGGGTGAAAGGTCACATGTTGCATGTGAGGAAGAAAATAAAGGAAAATAATGGAAAATTGAAGAAAATAGAAACCTTATTAATAAAAAGGCTTCTGAGGATCAGTTCACAACTTTTATCAGTAGAGACTTTTGTCAGTTCAGTTTTGGAGCTCTCATTCTATTCTCTCTCTCTCTCATACTCTTGGACACTTAGAGTTTTCTTGGAGCACTCTTGGATGAGTGCAACATATTTGGGATGTGAAGAAAGAAGGCAAAGGAAAAATAGGAAAGCGCAAGAGGACATTGGGATCAACAACTACAATGGGTTTTGCTTGTAGGTACCGAGTTGTATGTACATTTTCCTTACTAGTCTTGGTATGCATGGCATGTGTATGTGGTTATTTCATTCTGATCTGTTATCATGGAGTATTGCCTAAATTGACAGTGGTTTTGTTTAGCCCTACCATTTCCTGGATAGCCATGGTGTTGTGGGTTTTACTTCTTTTTTTATGTTTGTTTTTCATGTGCCTTTGGTTGTGGGTTGAGTTATTAGTTATTGGAAACCTTGGTTGGACAAACGCTCTAGAAGCCCTGTAACAACTTGGGTTGAGTTACTAGTCCTGGAAGCCTTGGTTGGAAAAAGGCTCTAGAAGCCCTTGGTGGGTTGAGTTACTAGTCCTAGAATCCCTGGTTGGACAAACACTTTGGCAACCCGATGACAACTATGGATTGAGTTACTAGTCCTAGAAACCCTGGATTGAACAAACACTCTGGAGCCCTGGCAGCTTGGGCAGAGACCAATCTGGTGATGGTTAGTGATGTCCGGCTGTGAGGTGGAATCACTAGTTGAGGGTTGAGGTGGTTTGGCCTCTAGAAGCCATGGTTTGGTTTTGATTTATTTGTTTTATGAGACCCCATATTCATGCTTGGAATATGGCACGAGGGTGATTGGATGATAGAGATATTTGGTTCAGCCCAATCTATGGTCGAGTGGTTTGTGGAAGTCCCATACCTCAGTCGGCCTATGTAATCATTAATAAGATCTTTGTCTCCTTGGTATTTTATGGGTAAATATACTTGTTTATATGTGGTCTATAAGGATACTATGTCCTTGATATTATTGTTGGTTACATGTTGGTTATCAATGAGTTTTATGACAATGACGATGTATTAATCTCATCATGTTTTGATTAACTAGTGAATGCACAATGAATATATGGCTTAATAGAATGTAATGTAGTTATTATGATGAGGCATCAATGCTTCTTAGCGATTCTTACAAAAGTGTGAGGCCCCTATGCTCATATATGTTGTTATGGCCTGTAGATTGCATATGTATGATACGTTTGACGAAATTGCTATCATGGATAGTAGGGTTCTAGTCAAGTCATTAGTCAGTGGTTTGCATTAGCATCTTTTTTTATGTGTTATTTATCATTCCTGGAAGTTTCATGGAGTTCTGGGTAGTGGCCTGACTCCTGGCCCTGAAAAGTGGCACAAAATCTGGAGTCGCTGGCATAAAACTACTTGGAAAAGTCCCCAATCGTAGGCATGCCTTGTTGTGGGAGCGACTGGAGGGTCCTAGTTGCATGCATGCCCATGTCATGGGAGCGACTATGGCTTTAATACAGTAAAATGTCAGGTTGTATCAGGGGTTGGTTGCATGGAAGGGTTGGATGGCTCCTGGGGGTTATGTTGCATGTGTAGAAGGTCAGGTTGGCTATGTTATGTCGATTCCACTTCCTTCATTGATAAATAGGGAGTTGAATCATATCATAGTAACTCTTCATCACATGTTTACCCCAGTTGGCCAATTACTTGGGTAGATGTGGGATGAGGGTGTTAAATCAATGCAATGGTTATAAAGCTAAATATAAGTGAAAGTATAATCCAATGTTATTTTTTCTTGTCGGTTAGAGTATCTTTCAGTGTAGTTTTTCTTGTTGGTCAAAGTATCTTCCGGAGTTGCCATAATCATGTGTGGTTACCCATCGTTGGGCTATATCAAGTGCTCCCTATGGGGTTCTTTGATGGGCCTTCTTTCATTGTATCTTTTTTTTAGGTTTTATTTGGTGGATAACTTGAGTATGCTATATGTAAACAATTTTTTGTTTTCCACAAAAAAATCATAACTTTTATTATATGTGAATAAAAGTTACATGTTGTATATGCATTTAAGAATATTCATATCAGCTAGGGAGCTGTATCGAAATCCAAAAAAATAAATACATCTGAAATATGGTCCATGTTGGATATGATTGTTTGTAGCACAAAAAAATAATAAGCAGTGATATATATACATTACAGATTATGATTAAAAAAATCTGCATAAAAAGCCAAAATAAACCAGTATTTGAGTTGCTAATGGTACTGTGAATTATCATGCCCTTTGATTTGGTACAAAGGGTCGATGAAAATACCGATAACATGTATGTTCATTCTTCTCCTGTATCTCCATCTGGTCTCTCAATGGTTGCGTTGCCTCCTTGGATAGGAGATCAGAAACTGCATTCCTTTCCCTGTAAATATGTTGACATGAGATGAGATCAATGGAGTATAAAAACTCAGATAAACCGAAAATATATATATATATATATATATATATATATATATATATATATATATATATTATTGATAAAAGATGAGATGGTTTACAAATGGAGAGACCAAGGCTTAAATACAACCTTATGGCGTCTCTTGGTGAAGGGGCATGATCTTTGATCATGCCCTTTTGCCTAATAAAACCTAAGACAATTACATTAAATATTAATTAATAATTTTTAGATAACATTGCCTTCCTCTCAAAGATACTTTGTCCTCAAATCATGCGCAATGACGAGTGTTGTTGACGAAATGCTTCGATCTCCCAAGAGGCAGGCTCTTGCTTTTTGAGATGACCCCACATTTCAAAATATCTTGGATTATCTTCTTGATTTTAGTCTTTTGGTGATGCGGATAGCAATATGGCTTGACGTTGACAAGGTATAATCCTGCTTTGACTTCTATTGTATGTTCAATTTCCCTATTAGGAGGCATTTTCATGTGCAGGTCTTGGAATAATTGTTCGTGCTTTTGAATTAGCCCTTGTACTTCTGGTGACCCTTCACTGATCATTTTTGCAGATAATATTTCTAACTGGTGACATTGTACTATCATAGGTTGGCGCTCCTTTTCGAATTATTTTCACAATTTGAGATGACGACACAATTTGATTTTTTGTTGCTTGGAATCCATATAACTTGTGCTTCTTCCCTTCCCACTTAAAGCTTATAAATTGCTTTTGATGGTTGGAAGAATAAGTACCTAAGGTTTGTAGCCATTGGATTCCTAAGACCACATCTACACCTCCTAATGGTACGGTGTAGAATGGAGATTCTAAATTAAATCTTGAATCTGCAATTTTACCTTATGGCATTTCCCTACCTTCCCAATCTTCTTACCATCGGCCACCATTACCTTCATACTGGGCATGGGAAACGTAAAAATGTTGAGACTTTTGGCCATGGTTGAATCTAAAAAAATGTGGGTGCTGCTGGTGTCGATGAGAACCATTACGTTGTTCTTCTTAAGATGTCCTTTTAGTTTTAGTGTCTGAGGTTGTGATATACCTGTCATAGCTGATAATGACACTTGCGGAATGCTTTTTTCATCTAGTTCTGGAGAGAACTCTGGGGTGTATTCAATTCCCTTCTACATCTGATTCATCATTTTTAGAGTCATTATTTGCTTCACAGTTATACAGATTCTTTGTCTATTTTCCTTTAGCGCTCCTATGCTTAGGGTTCCACTTTTCGCTGCAACGTTTGCACTTGCCTTCTCTCATCCTTTGTATTTCCACATTAGATTTTTCTCCTTCACGAAGATGGGGTGGGACATATTTTGTGTTATCTATATTTTCATATTGAGGAAATCGTCCTCTCAAATATACTCTTTCTGGCTTTGACCAAAATAACTTTTTGAATTTCTTTTCAGCAGCTTTTGCTTTCTGTCTTGCTAGTTCTATCGTCGTAATGTTGTGAAGCTCGAGCTCTACTTGTATATGGTTTTTAAGTCCTGAAATGAAAGACTGGACTAGACAAGATTCTAACAATCCAGGTACGCGTGTCGCTAAGGTCTCCCATTCTCGAGTGTACTAATCCACATCTCCTTTTTGGCGCAATTTAAGGAATGTTGAAAATAACTCTTCTTCCTTTATACCTTGGAATATTTTAAAGAACGCAACCTTAAATTTTCTCCAACTAATAGCAAGCGTCGTCTTTTTCCACCACATATACCAATCATAGGCTTCTCCTTCCATTTTCATGGAAGCATGCTTAATTTTTTCGTCATCATTGTCAATGTCGTAAATCTCAAATATTCTTTGGCTTTATTAAGCCATGCAACACGGCCTTTTTCATTACCATCGAACTTAGGCAGCTCGATTTTTGCTCTTCGTTGATATGCTGCTAACGATGGAGCGAAAAAAGGATCTTTCTTGTTGAATGCATTCTAGAGCTGCTTATTTTGAAAATTAGCATTACTATCTTCTTGATGGCGTGGGGATGATGTTTTGTGAGAGTCGGTTTTTTCATGATGATCTTTTGAATTCCCTGAATCGGCTGAATTGTTCTATTGATTATGTCCAATATTTGGGAATATTGGTTCTTGCATCAAATTTATCTTGTCTCAAATGGTGGTTAGCTTCTGCATTGTTTTGTTATGATTGTCTGTGGACTCCCTATGGTTTTGCCAAATTTGTCTTTCTATCTGATTTGGCGTGTCTTGAAACTTTTTGATGTCGTCGAAATTTTCCATAACCTTATCCTCAAGATCAATTAATATTTTAGTGAATTCATCGGACTTATTGATCTTAATATCAAGATCGATCAACTTTTTGTTGAAATCGGCCATCGACATTGATGAAGACATCGAGCGGGTCTGAGGTGGTGTATATTTATCTACCAGTTTCCCCCTTTTTTTTTTTTTTTTTTAAATAATTATTATTATTATTATTGTTTTTTGGTTATTATATAATATATTATATAACTCCCCAAAAAAAAATTTCGTCCGTTCAAAAATATTAAACTAGGAGACCCTATATACCTTACGTTTCTGATTTACGACTTAAATTATTTGTCAAAGTAACTTAAATTCTGTTGATCACACTGGTTTGGTGTAGAGACACAATTTGTTATGATTTAAATCCACGATAACAAATGGAGTATAACCAATAACCACGACAGCAAACCGGAGGAATTAGTCAACGTTGGAATAGCAGCTTGGTAGGGATAATGGACGAAAATTTGATGGTCAACTGCATCGTCTCAGTTTGGAAGGAATGGCAGGCGATGGAACGGACGACAAGGGAATTGGCTTTGTCGAGTTTGAGTAGAAAAAGGGACGATTACGGTGATGGCAGTGGATGTGTAGCGACCGAGTTTCGTAGAAGTAAGGCGGTGTGGGGGGGTAGTCAAGTGACAACACAATCAGACAAAAGGCATGCATTTGTTTGTTGTCTCGACGTCTGAAATAGGGGAACACAATGGTAAATGTTGTATGGACTGCGATGGTAGTGGAAATTAAAATATAAAGTTGTAGCGGTGATAACAGGTTGTGGACAATGGTTGCGAAGGATAGGAGCGTCGAAAGGGGCACGAGAAGATGAATTCGTATTGGTTGTTGGTGGGGAACGAGGGATGAATTCGTATTGGTTGTTGGATTCAAACGACGGCAATTGAGGCGATGTGGCAGGGCTTTAATGACGTACCATGGTGGGGGTAGAGTGCACACTATGATGAAAAGTGTAGTGGATCAATCAACAAAGTCAGAGGCACGTTAATGATGTGGGGGCGGTAATATGAGACAGTAGAGTTGCGAAGGCGGAAATGAATGTGTGGACAATGGGGAATTTAACGCTGACATAAGTATTTGTGATTGATGACGGCCAGCTAAGGTGGCGTAGGGTGTTTCTTCCATGCGAGAATATCGCAGCTCCGATACCAAATGGAGTATAAAAACTTAGATAAACTGAAAATGTGTGTGTATATATATATATATATATATATATATATATATATATATATATATATATATATATATATATATATATATATATATATATATATATATTATTTATAAAAGATGAGATGGTTTACAAATGGAGAGACCAAGGCTTAAATATAGCCTTATGGCATCTCTTAGTGAAGGGGCATGATCTTTGATCATGCCCTTTTGCCTAATAAAACCTAAGACAATTACATTAAATATTAATTAATAATTTTTACATAACAATCAAAATGATGTTTGAGTTGTAGTACATAATCCAAGATATTCTGTAGTGTGTGCGCGTGACAGGTTGAGAGCAGGTTGAACCAATCAATGATAATTTTGGAGTCGCCAAAGATCTGTAGTTTGTTGCAGTGTTTTGTAATGGAAAATTGTAAAATAACTAGAAGGCAGGATAGTTCAGCATAGTTCTTGGTACCATGGCCGAGTCCAATCTTGACTTTGAAATAGTGTTGTGTTGTGAGGTGTAAAATGAAACCACCCCCATAGCCATCCTGATGTGTTGATCCATCAAAGTATGCCCATCAAAGATTCTCCCGATCACACACTATTTTAACTTCATTCATGATACAGAATCTATTCCACCATTTATCATCACATGCGGAAATTAAATCAATTGCAATGCACACATGAAACCATAAAAATTCACACACATTAACACAGTTTTTTTACGGGAAAGCCTGAAGCTGAAAACCCCAAATATCTGTATATAATATACGTCATAGAGATCATGTAACAATCCTCATACAAAGATGATCATATCAAGCTCTCAGTACAATACAATCGCTACACACTAATCAAGCCCAATCTTGCAAATCCATGCACCGATCTTTGCCAAGCTCAGTTTACCGAATAAATCCTCGAAGGCTCTTAATATACTCTCAAATCCACGGCTTGCATCAAGGTTAATCCTCATTGGCATCTCCAATTAATGTGTGGTGAAAACGATGCAACACTATAGTCACAACTGATAGTCACACTTGCTCTTTCACCTAACTCTCCACTGGTCTCCACTGAAACTGTCCATACACTGTAGTTAAATGATGTATTCTTCAGTTGATTAATGAGTTAATATTTAGTGAATTAATTAATAATTAATTCACACCACTCTCACTAGTGTATCAATCAGTTAGACTAGATACAACTAGCTCAACTGTGTCTAACTGAGTTAAACTGAACACAACTCCACCAACTACTTCTATAACTCCACCAAACTCTGTCACATGAGTTCTAACTAAATTCCTCCATGCAATAGCTCCAGTAAACCCCCAGGAATAGCATAATTCCTTCTGTCAGCTCCTGTGCCACATCTGTGCACTTAACTGAAGTGCTCCAAGAGAATAAGATAATGTTTAGAGTCCAAATATTATTAAGAGCTAATAATATTCGACATATCTATTTTTAGACTGGCAATCTAAAAATAGATTCCACCCAATATGTCTAAAAATAGAAGTCCATATATTTTTTCAACTTGACCAACCATCCACAAATAGCATCCTACAACTCATAGAATATGATCGACATGTCTAAAAATAGACTTTGCGCCAAAAATAGCCTACGGACCCACTTAGTGAAGGCGACTCTTTTCACTAAGCTCATCATATTGTTGAATCTCAACACTCCCTCTCAACAAGATATGGATTATCTGCCACCCCGATCATGTCTCTATGGTATTCAAATTTTCTCCTGGTGAGCGCCTTTGTCAGAATATCAGCATCCACGATCCTCATTAGGAATGTAAGAAAGCAACATGATCTTAAGTGCACACAATCTCTAATATGATGATACCGGTCAGGTAGGCTCCATGTAGCCTCCCAGCTCATCCTCACATGCGTACCCTGATCCATATCGCGATGTGCCTCTCGGATACCTCGGGACATGCTTGCCTGGCTTCCAAAAAAACTGGTAGGCAACCATAACTTGTGAAAACTAGTTATCTAACATAGCATATGTCCAGTCTTGTATTGACTAAATACATGAGCGAACCCACCAACTGTCGATAAAAAGTGGCATCCACTACCTCTGCCGATGTAGCATCCTCTTTCTTCCAATTTCCTGGAAGAGGAGCGTCGATAGGCTTGAAGCCTTGCATGTGAAACTTCTCCAGTATCTCCCGGGCATACTTGCCTTGAGACACAAATATTTCACCTTCCCGCTGCCATATTTCCAATCCAAGGAAATAATGAAGGAGGCCCAAATCCTTCATCTCAAAATCCTTTGCAAGATCTGCCTTGCATGAGTGTATCAACAGTTCATCACCTGTCAGTATCAAATCATCTACATAAAGTACAATGATCAACAACTTACCCTCCACCACAATCTAGTATAGGTTCGGATCCGCCTCACTCTTGCTGAATCCAAGTCTAGTGAAATAACTGTCTATCCGTGTGTACCAAGCACGAGGTGCTTGTTTCAGCCCATACAGCGCTATTTTGAGCCTGCACACATGCGACTCGCTGCTGAAGATTTCGAATCCTTCAGGCTGCTCTATGTACACCTCCTCCTCAATGACTCCATTGAGGAACGCAGTCTTCACATCCATCTGATGAATGTGCCACCCCATCTGCACTGAGAGAGCAAGGATAGTCCGTATGGAATAATACCTTGCGACAGGGCCAAAGGTTTCTTCATAGTCGATCCCCTCAATTTGTGAGAATCCCCAGGCAACAAATCTTGCCTTGTACTTCTCGACGCTCCCATCAGCATCTTGCTTCACTTTGTAGATCCATCTCGAACCTACCACTGATTTCCCTTCCGGCCTTGGGACAATCTCCCATGCACTGTTTCTGACAATCGAATCAAAGATTCTCCCGATCACACACTATTTTAACTTCATTCACGATACAGAATCTATTCCACCATTTATCATCACATGCGGAAATTAAATCAATTGCAATGCACACATGAAACCATAAAAATTCACACACATTAACACAGTTGTTTTACGGGAAAGCCTAAAGCTGAAAACCCCAAATATCTGTATATAATATACGTCATAGAGATCATGTAACAATCCTCATACAAAGCTGATCATAGCAAGCTCTCAGTACAATACAATCGCTACACACTAATCAAGCCCGATCTTGCAAATCCATGCACCGATCTTTGCCACACGCTAACTTTTTGCCTCTTTAACGCGATCCTGTTTGAAGAATGACTGAATGACTCGATCACATGCCCGCTAGCAATCCTCATTGGCATCTCGATCAATGTGGGTACAAACAATGCAACACTATAGTCTGGCCTGATAGTCACACTTTGCTCTTTCACCTAACTCTCCCTTGGGTCTCACGAAGCTTGTCCATACCTTTGTTGCTTTGTAGTTAAATGATGTACATTCTTCCAGTTGATTAATGCGTTAATAATTAGTGAATTAATTAATAATTAATTCACACCACTCTCACTAGTGTATGAATCAGTTAGACTAGATACAACTAGCTCAATTGTGTCTAACTAAGTTAAACTGAACATAACTCAACCAACTACCTCAATAACTCCACCAAACTCTGTCACATGAGTTCTAACTAAATTCTCCATGCAATAGCTCCACTTAACCCTCAAGAATTGCGTATTTCCTTCTGTCAGCTCCTGTGCCACATATGTGCACTTAACTGAAGTGCTCCAAGAGAATAAGATAATGTTTATAGTCCAAATATTATTAAGAGCTAATAATATTAAACATATCTAGTTTTAGACTGGCAATCTAAAAATAGATTCCGCCCAGTATGTCTAAAAATAGAAGTCCATATATTTTTCCAACTTGACCAACCATCCACAAATAGCATCCTACAACTCATAGAATATGATCGACATGTCTAAAAATAGACTTTGCGCCAAAAATAGCCTACGGACCCACTTAGTGAAGGCGACTCTTTTCACTAAGCTCATCATCTTGTTGAATCTCAACACTCCCTCTCAACAAGATAGGGATTATCTGCCACCCCGATCATATCTCTATGGTATTCAAATTTTCTCCTGGTGAGCGCCTTTGTCAGAATATCAGCATCCTGATCCTTCGTAGGAATGTAAGAAAGCAACATGATCTTCCGCTGCACACAATCTCTAATATGATGATACCAGTCCGTGAAACCATGTAGCCTCAACTCATCCTCCTGTCTGTACCACAATCCATATCCCGATGTGCCTCTCAGATACCTCAGGACATGCTTGCCTGCCTTCCAAAAGAGCTTGGTAGGCTTAACCATAGCTTGTGAAAGCTAGTTAATAACATAGCATATGTCTGGTCGTGTATTGACTAGATACATGAGCGAACCAACCAACTATCGATAAACAGTGGCTTCCACTACCTCTGTCAATGTAGCATCCTCTTTCCTCTAACCACTAGGAATAGGAGTGTCGATACGCTTGCAGCCTTGCATGTTGAACTTCTCCAGTATCTCCCGGGCATACTTGCCTTGAGACACAAACAGTCCACCCTTCCGCTGCCAAATTTCCAATCGCAGGAAATAATGAAGGAGGCCCAAGTCCTTCATCTCAAAATCCTTTGCAAGATCTGCCTTGCATGAGTGTATCAACAGTTCATCACTTGTCAGTATCAAATCATCTACATAAAGTACAATGATCAGCAACTTACCCTCCACCACAATCTGGTATAGGTTCAGATCCGCCTCACTCTTGCTGAATCCAAGTCTAGTGAAATAAATGTCTATCCGTGTGTACCAAGCACGAGGTGTTTGTTTCAGCCCATACAGCGCTATTTTGAGCCTGCACACATGCGACTTGCTACTGAAGATTTCGAATCCTTCAGGCTGCTCTATGTACACCTCCTCCTCAATGAATCCATTGAGGAACACAGTCTTCACATCCATCTGATGAATGTGCCACCCCATCTGCACTGAGAGAGCAAGGATAGTCCGTATGGAATAATACCTTGCGACAGGGCCAAAGGTTTCTTCATAGTCGATCCCCTCGATTTGTGAGAATCCCCAGGCAACAAATCTTGCCTTGTACTTCTCGACGCTCCCATCAGCAGCTTGCTTCACTTTGTAGATCCATCTCGAACCTACCACTGATTTTCCTTCCGACCTTGGGACAATCTCCCATGCACTGTTTCTGACAATCGAATCAAAGATTCTCCCGATCACACACTATTTTAACTTCATTCACAATACAGAATCTATTCCACCATTTATCATCACATGCGGAAATTAAATCAATTGCAATGCACACATGAAACCATAAAAATTCACACACATTAACACAGTTTTTTTACGGGAAAGCCTGAAGCTGAAAACCCCAAATATCTGTATATAATATACGTCATAGAGATCATGTAACAATCCTCATACAAAGGCAGTCATCAGCTCTCGGTACAATACAATCGCTACACACTAATCAAGCCGTCTTGCAAATCCATGCACCGATCTTTGCCACACCTTCTTTGCCTCTTAGCGCGATCCTGGCGAAGAATGGCTCACGAATGAACTCAAATCCACGGCACCTTTGCGCAATCCTCATTGGCATCTCCAATCAATGTGTGGTGCAAACAATGCAACACTATAGTCACAACTGATAGTCACACTTGCTCTTTCACCTAACTCTCCATTGGTCTCCACTGAAACTGTCCATACACTGTAGTTAAATGATGTATTCTTCAGTTGATTAATGAGTTAATATTTAGTGAATTAATTAATAATTAATTCACACCACTCTCACTAGTGTATCAATCAGTTAGACTAGATACAACTAGCTCAACTGTGTCTAACTGAGTTAAACTGAACACAACTCCACCAGCTACTTCTACAACTCCACCACACTCTGTCACATGAGTTCTAACTAAAGTCCTCCATGCAATAGCTCCAGTAAACCCTCAGGAATAGCGTAATTCCTTTTGTCAGCTCCTGTGCCACATCTGTGCACTTAACTGAAGTGCTCCAAAAGAATAAGATAATTTTTAGAGTCCAAATATTATTAAGAGCTAATAATATTCGACATATCTATTTTTAGACTGGCAATCTAAAAATAGATTCCACCCAATATGTCTAAAAATAGAAGTCCATATATTTTTCCAACTTGACCAACCATCCACAAATAGCATCCCACAACTCATAGAATATGATCGACATGTCTAAAAATAGACTTTGCGCCAAAAATAGCCTACGGACCCACTTAGTGAAGGCGACTCTTTTCACTAAGCTCATCATCTTGTTGAATCTCAACACTCCCTCTCAACAAGATAGGGATTATCTGCCACCCCGATCATGTCTCTATGGTATTCAAATTTTCTCCTGGTGAGCGCCTTCATCAGAATATCAGCATCATGATCCTCCGTAGGAATGTAAGAAAGCAACATGATCTTCCGCTGCACACAATCTCTAATATGATGATACCAGTCCGTGAAACCATGTAGCCTCAACTCATCCTCCTGTCTGTACCACAATCCATATCCAGATGTGCCTCTCAGATACCTCAGGACATGCTTGCCTGCCTTCCAAAAGAGTTGGTAGGCTTAACCATAGCTTGTGAAAGCTAGTTAATAACATAGCGTATGTCTGGTCGTGTATTGACTAGATACATGAGCGAACCAACCAACTGTCGATAAACAGTGGCTTCCACTACCTCTGTCGATGTAGCATCCTCTTTCCTCTAACCACTAGGAAGAGGAGTGTCGATATGCTTGCAGCCTTGCATGTTGAACTTCTCCAGTATCTCCCGGGTATACTTGCCTTGAGACACAAACAGTCCACCCTTCCGCTGCCAAATTTCCAATCCCAGGAAATAATGAAGGAGGCCCAAGTCCTTCATCTCAAAATCCTTTGCAAGATCTTCCTTGCATGAGTGTATCAACAGTTCATCACCTGTCAGTATCAAATCATCTACATAAAGTACAATGATCAGCAACTTACCCTCCACCATAATCTGGTATAGGTTCGGATCCGCCTCACTCTTGCTGAATCCAAGTCTAGTGAAATAACTGTCTATCCGTGTGTACCAAGCACGAGGTGCTTGTTTCAGCACATACAGCGCTATTTTGAGCCTGCACACATGCGACTCATTGCTGAAGATTTCGAATCCTTCAGGCTGATCTATGTACACCTCCTCCTCAATGACTCCATTGAGGAACACAGTCTTCACATCCATCTGATGAATGTGCCACCCCATCTGCACTGAGAGAGCAAGGATAGTCTGCATGGAATAATACCTTGCGACAGGGCCAAAGGTTTCTTCATAGTCGATCCCCTCGATTTGTGAGAATCCCCAGGCAACAAATCTTGCCTTGTACTTCTCGACGCTCCCATCAACAGCTTGCTTCACTTTGTAGATCCATCTCGAACCTACCACTGATTTCCCTTCCGACCTTGGGACAATCTCCCATGCATTGTTTCTGACAATAAAATCATACTCTTCCACCATGGCATCTACCCATGCAGGGTCCTCCACAGCTTCCTCGAAAGAAGATGGTTCTGTCACGATACACTTGCTCATCAGAGCCATGTATCCAGTATATCGGTCAGGTGATTGTCTTTGTTTGTGCTGTGATGTAGGTTCTCCTACATTCTGTGCTGCATCAAGATTTAGTCGCTCAGCTTATGTAGTGCGCTTCCGCTTTCTAATGGTTGGCACTACATGAGTGGTTTCTTCCACTCCATGAACCTCCTCTTGTGGCTGATCCACATCTTGAGGCTCATCTTTAGGAACTAGTAGCTCCTCATCTACAGGCAAGTGTAGCTCCCTCTCAAGCGACAACTTCATGGCTTTCTCCTCATGAAATTTGATATCCCGTCGCAAAACAGTCTTCCGACTGTCTGAAAAATACACATGATAGTTGTGGGGTGTTTCTGTGTACCCCAAAAATATCCCAACCTCTGCGGCTGGCTCCAGCTTCTTCTTGGCATCCTTCGTCACATGACTGTAAACAGCTGAGCCAAAAATCTTCAAATGAGAAATATAAGGCTTCTTACCAGAAAACGCCTCTTCGGGTGTACTCATGCCAAGTACTCTATGAGGACAATGGTTTTGCACATAAAACGCAGTGTTGCATGCTTCAGCCCACAAGTGTATGGGAAGGCCTTGATCATGCAACATCGCCCATGCAGCACCCACGATCATTTTATTCTTTCGCTCCACGACCCCATTCTGCTATGGGTTATGAGGCGCTATGAGCTCTCTTCAAATTCCTACTGCGCTGCAAAAGTCCTTGAATTTGCCAGAGATGAATTCAGCACCATTATCGGTCCTAAGAGCTTTCACCTACTTCCCCGAATCTTTCTCAACCAGTGCCTTAAACTCACAGAACTTTGAGAATGTCTCGCTCTTCTTCTGCATGAAGAAGATCTAGCACTTACGATAAAAGTCATCAACAAAGATCACATAATACCTGTGCTTTTCTGTCGAAGCTACTGAGAAAGGTCCACACACGTCTGTGTGAATTCTCTCAAGGATCGTCGTGGCGCGACTATCCTTCTCATGAAAAGTGGTCTTCACAAATTTTCCCAAAGTACATCGCTTGCACTGATCTAACTGCGCAAGTGTACCCTTGGGAAGCCCGGTAGAAATATGCTGCAAAATTTTCAAAGCACCATGGTGAAGATGGCCCAATCTCCTGTGCCACAATTCGCCCTCATCCCGGCTCACCACTCCTTCTGCTTTGCATGCCATTGCTGCGCAGCCATCTACCTGCAATTGATAAAGGTTCTTAACTCGAACCCCTATCCTCCAGGTTTCACCAGTTGTCTTACTATGCAGGAAATCCTTTCCCTCGCTAAAAATAACATCATAGCCCTTTTCTTCCAACATCGCCACAGAAATCAGATTCTTCTTCAATCCTAGAACATGCATGACATCCTTCAAGATGAAAGTTTTTCTAGACTCCCTCTCAAAGGAAATGGTCCTGATACCAATCGTACTATATCTACCATCATCGCCCATCTCGATGTGCACTCCAAGATCCTTCTCATCCAGATCAGTAAACAAATCTTTGTCTCCGGTCATATGGAAAGATACACCACTGTCAAGAAACCACACTGATCCAATCACACTTGAGACCAAGCATGCGATCAACAAAAAATCCAGCTCAAATTGCGAGGCTAAGGCCTCTCTAGCTACAGATCCAGCAGCCTGCTTATTTTTCTTCTTCTATGGACAATTAGTGGCGTAATGTCCGTGTTGGTGACAGTGAAAGGACTTCACCTTGGACAAGTCTTGCTTCTTGCCTTTTGCACCGGATTGAGAAGGATTTTTCTTTCCCTTCCCTTTCCTTGCTTTGGCAGCCAAAGCGCAATTTTCTTCATCTTCATTCTTCGATGAAGATCCATCCCTGGTACCCCACCTTATCTCCTCCTGCACAAGATTTGACCAAATTCGCTCCCATCCTGGCAGTTTCTCCCGACCATTGACAGAGTCCTCATAGATATGCCAAATCTTCGGAAGCCCAAGGAAAGCCAAGCTCACCAAGTCCTCTTCATCTACAGTAACCCCCACACTTCCCAGCTCATCCCTGCACTGGACAAACTTCGTGAGGCACTTGGGTATACTGTCGCCTTTCTCCATTTTTATTTTCCTGAGTTTGTCTTTAAGTGCCAACTTCCTCTGGTCGCTTCTGCTTTGGAACAAGTCTGTCAAAGCTTTCCACATCAAGAATGGACTAGCTTTACCATGAAGGATGGACACTGTGTGATCCTTCACACCTTCCAACATAATTCTTCGACACTTTGTTGTCTTCTTTTGCCATGCGTCAAGTGCAACTGCATCGCTAGAAGCAGGTTTTGGAATATCAGTATCTATGAACTCCTTCAACCCATTATCATCCAGCACTGCCTCCATCATGTCCTTCCATGCAATATAATTCAAGTTTCCCTCAAGGGCATACTCCAATCGCAATCCATTGAAAGACATTTCAATGAATGCTCAGTTTCAACACCAAGAAAACACTACAGCAAATTCGAATTCCACCGGCACAAAACTCAACTGTTTCAATAATTGCAATCTGCTCCAATGATCAACTGCTCTGATACCATGTAGAAATTATATAACTAATATGTTATATGTCAAAGATTCTTCTGATCACACACTATTTTAACTTCATTCACAATACAGAATCTATTCCACCATTGATCATCACATGGGGAAATTAAATCGATTGCAATGCACACATGAAACCATAAAAATTCACACACATTAACATAGTTGTTTTACGGGAAAGCCTGAAGCTGAAAAACCCAACTATCTGTATATAATATATTTCATAGATATCATGTAACAATCCTCATACAAAGCTGATCATATCAAGCTCTCAGTACAATACAATCGCTACACACTAATCAGGTTTGATCTAGAAAATCCATGCACCGATCTCTGCCACCTGCTAGCCTGCTTCTACTGTGCAATCCCTGCTAAAGAATGGCTCTGAATGAACTCGAATCCACCTGACTTGCACTGTGAAATCCTCATTGGCATCTCTATTGAGTGTTGGATGTAATCAATGCATCACTATAGTCACAACTAATAGCCACACTTTCCCTTTCACCTATCTCTCCACTGGTCTCCACTGAAACTATCCATGCACTATAGTTAACTAATGTATTCTTCATTTGATTAATGAGTTAGTATTTAGTGAATTAATTATTAATTAATTCACACCACTCTCACTAGTGTATCAATCAGTTAGACTAGATACAACTAGCTCAACTGTGTCTAACTGAGTTAAACTGAACACAACTCCACCAACTACTTCCTGACTCACGAACATTGTTACATGAGTTTCTTGAAGTCTTGCATGCGTAGTAGCTCCATTAGGAACCTCGGGGTGGCGTAATTCCATGCGTGAAACATGTGCCACATCTGTGCACTTAACTGAACTGCTCCAAGAGAATAAGATAATGTTTAGAGTCCAAATATTATTAAGAGCTAATAATATTCGACATATATATTTTTAGACTAGCAATCTAAAAATAGATTCCACCCAATATGTCTAAAAATAGAATTCCATCTATTTTTTCAACTTGACCAACCATCCACAAATAGCATCCTGCAACTCATAGAATATGATCGACATGTCCAAAAATAGACTTTGCGCCAAAAATAGCTTGCGGGCCCACTTAGTGAAGGCGACTCTTTTCACTAAGCTCATCATCTTGTTGAATCTCAACAACTCCTCATACCACATCATGTGGGACTCATCCCTTCTCCCAAGCCAAAGTTCATGCATGAAATATACCTCCAACAGAAATGCATGTGGACATATGAGACCTACTTCAAGCATAGGTGATTACATGGACTTAAGATTTAACTTGTGATGTCCAACTCTCCTTCTAACAACCACATCATCCATGCTTCCTCTTCATATAATCTACTAATGATGTACCAAGCATGAGATAAGAGAATGAGAATCTTTGGGCAGAGATCATGCTTACCCCAAGGCAACCAGCACTGCCATGCCTCCTTATACATTTCATAACTGCTCTTTAAGGCATAGATCAAAAAAATAGGTGCCTTTAGAGAGTGATAGGAGTCTCCCAAGGGCAACCAGCGTGTTGAGAATGCAGCAAGATGATGGAGCTTAGTGAAATGAAGTCGCCTTCACTAAGTGGGCCCGCAGGCGAATTCTGGCGCAAAGTCTATTTTTAGACATATGGAGCATGGTTCGGGGATTCCAGTTTGAGATTCTTGGAGCATTGGTCATGTTGGTAAAAATAGATGAGACTCTATTTTTAGGTCGAAGAGGTCGAAGGCTATTTTTAGACTGCCTCTCCTAAAAATATGGAAGTCAAATATTATTTACCCTTAATAATATTTGGACTCTAAATAGCAGTTTACTCTCTTGGAGCACTTCAGTTCGAGCTACAGAAGTGGCTCATGCATCTGACAGAGGAATCACGTGGTTCCCAAGGGTTTGATGGCATCATGCATGGTTGACTTCAGTTGGACTTCAGTGGCAGAAGTTTGGAGGAGTTAATGAGGCAGCTAGTGGAGTTGTGTTCTGTTTATTTTAGTTGAACTAGTTGAGATTAGTTTAACTAGCTAATCAATTAGTTATGAGGGGAGTGAATTAAATATTTTTTAATTCATTAATTAGTAACTCATTATTCAACTCAAGAACACATCAGTTCACTACAGTGCATGATCAGTTCAGTGGAGACCAGTGAAAGAGGTAGATGAAAGGGTGGAGTTAGTTATCAGTGGCGACATCAGTTGTGCATGAGATTTGCACCACACTTGGAGGATTTGTCCATGACAATTGCGCAGTCAAGCCAAGGAGATTCAAACCTTGGATCTCTATATAGACAGGCCTGGATTGCGCAATAGAGGCAAGGAAATTAGCGGTGAGTTTTGAACCAGTAACCTGTTCAAAACTGAGCTAGATTGTGTGTAACTTTATGAGAAAGTACTGAGTACTTGTGAGGAGTATTGTACTGAGTTTGTTACATGATTTCTCCATTATAACATACACAATAGCTGCGGGTTTTTCAGCTATAAGCTTTCCCCATACATACTGTGTTAATGTGTATGATGATTTGATGTGTTATCGCTTGATTTTATTTCCGCATGTTTGATGATCTGAGTGGAAGAGATTATGTGTTGCATATAAATTCGAATTGTATGTGATCAGGATAGTCTCAGTGAATAATTAATCATTATTCAGCAAATTTCTACATGGTATCGGAGCTATTGAAGTTCAGATTGATCATCACAGTGATTACAAACTTATTTCGGTAGACAGAGTCTGCATGCGGGCCAGGTAGCCTCCGGATTCATTTTTCTTCGGAAAGTGAAAGGTCTGGTAAACGCCCCTTGCAGTCAATCTCTGTGCTAGAAATAATTTGTTCTCACAGATCTAGAGCGGTTGAGATTTGAGGTGGAATTTGAAATTTTGCAGCAGTTTTGTTTTCTTGGTGCCAGTGTTGAAAATGTCTTTCAACGGATTGCGACTCGAATATGCTCTTGAAGGCAGTTCGAATTATGTTGCATGGAAGGATCGCATGGAGGCAGTATTAGAAGATAATGGTCTGAAGGAGTTCGTAGATACGGATGTCCAAAAACCCACTAATGCAGCTGAAGTCGATGCATGAAAAAAGAAGATGGAAAAGTGTCGAAGGATCCTGTTGGAGGGCGTCAAGGATCATATTGTATCCAGCCTGCATGGAAAGGCTACTCCATATTTAATGTGGAAAGCTTTGACGGATCTATTCCAGAGTAAGAGCGACCAAAGGAAGCTGGCGCTCAAAGATAAGCTCGGGAACATCAAGATGGAGAAGGGCGACAGTATCGCCAAATACCTCACGAAGTTCACTCAGTGCAGAGATGAGCTGGGAAGTGTGGGGGTGACTGTCGAAGACGAAGACATGGTCGACCTGGCTCTCCTTGGTCTTCCGAAGGCTTGGCACTCATATCAAGATAGTGTCAATGGTCGGGAGAAGCTGCCGGGATGGGAGCGCCTTTGGGCGGATCTCATGCGGGAGGAGATAAGGAGGACTACTCGAGATGGATCTTCATCAAAGGGAGCTGATGAAGAAAACTGCGCTTTGGTGTCCAAAGCTAAGAAAGGGAAGGGTAAGAAAACCTCTCATTCTGGTGCTAAGGGCAAGAAGCAGGATATGGCGAAAGTGAAGTGTTTTCACTGCCATGATCACGGACATTATGCTACCAATTGTCCAAGGAAGAAGAAGAACAAGCAAGCGGGAAGATCTGCAGATGGAGAAGCTTTGGCTTCACAGTTCGAGCTTGACTTTTCACTGATTGCATGCTTGGTTTCAAGTGTGATGGGATCGGTGTGGTTCTTGGACAGCGGTGCGTCATTTCATATGACGGGAGATCGGGATTTGTTCTCAGATATGGAGGACAAAGATCTGGGTGTGCACATCGAGATGGGCGATGATGGTAGATACAGTGCGACTAGTATCGGTACCATATCCTTTCAGAGGGAGTCTGGTAAACCCTTTGTCTTGAAGGATGTCATGCATGTACCTGGATTGAAGAAGAACCTGATTTATGTGGCGATGTTGGAGGATAAGGGGTATGATGTGGTCTTCAGCGAAGGAAAAGCCTTCCTGCGCAGTAAGACTACTGGAGAGACCCGGAAGATAGGGGTTCGAACCAAGAACCTTTATGAGTTGCAGGTAGATGGCGGCGCAGCTATGGCATGCAAAGCGGGAGAAGTGGTGAGCCGGGATAATGAGGGCGAACTGTGGCACAGGAGATTGGGCCACGTTCACCATGGAGCTTGGAAGATTCTGCAGCAGATTTCTACTAGGCTTCCTAAGGGCACCCTTGCGCAGTCAGATCAGTGCAAGGGGTGTACTTTAGGGAAGTATGTGAAAGCCACCTTTCACGAGAAGGATAGTCGCGCCACGACGATCCTTGAGAGAGTTCACACAGACGTGTGTGGTCCTTTCTCAGTTGCTTCGACAGCAAAGCACAGGTATTATGTGATCTTTTTTGATGATTTCTCTCGAAAGTGTTGGATCTTCTTCATGCAGAAGAAGAGCGATACATTCGCGAAGTTCTGTGAGTTTAAAGCACTAGTCGAGAAGGAGTCGGGGAAGAAGGTGATTGATCTAAGGAGTGATAAAGGTGGTGAATTCATCTCGGTTGAATTCAAGGAGTTCTGCAGCGCAGAAGGGATTCGGAGAGAGCTCATCGCACCCCATAACCCACAGCAGAACGGGGTGGCTGAGCGGAAGAACAGAACGATCGTGGGTGCTGCACGGGCGATGTTGCATGATCAGGCCCTACCCCTTCACTTGTGGGCTGAGGCATGCAATACAGCAGTGTATGTGCAGAACCGTTGTCCTCACAAGGTTCTTGGCATGAGTACACCAGAGGAGGCTTATTCTGGCAAGAGGCCTGATATTTCCCATTTGCGGATTTTCGGATCTCCTGTCTACATGCATGTGAAGAAGGATGCAAGAAGGAAGCTGGATCCAACTGCTGAAGTTGGAATATTTGTGGGGTACACTGATACACCTCACAACTATCGGGTGTATGTGCCAGACAGTCGCAAGACTGTTGTGCGACGGGATATAAAATTTCAGGAGGAGAAAGCCATGCGGTGTTCGCTTGAGAGGGAGCTACACTTGCATGCAGATGAGGAGCTGTTAGTTCCTAAGGAGGAGCTTCCGGATGTGGATCAGCCACAAGAGGAGGTTCGGGAGGTGGAAGAAACCACCCAGGCAGCGCCAACCATCAGAGGGCGCATGCGCACTACAGAAGCTGAGCGACTGGCTCGGGATGCAGAGAAGGTTGTAGGACCACCTACAGCACAGCGCAGACAGAGACAGTCACTGGATCGGTACACTGGATACATGGCTCTTGTGAGTCAATGTGTTGTGATGGAGCCATCCTATTTTAAGGAAGCTGTGGAGGAACCCGCATGGGTTGATGCCATGATCGAGGAATATGATTCGATCGTCAGGAACAGTGCATGGGAGATTGTCCCAAGACCGGTTGGGAAATCAGTGGTGGGTTCGCGATGGATCTACAAGGTGAAGCAGGCGGCTAATGGGAGTGTGGAGAAGTACAAGGCGAGATTTGTCGCCCGTGGCTTTTCACAGATCGAGGGGATTGACTATGAGGAGACCTTTACACCTGTCGCAAGGTACTCTTCCATACGGACGATCCTTGCTCTCTCAGCGCAGATGGGGTGGCACATTCATCAGATGGATGTGAAGACTGCGTTCCTCAATGGAGTTATTGAGAAAGAGGTGTACATAGAGCAGCCTGAAGGTTTTGAGATCTTCAGCAGTGAGTCGCATGTGTGCCGACTCAAGAGAGCACTGTATGGGCTGAAGCAAGCACCTCGTGCTTGGCACACTCGGATAGACAGCTACTTCACCGGGCTTGGATTCTCCAAGAGTGAGGCGGATCCAAACCTGTACCAGATTGTGGTGGAGGGGAAGCTGTTGATCATCGTACTGTATGTAGATGATCTGATTTTGACTGGCGACGAGCAGTTGATACTTTCATGCGAGGAGGATCTTGCACGAGAGTTTGAGATGAAGGACCTGGGCATCCTTCATTATTTCCTGGGATTGGAGATTTGGCAGCGCAGTGGAGGACTGTTTGTTTCTCAGGGCAAGTATGCCCGGGAGATTCTGGAGAGGTTCAACATGCAAGGCTGCAAGCCTGTTGACACTCCTCTTCTTGGTGGTTGGAGGAAGGAGGATGCTACTTCAGCAGAGGTAGTGGATGCCACTGTCTATCGACAGTTGGTGGGGTCGCTTATGTATCTGGTCAATACACAACCCGATATATGCTATGCAGTTAACCAGCTTTCGCAAGCTATGGTTAAGCCTACCAAGCTCTTTTGGAAGGCGGGAAAGCATGTATTGCGCTATATCAGAGGCACATCGGGATATGGTCTATGGTACAGACAGGAGGATGGAGTGAAACTTTCTGGTTTCACTGATGCAGATTGGGCAGGGAGTCCAACGGACCAGAAGAGCACTTCTGGAGGAGTTTTCAGCATTGGGTCGACAGCAGTTTCCTGGTACAGCAGGAAGCAGAGATCCGTGGCACTCAGTTCAGCAGAGGCCGAGTACATGGTAGCTAGCTTGGCTGCATGCGAGGCTATTTGGATGAGGAAGATCCTCGCAGGTTTGTTCAGGTTGCATTTGGAGCCTACAGTGATCTACTGTGATAACCAGAGTTGCATTAAACTCTCGGCTAATCCAGTATTTCATGATATGTCCAAACACATCGACATCAGGTACCATCATATCAGAGATTGTATTCAGTGGAGAATCATGATGCTTTCATATGTTCCCACGGAGGATCAGGATGCCGACATCCTGACGAAGGCGCTCACCAGGAGCAAGTTCGAATTCCACAGAGGCAGGATAGGGGTTGCAGATAATCCATATCTTGCGGAGAGGGAGTGTTGAAAATGCAGCAAGATGATGGAGCTTAGTGAAATGAAGTCGCCTTCACTAAGTGGGCCCGCAGGCAAATTCTGGCGCAAAATCTATTTTTAGACTATGTCTATTTTTAGACATATGGAGCATGGTTCGGGGATTCCATTTTGAGATTCTTGGAGCATTGGTCATGTTGGTAAAAATATATGAGACTCTATTTTTAGGTCGAAGAGGTCGAAGTCTATTTTTAGACTGCCTCTCCTTAAAACAGGGAAGTCAAATATTATTTACCCTTAATAATATTTGGACTATAAACTTCAGTTTACTCTCTTGGAGCACTTCAGTTCGAGCCTTGGAAGTGGCTCATGCATCTGACAAAGGAATTACGCTATTCCTAAGGGTTTGATGGCATCATGCATGGTTGACTTCAGTTAGGACTTCAGTGGCAGAAGTTTGGTGGAGTTAATGAGACAGCTAGTGGAGTTGTGTTCTGTTTATTTTAGTTGAACTAGTTGAGATTAGTTTAACTAGCTAATCAAGTAGTTATGAGTGGAGTGAATTAAATATTATTTAATTCATTAATTAGTAACTCATTATTCAACTCAAGAACACATCAGTTCACTACAGTGCATGATCAGTTCAGTGGAGACCAGTGAAAGAGGTAGATGAAAGGGTGGAGTTAGCTATCAGTGGCGACATCGGTTGTGCATGAGATTTGCACCACACTTGGAGGAATTGCCCATGATGATTGCGCTGTCAAGCCAAGGAGATTCGAACCTTGGATCTCTATATAGACAGGCCTGGATTGCACAATAGAGGCAAGGCAATTGGCGGTGAGTTTTGAACCAGTAACCTGTTCAAAACTGAGCTAGTTTGTGTGCAACTTCATGAGAAAGTACTGAGTACTTGTGAGGAGTATTGTACTGAGTTGTTACATGATTTCTCCATTATAATATACAAAATAGCTATGGGTTTTTCAGCTATAAGCTTTCCCCATACATACTGTGTTAATGTGTATGATGATTTGATGTGTTATCGCTTGATTTTATTTCTGCATGTTTGATGATCTGAGTGGAAGAGATTATGTGTTGCATATAAATTCGAATTGTATGTGATCAGGATAGTCTCGGTGAATAATTAATCATTATTCAGCAAATTTCTACACGGCGTAACCAAGCTTGTTGGTCCATATATGTGTGCAAGTGATCATGTGACCCCTTGCTCACCATCCTCATCCACTCACACAAATATGGAAGTTGAGTGATGTGCTGCATAATCATGGCATTCTCCAATTGCAGAATACCATCTCCTTTAACCCACTGAAGAACTTTGCATCTCATGGAATACTAAAATGCATCTCTGTTGAGATATCTTAGTGAGACCTTCCTCTCATGTATGGTCTTCCAAAACCAGTGAAGCTTTGAATCTACAGAACCTCCAACATGCTCCAAGAATGATGAAGCCTCTTTGTCACAGCCACTAAGTGACAACGCTGTGATATACCTTTGCTTCAAATCAACACTTTGATCTAACCCTTGGCTATGCATAGATCTTGAAATGATACGTGCTGAAATCTTATGCATACCTTGGATCAACTAATATGTAGGAACCTCTTGACAGAATATAAGAGTTCCTCCGTCCAGATCAATGATGTCTCCAACTGCTGGCAAGGATGATGGCCTCCTTCCTTCAAATATACCAGTGTTGGTATCTTCCTTCTCCTCCTCATGCACCTCCTGATTCATGCATGGGATCCCATATGTTAAGAACTCAAGACTACCTTGCAAATATGCAAGTGCCTCTTCTCTAGATGCAAGCTCCTTAGCAGCAAGTAGTGAAAATGGAGATCTCTTGCCCAAAGTGACAAGATTGACATTCTCCTTTGTTTCCTTTGGAGATGTCTCTTTGTAGCTCATATTTTTCCTCTCCTCCTCAAACTCCTTGAGATTTTCTTCAATACTCTTCAATGATTGAAAAGAAACAATGAGATCTCTTCTTCCGTCATTCTCCCTGCCTTGTGATGACAGGAAGTGTATAGTTCTTCCTCTTCATCTTGAAACCCTTTAGGAGTTTCTTTGCATCTCTTTCCTTCATTGCTATACCTCTCACCTTATTCAAAGAAAGTGGGCATAGTGGATCTATGAGGATATCTAGGATTCTCCGGTCTTCTGCTTTGTTGATAGGAAGTGCTAGGGCTTCCTTCTTCTTCTTGAAATCTCATGCAACTCTCTTTGCAACTTGCTTCTTCTCGAAACCCTCTAAGAGTCTCGATGCTTCTTCTCTTTCTCTTCTGATTTATCTCTTGGGAGAGGCCCTTCTTAGATCTAAAAAGTGACGAGAATAATCTCATCTGCTCCATCAAGCTGATCACTGCTTCTGCTCTTTAATTCACTGGTAGCTTGATCTCACAGGCTGTGCCAGAGATCATGCTCTGATACCGCTGTAATGTTCCAAATGGGGAAGAATAAGCTCAGTAGGGAATATCTTAAGATATTCCACTATGGATTCATAGCAGTATGGAAATACACCAGCAATTCTAAACCAGAGATAGACTGAAGGGGCTTTTACTAGATATGTCACCTCTAAGGAGAGGGTTATATCCAGAGGCTACCTGGCCTGTTTCAGACTTTGTCTATAGAAAGTTGGTGAAACATAGCAAGTGTGGGAATGACACACTCCTCTTATATTTTTCTGCCCTTAGGAACCTTAGATATAAATATTTAAAGAGTGGATCCGAAGAGAAACAAAAACCAAACAAGTTAGAAGCGGGAAATTCCACTCTAAGGAAAATCTGCAATAGGCTCAAGGGAAACGCTGCATAAGCAAGCCAATGTAAAAATAACGCAGACTAGGGCTGGGTTCCCTTATTTTAGGCTGTGTGGTACTTCCATGTAGAGTTTCAACAAAAAAAAAGGGTTTAGAGGGCTTAAACAGATCTCCCACAATCAACACTAGCTGAAAATCAGCTAAAGGAGAGGGCTAAGTTAATAGAGAAACCCTCCTTCAGGATTTGCGCAGTTTCTACTGGGAGTCACTGGAAATCATCCATTAAACTCATATTACAGTATGGAAGCAAGAAATCAGATCCATAATGAAGTTCCTTTGTAGAAGCATTGAATTTACATGAAGCAAGAGCAAGAATTCTTCAGAACTTAAGCAGTAATACATGTAAAAGCTGCAGAAAAGACTTGACAGCGTCGTATATGAGGAGCTTCAACTGCTATAGGTTAAAAATCATATCTATAACTGATCAATGGCTAAAACATCAGATCCATACCAGATCTGGAAACTACTCAGCCTCCTTAACAAGATCCCCTTGGGGTTTTATCAAAATAATGCATAATAAAGTGTAGATCTAGCTTTTTGTACAATGAACTGTAGAAAACTTCAGGGATTTTTGAAGATCATTTCATTACATTATATATTAGATCTGAATATGAATAGATCATCAAACTACTTTACAAATCTTCAAAGTGAGAGGCAAGCCTCAATCACCAGAAAGAAAGTACAATGAGAAATTTAAACAGCAGTGAAACATGTACATGAAAATAACGCAGTTCCTTAAGGATAAAGCGTTGTAGCATGAACATGATCTTACAACAGATAAAAATTACAGATTTGAAACAAAAATATGATGGAGACTCTCTTCTGGGTGGTCACAATACACCCTCCCTGAGAGGAGACTCCACAAACTGCTAGATCTTTGCAGATCTAGTTTTCCCCCACTTGCTGCACTCACAGCAGCTGCAAAACCCTCAACAGGACCAGCGCTGCTATAGAGATGAAGCTTGGCCATACTGCCAGATAGTGGAGAGATGCGTCACAATCTCCTCCAAAGAGCTACTCCATGGAAGGATAGAGGATTCCTAAACAGGAAATCCTCTTCCCTTAGGCTAAACAACAAAGAGACTAGAGTTGCTGCAGCAACTTCTAAAATCATCAACAAACTTTGCTTGATGCCTCTCCTTCTTTTTATAACACGAGGGCTTTCCAAAACCCTAAACCACCTTCTTCAACTTATCTTCTTTCACACAAGATATCCTCTTCTAGAAGTACGTTGTGTTTGATGGATAAGCTTCCCTCCAATCTGTGTTGTAGGTGGGGCCAAGATTGACCTATTCAAATGAATTTCCCCTTTTTACACTTAAGGGTGTTTAATATAATAGCCCAGATTTATCCTCTTTCACATTGGGCATGTATTTATTCTCAACTTAGGAGTTTAATAAACCTCCTTCTCATACTTTTATTTATGAATAAAGCAAACTGAAAATAAAATGCAACATTCCTATTAGCTGCAAAAATTGGGAACATTACATTTTTGAATAGTCCACTTAGCACTCATTGCATCGGGTGATGCTTACAGGGGTGAAGAAGTGGGATAGAACTCCTCTGGCTCAAGCGCGCTTAACTGTGGAGTTTTCCCCATAATCAAGCCCACTTAGCTTGCTACCCCATTTGCAAAACCTTAGCAACTATTGTGCCTCATGAACCATTCAAGAAGAGATCCCTTTACTCTTAGTATTTTAAGTATGAGGGGTTTCGTAGTGCATTATATTAGATATCATTTTTGGGACTCAACTGCGTTAATTTAGTCATTCATCTATGACCATTTCAATGAGAGGTAGTCGTAACTGACTAATTTTTCGTGATTTTTGAAAAGTTCAGTTAGCACTCATTGCATTGGGTGATGCTCACAGGGGTGAAGAAGTGGGATTGAAACTAGTGAAATGAATCACATAGCGTCAATCATCACTTACGGGGCTTGCACCCGGTAACCAAAACTTCCCAGGAGGTCACCCATCTCAAAACTCCTATGGCTCAAACGCGCTTAACTGTGGAGTTTTACCCACAATCAAGCCCACTTAGCTTGCTACCCAATTTGCAAAACCTTAGCAACTATTGTGCCTCATGAACCATTCAATAAGAGATCCCTTTACTCTTAGTATTTTAAGTATGAGGGGTTTCCGCAGTTCATTATATTAGATATCATTTTTGGGATTCAACTGCGTTAATTTATTCATTCATCTATGACCATTTCCATGAGAGGTAGTCGTAACTAACTAATTGCTCATGATTTTTGAATAGTCCACTTAGCACTCATTGCATCGGGTGATGCTCACAGGGGTGAAGAAGTGGGATTGAAACTAGTGAAATGAATCACATAGCGTCAATCATCACTTCCGGGGCTTGCACTCGGTAACCAGAACTTCTCGAGAGGTCACCCATCCCAAAACTACTCTGGCTCAAGCGCGCTTAACTATGGATTTTTCCCCACAATCAAGCCCACTTAGCTTGCTACCCCATTTTCAAAACCTTAGCAACTATTGTGCCTCATGAACCATTCAAGAAGAGATCCCTTTACTCTTATTATTTTAAGTATGAGGGGTTTTCGTAGTGCATTATATTAGATATCATTTTTGGGATCCAACTGCATTAATATAGTCATTCATCTATGACCATTTCCATGAGAGGTAGTTGTAACTGACTAATTTCTCATGATTTTTGAATAGTCACTCAGCACTCATTGCATCGGGTGATGCTCACAGGGGTGAAGAAGTGGGATTGAAACTAGTGAAATGAATCACATAGCATCAATCATCACTTCCGAGGCTTGCACCCAGTAACCAGAACTTCCCGAGAGGTCACCCATCCCAGAACTCCTCTGGCTCAAGAGTGCTTAACTGTGGATTTTTCCCCACAATCAAGCCCACTTATCTTGCTACCCCATTTGAAAAACCTTAGCAACTATTCTGCCTCATGAACCATTCAAGAAGAGATCCCTTTACTCTTAGTATTTTAAGTATAAGGGGTTTCCGCAGTGCATTATATTAGATATAATTTTTGGGATTCAACTGCGTTAATTTAGTCATTCATCTATGACCATTTCCATGAGAGGTAGTCGTAACTGACTAATTTCTCATGATTTTTGAATAGTCCACTTAGCACTCATTGCATCGGGTGATGCTCACAGGGGTGAAGAAGTGGGATTGAAACTAGTGAAATGAATCACATTGCGTCAATCATCACTTATGGGGCTTGCACCCAGTAACCAGAACTTTCCGGGAGGTCACCCATCCCAGAACTCCTCTGGCTCAAGTGTGCTTAACTGTGGAGTTTTCCCCACATTCAAGCCCACTTAGCTTGCTACCCCATTTTCAAAACCTTAGAAACTATTGTGCCTCGTGAACCATTCAAGAGGAGATCCCTTTACTCTTAGTATTTTAAGTATGAGGGGTTTCCGTAGTGCATTATATTAGATATCATTTTTGGGATTCAACTCCGTTAATTTAGTCATTCATCTATGACCATTTCCATGAGAGGTAGTCGTAACTGACTAATTTCTCATGATTTTTGAACAGTCCACTTAGCACTCATTGCATCGGGTGATGCTCACAGGGGTGAAGAAGTGGGATTGAAACTAGTGAAATGAATCACATAGCGTCAATCATCACTTCTGGGGCTTGCACCAGGTAACCAGAACTTTCCAGGAGGTCACCCATCCCAGAACTCCTCTGGCTCAAGCGCGCTTAACTGTGGAGTTTTCCCCACAATGAAGCCCACTTAGCTTTCTACCCCATTCGCAAAACCTTAGCAAATATTGTGCCTCATGAACCATTCAAGAAGAGATCCCTTTACTCTTAGTATTTTAAGTATGAGGGGTTTCCGCAGTGCATTATATTAGATATCATTTTTGGGATTCAACTCCGTTAATTTAGTCATTCATCTATGACCATTTCCATGAGAGGTAGTCGTAACTCACTAATTTCTCATGACTTTTGAATAGTCCACTTAGCACTCATTGCATAGGGTGATGCTCACAGGGGTGAAGAAGTGGGATTGAAACTAGTGAAATGAATCACATAGCATCAATCATCACTTCCGGAGCTTGCACCCGGTAACCAGAACTTCCTAGGAGGTCACCCATCCCAAAACTTCTCTGGCTCAAGCGCACTTAACTATGGAGTTTTCCCCACAATCAAGCCCACTTAGCTTGCTACCCCATTTGCAAAACCTTAGCAACTATTGTGCCTCATGAACCATTCAAGAAGATATCCCTTTACTCTTAGTATTTTAAGTATGAGGGGTTTCCGCAGTGCATTATATTAGATATCATTTTTGGGATCCAACAATGTTAATTTAGTCATTCATCTTTGACCATTTCCATGAGAGCTAGTCGTAACTGACTAATTTCACATGATTTTTGAATATTCCACTAAGTGCTAAGTGGGATTGAAACTAGTGAAATGAGTGCTAAGTGGACTATTCAAATATCATGAGAAATTAGTCAGTTACGACTACCTCTCATGGAAATGGTCATAGATGAATGACTAAATTAACACAGTTGAATCCCAAAAATGATATCTAATATAATGCACTGTGGAAACCCCTCATACTTAAAATACCAAGAGTAAAGGGATCTCTTCTTGAATGGTTCATGAGGCACAATAGTTGCTAAGGTTTTGCAAATGAGGTAGCAAGCTAAGTGGGATTGATTGTGGGGAAAATTCCACAGTTAAGCACACTTGATCCAGAGGAGTTATGGGATGGTGCAAGCCCCGGAAGTGATGATTGACGCTATGTGATTCATTTTACTAGTTTCAATCCCACTTCTTCACCCCTGTGAGCATCACCCGATGCAATGAGTGCTAAGTGGACTATTCAAAAATCATGAGAAATTAGTCAATTACGACTACCTCTCGTAAATGGTCATAAATGAATGACTAAATTGCTTGCGATTAATCCCAAAAATAATATATACTAAGTACGCTGCGAAAACCTCATACTTAAAATACTAAGGAATAAGAGATATCTTCTTAGATAGTTCATGAGGCACAATAGTGCTAAGGTTTTGCAAATAGGGTAACAGACTACTAAGTGGGCTTGATTGTGGGGAAAATCCACGGTTCGCAGCCTCGGTGGCGGGTTCTGGGATGGGTGAAACTGGGAGTTGCAGTTGCCGAGAATGCAAAACCGAGTGATGATTGGCAGCTATGTGATTCATTTCACTAGTTTCAATCCACTTCGCCCCTGTGTGATGAGTAATGGCCCAAGTGAGACTATTCAAAAAATCATGAGAAATTGCCTCTCATGAAAATGTCATGGACAGTACTTAAAACAGTTGAATCCCAAAAATGATATCTAATATAATGCACTGCGGAAACCCCTCATACTTAAAATACTAAGAGTAAAGAGATCTCTTCTTGAATGGTTCATGAGGCACAATAGTTGCTAAGGTTTTGCAAATGGGGTAGCAAGCTAAGTGGGCTTGATTGTGGGGAAAACTCCACAGTTAAGCGTGCTTGAGCCAGAGGAAGTCTGGGATGGGTGACCTCCCGGGAAGTTCTGCTTACCAGGTGCAAGCCCCGGAAGTGATGATTGATGCTATGTGATTCATTTCACTACTTTCAATCCACTTCTTCACCCCTGTGAGCATCACCCGATGCAATGAGTGCTAAGTGGACTATTCAAAAATCATGAGAAATCAGTCAGTTACGACTACCTCTCATGGAAATGGTCATAGATGAATGACTAAATTAACGGAGTTGAATCCCAAAAATGATATCTAATATAATGCACTACGGAAACCCCTCATACTTAAAATACTAAGAGTAAAGGGATCTCTAGTCCACAGTTAAGTGTGCTTGAGCCAGAGGAGTTATGGGATGGGTGACCTCCCGAGAAGTTCTGGTTACCGGGTGCAAGCCCCGGAAGTGATGATTGATGCTATGTGATTCATTTCACTAGTTTCAATCCCCTTCTTCACCCCTGTGAGCATCACCCGATGCAATGAGTGCTAAGTGGACTATTCAAAAATCATGACAATTTGTCAGTTATGACTACCTCTCATGGAAATGGTCATAGATGAATGATTAAATTAACGGAGTTGAATCCCAAAAATGATATCTAATATAATGCACTGCGGAAACCCCTCATACTTAAAATACTAAGAGTAAAGGGATCTCTTCTTGAATGGTTCATGAGGCACAATAGTTGCTAAGGTTTTTCGAATGGGGTAGCAAGCTAAGTGGGCTTGATTGTGGGGAAAACTCCACAGTTAAGCGCGCTTGAGCCAGAGGAGTTCTGGGATGGGTGACCTCCTAGAAAGTTCTGGTTACCGGGTGCAAGCCCCAGAAGTGATGATTGACGCTATGTGATTCATTTCACTAGTTTCAATCCCACTTCTTCACCCCTGTGAGCATCACCCGATGTAATAAGTGCTAAGTGAACTGTTCAAAAATCATGAGAAATTAGTCAGTTACGACTACCTCTCATGGAAATGGTCATGGATGAATGACTAAATTAACGCAGTTGAATCCCAAAAATGATATCTAATATAATGCACTGCGGAAACCCCTCATACTTAAAATACTAAGAGTAAAGGGATCTCTTCTTGAATGGTTCATGAGGCACAATAGTTGCTAAGGTTTTTCAAATGGGGTAGCAAGCTAAGTGGGCTTGATTGTGGGGAAAACTCCATAGTTAAGCACACTTGAGCCAGAGGAGTTATGGGATGGGTGACCTCCCGGAAAGTTCTGGTTACTGGGTGCAAGCCCCATAAGTGATGATTGACGTTATGTGATTCATTTCACTAGTTTCAATCCCACTTCTTCACCCCTGTGAGCATCACCTGATGCAATGAGTGCTAAGTGGACTATTAAAAAATCATGAGAAATTAGTCAGTTACGACTACCTCTCATGGAAATGGTCATAGATGAATGACTAAATTAACGCCATTGAATCCCAAAAAATGATATCTAATATAATGCACTACGGAAACCCCTCATACATAAAATACTAAGAGTAAAGGGATCTCTTCTTGAATGGTTCATGAGGCACAATAGTTGCTAAGGTTTTGCAAATGGGGTAGCAAGCTAAGTGGGCTTGAATGTGGGGAAACTCCACAGTTAAGCGCACGTGAGCCAGAGGAGTTCTGGGATGGGTGACCTCCCGGGAAGTTCTGGTTTCCGGATGCAAGCCCCGAAAGTGATGATTGATGCTATGTGATTCATTTCACTAGTTTCAATCCCACTTCTTCACCCCTGTGAGCATCACCTGATGCAATGAGTGCTAAGTGGACTATTCAAAAATCATGAGAAATTAGTCAGTTACGACTACCTCTGATGGAAATGGTCATAGATGAATGACTAAATTAACGCAGTTGAATCCCAAAAATGATATCTAATCTCCCACTTTATTCCATGTGTCACGACTTTTGAGCCTCCAGACTTCATCTCTGTCCTGTAGAATTTTCCATCGATATTTTTTGAGCTTGATGAGATGATCTTTAGCTGAGTTAGATAAAAATCCACCACCATTGGGGTTCTCAAGATTTTTGATTTCTTGTTCAATGTGGGAGAGGGTTTGGTCCTCCAATATTTTTTTGTTATTTGCCCAAGTGATGGCTTGTTTTTTGATGGAAATTAGTCGGTGCACGAAGAGAGTTGAGGGCGAATGATTTCCTGGGAGCAGGGCAAGCCTCCAATGCTCATAGATCATATCTTTGTAATCATCATCCTGTAGCCAAACCGAGCACAAATTAAAAGGTGAGGTCGGTTTGTTGAAAGCGCCTGTAATTTCAAGGTAGATTGGAGAATGATCGAATATGCCCCCCTGAGCCAACCCACTGTTTGTAAGAGCTAAGTTTATGTAAGAGTTCCTCCTTTATGAGAAAGCGATATAGTCTTCGGGCAACCATCACGCTTCCAGTGAGACGATTACACCAAGTGGGAGAGGGGGGAACCGATAAAGGATCCACCAATTGATGAAGTGCGAGCTGATGCCTGAAGTAATTAGAGAGGGCATCCGATAGTGCATTAGAACCCCAAGATTACGCAAGGCCAAGTGAAAAATCTAGATCACCTGCAAGCATAATGTTATCGACACGAAGCAAGGATGATTGCAGAAGAGTGGAATAGAATTGTTGTCGGTGCTGACAAAGGTCGTATACGTTAATGATCCAGAGTTGCATACCAAGTGCCTTCGAGGTGACATCCATGACCAGAGTCCCCTCCTGGCCCCAACAGTTGTGAAGTTTAATGTACCGGGGGTTAATACCAATAGCTAATCCCCCTGATCGCCCGATTGCGTCCAGTGCATGAAAGGTCCAGGAGGGAAAGAAGGCAGTTAGAGTGTGAATAGATGAGTTAGAGGAAGCAAGCATTTCCTGTAGAAGTATAATGTCCACAGGGACATAATCGAACAAGCATCGGAGAGAAAGACGCTTGGCTGGGCTAGCCAACCCTCTACAATTGTAGGAGAGGCACTTCATCGAGTAACTCGGGCGGGGTTATGTCTCACTCTAAGAACCCCTTCAATGGAAAGTTGTTTACCGGAGGCAACATCGAAACTCACCTGTAGGATGGCCTTTGAAATACTTAAGTGGTGGCCCCTGGGAGGCTTGGCCTGTTTGAAAGGAAGGTCGGGGGGGGTGAAGACCAACATGTGCAGAGGAATGGGAACGAAGGTTGTAGGGGTGGGAGGTGGAGGATTCAATGGAGTCTGCCGCAATAGAGGGATTAGAGGATGGGGTAGGGTGGGGGGATGGGGGGACAGAGGGGAGTGAGGAGGGAGGAGTGATAAATAGGGGGATAATGGTCGAGGGAGTAGGGGAGAACAATAATGGGGATGAGATAGGGGGGCAGTAATAGATGATACAAGTAAGTCGACCAAAGGGGAAGCAGAGCATAAATGTGATGCAGAAGATGATTGAGAAGACATAAAAGAGGTGGGAGGGATAAGAGGAGTACCAATATCCGAAGAGAACCCAGAAGAAGCGGCGGCAGACATGGAGCGAGTGACCCTGGTCATCTCGTAGGCCGCATCTTATGTAACAGTCCCCAAATGTGTAGTCATCGGAGTTGTGAGGAAGCCCATCAACTGAGTCTGTGTATGCAGGGCGATTGAGACCAGGTCCAATGGTTGCAGACCAGCCGATGAATGAATACCATATGCAGGGCATTTCAATGGGAAATCCTTGAATACATGTCCCACCTCGTGACAACAGCGACAACGAAACGGTACACCTTCGTAGTCCAATATCTGAATTCGAATTGAGTTACGTCGTTTTATTTCGAATGACTCCTCTAATTCCTCCCTGGTGTTGAGATGAACAAGGATGCGGGCAAAATCCATCTTTCCCAACTCAATGTATGAGCAGTCATGGTCTAGATAGGTCCCCAACACATTGCCAATATCGTTAAACATCTTCTCTGTCCATAGATGTAGTGGAAGACCAGGTAAACGAACCCAAACAGGGCCAGCCCCCAACTATTTTCGCTTGGGGTCGAAAAGGGGGATCCATATCTTCAGAAGAACAAGAGCCATCTAGATGTGCCAGAACTGAGATAGGACCCATTCAGTGGGATCCTTGGAAGTGAAATGGAAGGTAGACCAGCCTTTGGTGAGGGTGTGGATTGTAGGGAGATCAGTAAGCAATCCACCCCAAATCTCCTGGACCCATTGCCACAGTCTCTTGGCCCCATAGTTGCGGCCTCACACACGGACAACCAAGACTTTATCCACCATGCCTAATACATCAACCATATGAACTCCTTCGCCAAGAGTAAGGATACTGCCCCTGTTACAGGCTTTGACACATTTCGTGTGTCGGGGGGCACGAGGGGGAACACGAGAGGAGATGGGGTACGCGGCAGCCGAGGTGGGAGGAGGAGGGGGGGGGCGGTCGACGGGGGGGGTGGGGGGGGGGTGGCTATGCACATGGGAAATGATATTAAAACAACCCGAGGGATGGCAAGGAGGAGGATGTGCGAAACCAGGGTTAAGGGAGATGAGCGGAGGGGCCGAGGAGGATGTCAAAAGGGGAGGGTCAATGGGAAGGGAATAAGGCGCAGAAGAGGGGGGAGGAGGGCCAAGGGTGCGAAAAGGAAGGAGTAGCAGACGAGAGGGGAGGGTCTATGAGAGGAAGGATAAAGTCACAGAGGATGGTGGGTGAAGGTCCGGGGAGGAGATGAGGTCGAGGTCGGCCACTGAAAATATGGCAAGAAGGTCAGGAGTGAGGTCGGAGACCAGGAATGAATAAAGGCCAGAGAAAGTGTGGACAGGGCCAGATGCAGAGAGAGAGGGCCCGAGGTCAACAGATAAATTAAATTTAATGGAGGCCATGTGAGAGACTTGATAACAGTCAAAAAACGCCTAGAAAAATCCCAGATGTCCACTGAGGCATAAGGGTCCTCAGAATAATCAACAATCTCCTCGTCCTAGACCCTTGCCATTGTCAGCCCCAATAAAAACCATTAATAAAATTGGTAAACTGCCAAGAGAGGCACAAACGCCGCGAATGGGGTGAAACTGTCAGTGTTGTTGGAGTAGGCAAGAAGAATGGGGCGGTCAATCTGTCGCGTGGTGAACCAGGCTTGAACAGGCGGCAAGGGGCGAAGGTAGGAGGTCCGTCGCATGGTGGAACTAGACAGGGGGTCCAATGTAGGTTGAGGGGCTCGGAGGTCACAGGAATGAGTCCTCGGTCCCTTCATTACCGTTGTTCACAAACGCCCTCATTCCAACCCCACTCTCACAAACAAAGGTGGTTAACCCTGTAAACAACTTTTATTAATAGAAAGTTGATTATTTTTTCCTTGTTGAAGCTATATAAATAAAACCAACTAGAAGAATAACAAATTATTGTGATTTTTATAAATTAATTAATTATTGTGATTTTTATAAATTAATTAATTTTTGTGAGTGGACCTAGTAAACTTGGGTCACCAAGGGTCACAAGTGTGTAAATTTCATCAACAAGGAGATTTCAACGTGGATGTCAAAAAATATATAATTGTGACGATTTAGTTCTATTCAAGTTGAAATGTTGGAGATGCCACATAGAGGCTCCACCAAAGAAGGACATGTGCCATGGTAAAGCTAAGGTGTGGATCATGGTTGAGGTGGTCATGTTATCACCTAAAAATTTCTCACAATTTGACACATGTGACTGTCGATAAGGTCATCATCATAACATGGAAAAGGTTACCCATGGAAATTAAATCAACAACCAAAAAGCAGTATAAAATTATAAAAACTGAGTGGGCTTTGATTCATCCACGTAAATTCACAATGAGGCTTTTGTGTGATTCACATGAAAATTGCTTTGATAGCCGCATAGATCTACAAGACAATAAATCTCACCAACTTTTGACACAATAAATGTCCACATCCCATTAAAATTTAAGGTCAAGCTCGAACATTTCTGGCTTAGATGTAACACCCTCCTCCCATATCTACCCAAGTTGTTATCACTCAGAAAAAATGAAGCATCATTTGACAAAGTCCTAGAGGTTCATGTGTCACAGATAGGGTCATAGAGTTCATTTTTCATTACTTGGTCAAGGAAATTTTTAATTTTTTCTTATTTAATCTATCCTAAGGTCTAAACCCACCCTCATTCAGATCCTCTCATGTCACATCAGTCGTGATTTTCTGAAATTTTTCATTTCCCAAGTTTATAGCACTGAAAGAGTCATTTTAGCCAAGAAACCACACTTTTGTAGCGAAATACACATAGAAAATGCACTTTTCGCTACGAAACTACTAATACTTTCGTAGCGAAAATGCCTAGAAATACACCAGGTACGCTACGAAAGTAAGGATTCCTGTCTGTCTTGTCAAATTAGCTGTTTAGTGTCAGAAAATGATTGAAAAGGATAAGTTAGATACCATTCGAGTTAATTAGGGTAAAGATCAAGGTACATGGTCAGGGCTGAAGTCATCATTACCATTTTAAGCATGTATGAGTCATCATTATGTTATGAATTGTCATCAAACTTCAAAACCTTTCCAAATTGATTCATTTGTCATTCTCCATTCCCTCCTTGTGTGTTATTGAGCTCTAGAGAGCTATTTCACTGAGCCCGAGCTTTGGCTGGTATTTTCAAAGGTTTACAGGTATCGTTGATCAAGCGAGGCAGAGAAGACATTAAAGAACCATGGCTACAAAAAGGAAGACAAATAAAGGTGGCCACTATCTTGGATATGAGCCATCAAATATGAATTTGATAAGTGAAGACCCAACAATTGTAGAAATTATCAGAAGGACTAGGTTAAATACCTCCAAGAACAACTAGAATTAATCCATGAAGAGCTGGAGAAGAAGGGTCTCAAAATGATAGTAGTTGAGGAGTCAATAGCTCAACTCACCCTCAATGAAGAAGAAACACCTCAAGACTCTTAGTTTGAGGTTGTTTATGTTTTGAAAGGTCAATGGCATGTTGAAAACCAAATTTATACAACTAGAAAGTACATTTTTGAAACTAGGCAAACATATAGAATTTACACAGTTTCGTAGCGTTTCCTAGGCTTGAAGCCAGGAAAACGCTACGAAACCACCTGTAGCTTTATTTTTTCTTAAAAAACCACTTTTGGTAACTTTCAAGGGGAGGAAATGATAGGAAGGATGTGTTAGAGCATGATGAAGACTATGCAAGAGAAAAGAAGCAGAAATTATGATGGCAAAGGTCATTTTTTGTACGCTACGAAAGTACGCTACATGTTGAGATTGCAACAAGATGATGAGCTTATTGGAAAGAAGTCACCTTCACTAAGTGGGCCTGCAGGCTTTTTTTGGCGCAAGTCTATTTTTAGACTATGTCTATTTTTTAGACATGTCGATCATGTTCTGTGAGTTGCAGGATGCTATTTGTGGATGGTTGGTCTAGTTGGAAAAATAGATGGACTTCTATTTTTAGACATATTGGGCGGAATCTATTTTTAGATTGCCAGTCTAAAAATAGATATGTCGGATATTATTAGCTCTTAATAATATTTGGACTATAAACATTATCTTATTCTCTTGGAGCACTTAAGTTAAGTGCACAGATGTGGCACAGGATCTAACAGAAGGAATTATACTATTCCTTAGGGTTATGTGGAGCTATTGCATGGATACGTCAGTTAGAACTCATGTGACAGAGTTTGGTGGAGTTATTGAAGTAGTTGATGGAGTTGTGTTCAGTTTAACTGAGTTAAACATAGTTGAGCTAGTTGTATCTAGTCTAACTGATTTATACACTAGTGAGAGTGGTGTGAATTAATTATTAATTTTTCACTAATTATTAACTCATTAATCAACTAAAGAATACATCAGTTAACTACAGTGCATGGACAGTTTCAGTGGAGACCAGTGAAGAGGTAGGTGAAAGAGCAGTGTGACTATCAGTTGTGACTATACTAACATGATTTGCTACAACCGTGATTGGAGATGCCAATGAGGATTGCGTGAGCAAGGTCGACCAATTCGAGTTCATTCAGAGCCATTCTTCAGCAAAGTATGCGCAACAGAGTGCAGCTAACGTGTAAGGCAGATTGGAGCATGTGATTTGCTAGATTGGGCTGATTAGGTGTGTACCACCAGAGATTATACTGAGAGCTTGTGAGGAGATTTATATAATGATTGTTACATGATATCTATGACATATAATATACAAATATTTGGGGGTTTTCAGCTTTAAAATTTCCCATAAAATACCGTGTTCATATGTGTGATTGTTTATGGTTTTAATGTGCGCATGCGATTGTTTTTATTTCCGCAATTAATGATCAATGGTAGAAGAGGTTCTGTATTGTGCATGAAGTTAAAATAGTGTGTGATCAGGAGAATCTCGGTGAATAATATATCAGTTATTCAAATTTCTACACTACGAAACTGCCATACTTTCGTAGCGAGCTATTTTGAAGGTTTATGAGCAGGTTTATGAGCATTTTTAGACAGGTGGACATTTTAAATCAGTTAAGGGACTTTTCCAGCACTCATCCATAACTTGAAGACCATGAAAAGGAGACAGCTTATCAGTTGAAGACTTTATTGAAGATAGACCTCTGTTTTCCTAAAGGATAGGGTTTGTTTCCAAATTTTGAGGAGGGTAATTAAGATGTCAAGTAGTGATGAGTTATGTAATAGCTCATTCGAACATGTGAATCATTAGTTGTCAGATGTATAATTGTTTTAAGAGCTAAGGTAGTTGATGTAATAAGTAGCAGTTTGAGTCCTATTAGGAAAAGGACTGTTTTATAGTGTAGCTGTCATTTTCTCATTTAAGCACATGTTTTCCTGTTGTGCAAGGTGTCATTAGGAAAAGTTCGATGAATCTAGCCTAGAGGAAAATCATATCTCATGTAACAAGGTATATTAAAGGGCAGATATTCGAATTTGTAAAGGGTTGGAGATTTTTTGCAATACTACAGCTTTATGTAAATTGAATGATATCAGTAATACAGAGGACTTTTTCTTAACCAACCTGAGATTCTGATGGAGTTTTTAGTGTCTTTATGATCTATATTTTTATGTGTACTATTTGTAGTGGATTTCATCTTTAATACTCAGAATTCATAGGTGTATGCTCTAACTTCCTTTATTGATGAAATGACTGTGTTATTTCATGTTCCATGTGTGATTTACCTTTGCTAAAAACTCTTACCTGCCTCAGCTTCCATGTCAAGAGACTTTGCCACTGAACATACTAATTTGTTGACTCCATAAGCCCAATGATTGCAGACCTGTACTCTTTTCAACCTACATACATCACAATCCAGTTAACTTATAAATAGAGTTAGCCATCTAGTTCCATCATTATCAAATATCATTAACCCCTTTGAGAGAGCCCTCTCAGATTGAAGAGGCTAAGCTTCAGCCACAAGCTGGTTTGAAACAGTTACATAGAGTTGTCTGTTTAGCAGCCAATCAAGTGCAATTTTGTGATAACACAAGTAACCAACCAATTGGGTTAAACATATGATGAGAGGCTACTATGATTTGATTCAACATCCCAAGTCACCTTAAAGAAGTGGAACGGACACCACACAACTACACAAACCTTCTGCACCTGCTACAGGACACCTAGGAGCCATGACAACCTTCCAGAAGGCTAGCCCCTAAGTCAAACTGACCCTTTCATGCATCAATCCCCCAGTTGCTCCCTTGAACTAGGCAAGAGTGCAACTATAAATCTCGAGTCGCATGCACAACATGGGTATGCATGCGACCAGGGACTTTTCCCAGTAATTTTGAGCCTGCGACCCTAATTTCTATGCCATTTTTTCAGGCCCAGAGCCCAGGTCACTGCCCAAAACTCCATGACACTTTCATAACTGAAAGATAACAACAAAATAATGATACAAATGCATTTACTAGAACAAGGACTTGACTGGACCCCTACTAGCCATGATAGACATTTCGTCAAACATGTCACAAATATGTAATCTACAGGTTTAAACAATAGATCTGAGCATAGAGGTCTCATACTTATCTGATAATCACTGAGAAGCATTTTTCCCTTATATCATTAACTGCATTATCAACTATTAGGTCATAGATCCATTATTCATTCATTTTCAAATCAAAAAATGAGGAGAGCCATACATCATTACTGTCATAATACATGCTTATAACCAACATAATAACAATAAAAATATCAAGGATACATCAACCATAGAATCCACATAGAAACTAGTACATGTATACATAATATACCAAGGAAATAAACTCTTATTAATGAATGAAAAAGCCAACCCAGTATGGGACTACCACGTTCCACTCGACCATAGATTGGCTGAGTCAAATCTCTCTTCAGCTAATCACCCCCATGCCATATTCCAAGCATGAATGTGGAGCTCAAACCAAAAGAACCAACCAGAGAATCTTCAGGCTAAACCACCTCACCCTCGTCAATAGAAATCAGGCTTTACCGCAATCCACACTGGATCACTAGGCCAAAACAACAAACATGTAATAACAGACTTTACCATGATCTTCACTAGATCACTGGGCCAAAACGAGCATGGATGCCACTGTATTTCTCCACCTACACTGTGAGGAATTTTCCTGTATTCTAGTCTTTAGGTTTTACCGCAATCCACACCAGATCACTAGGACCTAAACGAGACTCCACTATCCAGGCTTTACTGTATATCCCATCCCAGGATTCCTGGGCCTGTTGGAGAGTACCCACCTCTATACTTTACCATATATCTCGCCATTCACCGATTGAGGATTCCTAGGCCAACTAAGGCAACACAAAATCTGACTTTACTGCAACCCAGAGTTTGGTTCAAGGGTTACTAAGCCATGTGTTCTTTCATTTTGAGATTTGTTAGAAATCAGTAAATTTTGTCATCAGCAAAGGATGGCTAAAACAGGTCTTGAGCCTCCAAGAGATCATTTTCATAGAAAATCATTCATTCTTGAAGGTTGTTGATCCTTTCAAAATATTGTTGTCCCCTTAGAAGAAATCCACCAAGTTAAACCTGATGGTCCCTTTTGAAAATTGTTTCCTTAACAGCACCATTCTCATCATTTCATTCACCCACTTTTGCCCTTATTTCATCCTCCATTTTCCCTGAAAAGGTTCCTCTTCTCCTTTTTCATTTTCCCTTCATTCCCCTCAAAAAACCTTCAAAATCCCCTTTGAACCATAAAACCCTTTGTTATGGTTTAAAAATCCTTCCTTTTAGCTATCGGGACTATAAAAAGCCATGAAAACCCACAAAAAATGCATAAAAACCCTTAAAAAGTTTCTCCCATCCTTTCTAAGGCCTTAAGCCCCTGAGGGCTTAAGTTTTTTCGCCCTTTTCGTCATAAGGCCCAACGCTATAACCAAGCGCTTTAAAAAAGAACTCCTCTGACCCTATCACATCGGCTTTTTCCCTAAATACCGCATTTTCGTTGCAAAATTTCCCCCGATGCGATAAGCCCCCTTCTCCTTAGCCCCTTGTTTGGGTTTCAAAATGTCACTCATTACCATACATTTTTCACCTATGCTTCCATTATATCACCCATTATTCACCACCATGTCACTTCATTTTCCCTTTTATTCACCATTAATGGGTCTAATTTATATTTTCCAAATATTATTTGTTTTTCAGCATTTTTAAGAGAAATTCTTGATTAAATATTAGAAAATAATATATTTTACTTTATATATGGAAAGTGGGTTGTTTTTGTGACATGTGTAGGTGCCAAGGAAGCCTCCAAGACACCTTTATGTGGCCTTGAAGGATCAAATTCGAATTTGAGAAGATAAACCTCATGGAGAAGATTATGATCTCATGGAGAAGATCAAGGACAAAAGGGGTTATGTGTCTAGATGGTTGAGAGATGTATGGAACTAAAGAGAGATTAGTGGATGATCATTATGAGTTTGTTACTCATCCCATTGTATAAATAGGAGTACAATCTCTTCCATTTGTAATCTTGAAGTTTTGTAATCTTAGAATTTTGGAGTATGTAATCTTAGAAGCTTAGAGTTGTAACCTTAGAGTTGGTTTGTAATGGAGATTTTGAAATAAAGGATCATACTTCGATTTTGCTTCTACATTCGAGTCTCCATTGAAGTGTTGTGCTTGTGGAGTTATGGAGGGCCCCCATGGCCTCACTTGCATGCTTGTTTGCTTATTTTAGGTATAATTTATTTTATGTTTTTGTTTGATTTCGGTTTTCAGGTTTTTGTTAAATGTTCTAATATTGGTAGAGTCTTATTTGAAAGTGTTCTTGTAAGAGAACTGTAAGATATCAGACAATTATTAGATCTAGGTTTACTTCATTTCAACTTTTAAGCTCTTATTAGATGTTCTAATGTTGGAAGAGATCTTGTAGAATATGTTCTTGTAAGAGAGCCATAGATATCAAACAATTATTAGATCTAGGTTTGTTTAGTTATTGAAAGAGATCTTAATGAATATGTTCTTGTAAGGGGACTTTAAGATCTTGGACAAATTAGGAATCTTTCTAGATCTATATATTTTAGATAAGCACTTCTAAGTTTACCTTCCCAGGTTGACAATTAAATTGAACTCTAATTGACATCATCAATTGGAACCAAACATTTTGGCACCGTTGTCGGGGAAGAGCAACTAGAAGGATTTAGTAATTATTTTATGCATTTGTTTTTATGGACTAATTTGTGGAACTTGGTGACAGCAGGTTCATAAAGGAGTTCAAAGTTTGGAGCATTTTTATTTGTGCACATAGTTAATTCAATTTTTATTTTAAAACCCCCCATTTCTCACTAATCCATCTACGGATGAGGAATTTGACAATGTTGAACAGGTACTTCTTGGAGAGCAAGGACAATCACCTTGAGCCAACTCTAAGACAGGATTCTCACATACTTGTAAAACATAACGTAAAAATTTTAAATCTTGATGTGAGCATGTTCGAATTTTTAGTTCGTAGATGGCTTCATTGGAAGCATTCTTTTACTTAGAAAATAAAACATCTTTCAAGTTAATGTAGAATAGATTAGAAAAATAAAATGAGATCTCATTAGAAGTCATTCTCATTAGAATTTTATTTTAGACTTATTTTAAATCATCATGAATAAAAAGAGCTGCTTCATCTTTGCATTTCTGTGTCTTGTTTCTGTATCACGGGTGAGCCAGGAGCTTGATTATCGGAAAGCTTTGTCTTCCGAGAGTCTAAACGTCCCCGTGACATTGCAGAAAGAGTGTAGATAATGCAAGGTTTTGTCGCAGATCTTAATTGTGTTTTATCCATCCACGCTAACCTGCATAAATAAAAAAAAATCAAGAGATTAGTATGCTCTCTTCCCGCGCTTCGTGTGACCAAGAAGATTAGAAAATCTATTGATTTATTCCAATAAAAATACTTTTGCTGAAAAATTGATCTGCATGAGCGAAAAATCATCTTAAACATTTTTTTAGATAAAACTTAGTTTTTTTTTTTTTTTAGTTTAAAAAAAAAAAAATTTCCACATAATAATAATATATATATGATATATATTATTTAAAAAATAAAAATAAATAAATAAATTTTTGAAAAGTAGCCATTTTTTAAGAAATAGGTTCAAAATCATTTTTTTTAGATTAATTAAAAATAAAAATAAAAACAAACAAAACAAAACAATTAAAAAAGAAATAATAAAATACAACAAAATGAGATTTTAAACAACTCAAAATAAACTCATTAAAACACAAAACACAAAAAGCAAAGAAAACTCATTGAAAAACAGCAACATATTGTTCAAGCCCGGCAGATATGAATGATTTTTTATTTGAATCGGTTCAAGCTCTGACTTCGCGTCAAGCTCTCAGATCCTTGGTGAACATGTTTAGGGTTTAATCCCACGAAAATCCTTCTCCATTCGCAGTGCAGAATCCCTTTCGCCAGAAGGATTTCAACTTTCCCAGTTACTGGAATTATGGTTCCAAAAACTCTGAAGATATATGATTGGCCATGCAATTTCCCTTAGCCATACCGGAATTCGTTGTCGTTATCTTACAACATATGGATATGCTATGAATGTCTTGGAATAGTCAATGAGACTTGGTAGCTCAATTTTGTCCAGAGAAGAAACGTCTTATTGGCTTTCTTCTTCTTGTTATAGAGGAACGAAGAAATCAATTTTATGCAGGTGTTGATCTAAATTTTATCTTCGTATCACCATCGAAGTCCAGATCTAATATGATAACACGCCATAATGGTCAGAACTCTATTTCTTTTTAGCTCACTGGATACTGTGATCCGCTAGCGGGAATTTCAATTCAAGGGGGATTGCACTATAATCCTTATTTTCCTGGTGATGTGATTGCCATACCCAAGATGGTTAATGATGGTGCGGTTGAGTATGATGATGGAACTGGAATAGAGCTGAGGCCGAGATGATGGCAGTTGAAGTGTTGCAAGGACGCTGCATGAGAGCACCTGCCTTGAAGCTTGCATTTAATGCGATGTTATCAGCTGCTATGGAAGTATCAGACAAGAGCATTGAGGCAGTTGCTACTATGATGGATGGCATGGTTGTGGCTGCTGGATGAAGCATGTGGTTATGTCTGCCCTCGTATGTTGTTATTAGAATCGATCTGTCTTCAACCATGGATTGCACCGCATTATAAAGCATGACATAATCGAGCTATGCTCACAACTCCATTTGCCTAACTAAAATGCCTCCTCTATATTCAATTTAGTGATAAAAAAATCTGATTTGACTTATCTTGGAGAGATTTGGCATTTGCATTATCTTCTCCTAATTTTTCTAGACAAAAAGCCAGATTTTTCATTGATTCTAGAGGATTTTGTGTGTTTTTTTAGGATATTGGAAAAAAATCCATTTTAGTGTTAGTGTATTTTTAGAAATTTTCTTTATTAGTTTTTAATAGAATTTGTTTTTGTTGAAAAAAAAACAATACAAAAAAAACTCAAAATAAATAACAAATTAAAAAAATTTGTTTTTTTATTTATTTTGTTATAAAAATAAATGAATTTCATTCTTTTGTTTTTTTTTTAATTTAAAAAATAAATAAATTAAAAATTAAAAAAAAAAATACCCACAAAATTCATGCAGGTTTGAAAATAAATAACTTGGAAACAAATTTCAAACATTTGGAGGATTCTATAGATGATGATTATCTTAGCTTCAAGTTGGCATTAAACTCATAACATATTTTTGTTGAATGCTTTTATATGACATACTAATATGCAGAACAAAACAGATCTTTCTAATGCCAATCTTTTTGCCGAGCATATTTCATCTGACACAAACAGGGAGTATTACTTTTCATGGTTATTTTTAATGGATTGATATTAATATCATGATTAAGTCAACTTCAACACTTTGATTGTCCTTAATATGTTTTATTTGGTACGAAATTTTTGCGTAAGAATCATGAAGGAACTAGCCATTTCTTCTAGAGCACACTTATGTTTTCTTTCTGCCAAGTTTTTTACAGGTTACAGGATAATCAAGTGATCATTAAAGAGATTACGTTGTGCGCACAATTGATCTTCAAACGACCAAATTCATGAAAAATTCTAAAGACAAATCATGTCCACAACCACTACCTTGCACCTCCCTTTTTGCAAAAGATTTTGAATTCCACCAATTGTCAATCCATAAAGCATACCATTTCCATGTCCATTTTTTGATAGCAAGAGTTCTTGTTCATTCACCATGCATTTCCTTTCATCTATTCCTAACCCATCAATAAAAGCCATTTTCCATTTCCATTTCCTTTTTCCTACCATTTTTCATTTCCGCCAATAAAACCCTGCTTCTATGTATATCATTGAGTCAAAGTCCTAGAGTCTAATTATCTTTGTAAAAACACCTAGAGGCTTGCATGCCTTAATGGCAAGTACTCTTGCCAATGAACAATGGGAGTACATTAATATCCCTTGCTCGTTGCATCTTGTAGGTGACTCGACCACAACAAACTTATTCGTACCTACAAAGATGTGTTAGGCATCTTGACTCCCATTGGAATCAATGGTGGGAGCTCTCGTGTTGGCTAGTGGCATTCATTAATGGCCACTAAGTCAACAACTTCTTGCTATGTTCGACACCAGCACATTTAATCACATAGTAAGATTTGTGCATTGACCGTTGAAGACTTGAAGACCCATAATTTGTAGCAGATGAAGCAGATTTCCTTTCATTGTTTTTCAGTTTGTCATGACTTGAGGACAAGTCAATAAATAAGGTTGGGGGGAGGAAAATGTAACTTATATATTTTGTATACCTTCCAAGCCTTATAGATTTTCAGCCATATTCAGCAGACTCATCAGATTCATCAGACTATCCAGCAGCAGATACGACAATACAGATCCATCTTTCATCCACAACTTGCAGAAGAAGCTTCAGATCAGAATTGCAGCAACTAAACATGCATGATTCATCCACTTTTGTAGGTAAGTAAGGTATGATTTTTTCTAACCTTTAATCTTGAAATTCTTTTTAAATGCTAAAATGATGATATTTGGAAAATATTCCACTATTTCATTATTCCCTTTCTCATTAAAAATTGCCAAAAACCATCAATTGGGGAGGGGGGAATTTCACACTTCATTTTTTTTTTCCTCATTCATATTACATCTTAACCCACATAGTCTTCACGCAATAAAAACTACTACAAAATGATGAGAATATTAAATGACTTATTAAATATGATGAGAATATTAAATGACTTCTTAAAATGATTGATCTCAACAAAGTAAATAATGATTGTAAACACAAACACCAATCATTAAAAGAGATCTCAACAAAGTAAATAATGATTGTAACACAAGAACCAATAATTAAAAGATACAAATGCTTTGCAAAAATAAAGGTTATCCAAAGAAGTGAAAATTTAAAAAGAAGTCCATGATTGAAAGATGCTTGTTACACAAGAACCAAACATCTTGTAAAAGGAAGCTCATCTAAAAATCAAATCAGATAAGTCATTGTAGTAGCTTGCATGAGGACATGCAAGAGCTTCAGTTGGGGAGTATGTTTGGGTTTCAAAATGTCACTTATTACCATACATTTTTCACCTATGCTTCCATTATATCACCCATTATTCACCACCATGTCACTTCATTTTCCCTTTTATTCACCATTAATGGGTCTAATTTATATTTTCCAAATATTATTTATTTTTAAGCATTTTTAAGAGAAATTCTTGATTAAATATTAGAAAATAATATATTTTACTTTATATATGGAAAGTGGGTTGTTTATGTGACATGTGTAGGTGCCAAGGAAGCTTCCAATACACCTTTATGTGGCCTTGAATGATCAAATTCGAATTTGAAGAGATAAACCTCATGGAGAAGATCAAGGACAAAAGGGGGTTATGTGTCTAGATGGTTGAGAGATGTATGGAACTAAAGAGAGATTAGTGGATGATCATTATGAGTTTGTTACTCATCCCATTGTATAAATAGGAGTACAATCTCCTCCATTTGTAATCTTGAAGTTTTGGAATCTTGAGTTTTTGTAATCTTAGAATTTTGGAGTATGTAATCTTAGAAGCTTATAGTTGTAATCTTAGAGTTGGTTTGTAATGGATATTTTGAAATAAAGGATCATACTTGAATTTTGCTTCTACATCTGAGTCTCCATTGAAGTGGTGTGCTTGTGGAGTTATGGAGGGCCCCCATGGCCTCACTTGCAAGCTTATTTGTTTATTTTAGGTATAATTTATTTTATGTTTTTGTTTCATTTCAGTTTTCAAGTTTTTGTTAAATGTTCTAATATTGGAAGAGTTATTTGAAAGTGTTCTTGTAAGAGAACCGTAAGATTTCATACAATTGTTAGATCTAGGTTTAATTCATTTCAGCTTTTAAGTTCTTATTAGATGTTCTAATGTTGGAAGAGATCTTGTAGAATATGTTCTTGTAAGAGAACCATAGATCTCAAACAATTGTTAGATCTAGGTTTGGAAGAGATCTTGATGAATATGTTCTTGTAAGGGAACTTTAAGATCTTGGACAAATTAGGAATCTTTCTAGATCTATATATTTTAGATAAGCACTTCTAAGTTTACCTTCCCGGGTTGACATTAAATTAACTCTGATTGACATCATCAATTAGAACCAAACACCCCTGGTCGCTTCTTCTCCACAGAACCGCGCCCCAGCATTTTCACCTTAAGCCCCTCCCTTATCCCTTATACCATCGCGCCCTTTTAAAGAAATTCATTTCTCCTTTGGAAATCTCCTTGCGATATACAAACTTCCCAAGCGATATTGACCGTCGATCTTATCGATCTGATGGTCATCGCTTGCCTGCTGCATCCCCCGATCACCCGACACATTTCTTCATTTCACCTTCGGCATTGAATCTTCGCCATCGATCAATAAAAACCGACGGCCCTCATTAATCCAATCCATTTACCTTATAAAGGGAATCTCCACCATTGATTTGTTAGATCCGACGGTCGTCATTTATTCCATCACCCAACCTCCCTCTGGTCCCGCATCCCACTACTCATCCACCGCTCCAACCGTTGCATGACACTTGTCCCCCACTTCAAACTCCTGTCGTGCAACTTGTTCGTCGCGCCCGACCCACACCGTAAGATCTCCTCCCCCTCATCCAACGATGTGCATCGCATATCACGCAATTTCTCTATCTGGTGTTTAACACGCCAATGTCACGCAATACTAACGGTATCGAAAAATCCACACGGCATATTACAACTCGATCGCATTCGATTCAGCTAAAACCACTTACCACCCGAATCGAACGCGATAACCGTTCGCGGTAATTCCAAACCGCTTTTGCCCATTTTCGCTCCAATTTTCAAATTTAAACCTGTTTTCGCAGGTTTTTCCCGCAGAACCCCTTCGCCTGCATATTCACCCCCTTCGCACTGCTTTGCCGCTCCGCCAGCCTACTAAGCAGTTTTTCCCAAACTCGAAGGTTTTTTATAACATACCTTATGGTTTTTGCAAGTTTTTGGAGATAGTTTTTAAAGAAGAAGCCCTCATAAAGTTCACAAAGAAACATGGCCGAGGATTGCCTCATACAAGCCCAGACAACACAAAAAAGGAGTTCTTTAATCATAAACCCAGGTTTTTATAAATTATTCTTATATATAAATCAAAACCCTAGTGTACCAGAGCCTCATGTCCACAGCAAAAGAAAATGCGGTGAAGATAAAAGAAGAATAGGCCTCAAACACGACACCAAGGCCTAGATGTGTTTAAAAGGGGACAAAACACCATTTGAAGGATTAAAAGAGTTAAACCCTGTCGTGTTAAGGTTAAAACACAGTGTAAATATGAACACAGTTAGTAGAATCAGGGTTAAAGACTTCGAAAGGATTATGTGGGCATAAAGCATAAACACAGTTAGAATAGTGTTTTAAAGCCACAAAAACCGACAAATTAGCAAAAGAAACCTCCAAATGCCACATCAGTGAGGCAATAAAAGCCAAAATTGCCACCTACAGGTTTATTTCCTCAAAAAGAAGGCACCATGAATGCACAGTCAAGGATATTTTTAAAAAGACAGCTCAACATTAACTGCCAACCTACCAAAAACCCTCAAAACTGTCAACAAAAGCAACTAAAGGTGATGGAACTTAATGTAAAATTGATTCAAACAGAGATGGGCATTCGAAATCTTCTCTCATAGGCCTCCCAAAGGTCAATAAGCCATTACTCTGTATTAATTGAACAAATGAACCCTTCTTACACTCCACCTCCTCTTTCTTCTATAAATACTTCTATAGAAGATAGTTTAGGGGTTGGTCTCTTGATATTTGTTGTATGTAAATAGCTTTTGAGGCTGTTGTAGCTCTGTTAGAAATTGAAGAAATACATAAGCTGAAATGAGAAGTTTGTAGCTATAGAAACGCATTAGACTTGAAGATTGTAACTGGTTTGAACATCAAATACAAATAGCTGATTTATGGGATCCTGGTCTATGTCAATGGTGATGTGTTTCTCACTGTAATTGTCAATTTTCTTTATGGTTTCATTCTGTCCATTTTTCTCTGATAAAGAACAGCAAATATAGATTAGGATTTACTTCTGAAGTACCCTAAATCTCACTGATAAATCTTTATCCTTTATGTTTTCTGTTGATTGTTAATTTGAAGGTAATTCAATAGAGTATAACCAGTGAAGTGTTAGTAGGTCCATATTTCCTAAGTACAACTTGAGATTTTGTCTTTAAATTTTCTTGAGAAGCTTGCTAATTAAAGTTGAGCTAGAGAATTTTATGGTTAGCCCTGTCCTCTGGTTTATCTCCAACAGTTGCTTTGAAGAGTTCCCTTAAGAGTATGTTGAAAGCAGGCTAGTTTAAAAGTACTTACCTGATCTTAGACTACTTTTTATGTTATCATGAATGTTTTCCTTTGAGAATATGCTGAAAGCAGGCTAAGTTAAAAGTTTTTACTTGATCTTAAGTTTTTCTTTGTTTTTAAATGTTTTCCCTTAAGAGTATGTTGAAAGCAGGCTAGTTTAAAAGTACTTACCTGATCTTAGACTGTTCTTTGTTTCTTCATGTGGTTTACTTATTTCACTTCATTTCTTACTGTTTCATTCCATAAAATCAACTTAAAGAGATCCTTTGACAGAGATGACTTGCCCCATGGACCACTCTTGAACCTTGTTGTTCAATTAAACCCTCTTATGACTCCATAGCCCAATGGATTGATGTTGCTCCTTGCCTATCTTATCAACCATTCCTTCATTTATTCACACCTTCACCCTTCATACAGACTTCCTTCATCTTCATGTTATCCTGCCCAACCAAAACAAAACAAATAACCTTGTTCTTCATAACTAGCCTAAAATCATACTTGAAGCCTTAAAAATCATATTCTTGAACACATATATAGAGAGATCCCTCTTTGAATCTAGGATGGCTAGATCCTCAGATTCCAAAGTGGTTTTGATGTAGGCTCTGAAGCGTTTGTACTTGCCAATCTTGCAAACTAAGGAGGCCTAGCATACTGGCGATCTTTTGAGTAAAATCCTTAAAACTAAACACTCAGTATTCAGTGCAGTATAAGTAGCTTTCTTCAAGCACTACCAAGCATGTTGGTAATCATGATAGGACTTGTCTAAATCAGTGGCAATCTAAGTTCTTCTTAGGATTCTAACAGACCCTTATCAAACCTTGAAGAAATCAGCTAGTAAACCACAGGGTAGACTTTGTTTGTCTCATCACCGTAGCTAAGTGTTGAAACACACATAGGACACTCTCATAACCCACGGGACTATAAAAAACTCAGAAAACCTAAAAACATTCTAGATTGGTATTCAAACGTATTTAGTGGTGGTGGACCATAAAACATTTTACCTTCTAAAAAGCTAAAAATTTCCACCTGGTGACTCCACAGTCCTGAATAGACCTAAAGACTCCACTGGGAAACCCATTTCTATCATAAGATCATACAAACTCAATTAAAGAAACTTTGAAAATTAATTTTTCTTGTTAAAGATCAGTTAGCCTACTAAAGATTGTCATACTTGGTTAAACTTTTCTTATTTTTGGGTCTGAAAACCTAGCATAGTGGCTTCTAGAAGAATTAATACTAGAGCCTATCCTGACCCAAATCCTCCTGAGATAGTTGATAATCCAGAAAGTATACTTAGGAAGTCTCCTAAGTCTAAGACTTCAATTGTTGTTAGACCAGTCCATAGAGCTAATTCTGTTCCCGAAAACCTAACATCTCTACAAGATTTACAAGTTGACTTAAGAAACCCATTCAGAACTAGGTCACTTGATAATATTGATCAAATAGACTTTGAGCCTTCACACTCACCCCAACATAGTGGTGAACATCCTGGTAGTAGAGAAACCACTCCACTTGACCTTCATTTCATTTATAACTTTGGTTTTTCTCATCCTATATATGCTCAACAGTTCTCTACTAGTCCATCTACTTTTGTTATCCATACTCCCACTGTTCAAACTACTCCATTCCATCAAACCCCTCCTATCTTACATCCTCCACCTGTAAACTCCCCACTTTTTCCACAACCTCCTATCATGGAAACATGGTATGCTCCCCTAGTCCTTCCTTTACCTTTAATCAATCTACCACAAGACTATCAGTCCAAGATTCCATTATATGATGCCAGTGGTGTTACTACTACTTCACAACATGTGGACAAAATGAATGACTATTTTGACAGAAATGAGATTGATGATGAAATTGTCAAGCTCAGATTGTTTGTTCAGAGTTTAGGGGGAGAAGCAAGAAAATGGTTCAAAAGCTTAACCCCTAATAGTATTAATGACCTCCAAACTCTCCATCAGTCATTCCTAAACAAATGGGAAATCAGAAAAAACCCTCTCCAAATACTTTCAGACTACAACAACCTCAAAAGAAACACTGGGGAAAGTGTTCAAAATTATTGCACTAGGTTCAATAGTGTTTATAATGCCCTACCCCCAGAATTGAAACCTCCACAAGGCTCATATTTGGCCAAATTTCCTGAAGGATTTGATCCTGAAATGGCATATCAGCTAAGAGAAAGAGATCCTTTGACTTTGGAAGACATGCAAAAGGGAGCTCTTGCTATGGAAGTACATTTGATTGAAAAAAGAGCTAGGATGAGGAATGAAAAGAAAGTATCATTTAGGGAGGAAACTACACCTTCCACATCTAGCTCAAAAATGGAAATAATGATGGAGGAAATGATGAAGAAGATGAGCATACTTGAGAGAGAAAAATCTAGAGAAAATCAATCACTTCCCCAAAACATAAATCAATCTCAAAATCAGAATCAAAACTTTAGGAGAAACCAACCTCAAAACAGACAAAGAGAGGATGATCAGCAGATCAGACCTCCTTTCCAATAAAATTATGTTAATGAGGATGAAGAAACCAATGAACAAACAGAGGATAACAACATGAACATGCTGGGAGTAAGCAATGAGGATTCTGATTTCCTCCATGATAGAAAACAAGGTCTATATACACCTTATGATGACAGAAGACCACCAACTGATTATTATGAACAATATTCTGAAAAATGCCATCATAGGATCACCTAAACAATATGACCTGAGAAGCAAAAAATAATCAAGAAATTCCTAGGAACAAAACCTCTAATAAATCTGCCAAAAACAGCCCTGAAAATGTTTCCAAAAAGACAGCTAAAACTCACAAAACAGTGGCTGTGAATTCTAATTTAAACAAAGGGAAAAACACCCAAGCCAATGAAAAACAGAGTGTTAACCCCAGTAGCACTAGCACTTCAGCTAATGCTCCTGAAAAATTTATTTTAACAGCTATAAATAATAGAAATCAGCAAACTGATTTTGCTGATGAGTCTATGAAAAAGAAGGCCGAATTAAACATTTTAAAAAACCAGATTCCCTTCAGCTTAGAGAATGAAATATATAAAATCAAAATCTCTGTACCACTCACTGAACTAGTCACCCAAAATGTATATAGAGGTCATATTTTGAAAGCTTTGAACATAGAAGATGTTCATGACACAATTAACTTAAATGATGATACCCCAGAGCTCATTTTTGGACCAAAAATTGAAGGAAAAATTCAAGAAGGAACCACCCCTCCATTCTACATTAGCTTGAACATCCATGATAACATTTTGCACAATGCCATGCTTGATTCAGGAGCATCACACAACCTCATGCCCAAGGTGATTATGGAAAGATTAGGCTTAGAGGTAACTAGACCCTACAAAGATTTATATTCATTTAATTCAAGTAGGGTGAGACGCTTAGGCCTAATAAAGGATCTGTGTGTTAACCTAACCCAAATACCAGCCAAGAGTTTAGTAATGGACATTGTAGTGGCTGATATACCCCCCAAATATGGCATGCTTCTTTCAAGGTCATGGGGTGCTAAGTTACAAGGCACAATGCAGATGGATATGACTTATGCCACCATTCCTATCTTCAGTCAACCTAGAAGACTCTATAAGGAAACACACATGAAATATATGGTGAGTAACCAAGAAAGACCAGAGAATTCTCCTCTCTATTCCATCCACACTGACCTTGACTCTTTCATTCTTTTTAATGATGATATTCCTAAAGAGCAAGAGTTAATCAATGAAAAAACATCTAATGTTGTGATCACTTCACTTTCAAACATAGCTACAGCCATTGATAAAGAGGAGAACAAAGAGGAAATTAAAAAATAGTTTGTTGATTCAGAAATTTATAGCAAACAGAGTAAAGGTCTTGAGGTCCAGAATAGTCATAAGCATGATGCAGATCATGAGAATAAAGGAGTAAAACCTCAAAACATTGAAAACTTTGAGGAACTAAACACAGAAAAGCGTAGTGCAGACCCTTGTATAGAACAGAAAATGAAGAAGACAGAGAGGACAGCAATGAAATTAATCACAAATCTAAAAACAACCATCTTTGGAACATGAATTTTGATGGGTCTTGCACTAAAAATGATGCAGGAGCAGACATATGGATACACAACACTGAAAATAAGCATGCTAAGCGGCATTCCTACAAATTGAACTTTCACTATACAAACAACATAGCTGAGTATGAGGCTCTCCTTTAGGCCTGCATTTATTGAAAAATTTAGGGGCCAAAAGGATAAAAGTTCATGGGGATTTAGAGTTAATTATTAGGCAAGTAAATGGGGAGTACAGTGATAAACATCCCAGACTTAGAGCCTATAGAAATGATGTCATGGACTTATTAAAAACATTTGATGAGTTCCAACTTACCTTTATCCCAAGAAACCAAAATATTCTTGCCAATGGATTAGCCTTTGCTGCTAGAACTTATCTAACACCTTATGAAACCAAGCAATGCACCACCCAAGTCAAATTTAGACCAGCTGTCCCAGATAATGAAAAATATTGGCAAGTTTTTGATGGAGATAAACAAATAGAAGACTTCTTACAGTCCAAAATGAATTTGAAACACCAAGCTCAGTTTCAGATTATGATGAAGATTGTTCTACTGAAGAAAACTCACTTACTAAAGAAGAAAAGTCTCCAAAAATTGCTAAAATAAATCTATTAACAAATCAACCCAAACAGATAACAGAAATTGGCACATATTTAGAAAATGAAGACTTAGAAGTGCTACAATCTAAAGACCAAAGCTTGCCAAAAGGGTTAGTCCCTTTAGAGGAATTATTTGACTTGAATGATGTGGCCAAGAAGCCAAAACTGAAACCCATAGAAACTGAAGTGGAAGAATGCAACATAGGCAGTAAAGAAAACCCCAAATTAATCAAACTGTTTAAAACTTTGCCAGCTCATATTAAACTGAAATACATTGAGGTTTTCAAGGAATTTTCTGATGTGTTTGCATGGAGTTATGAAGATCTGAAATCATATGATACAGAAATAATTCAGCATAAGATACCCCTCAAAGAAAACCAGAAACCTTTTAAACAAAAATTGCGCAGAATCAACCCTATTCTATTACCCTTGGTTGAAAAAGAAATTAGAAAAATGTATGATGCTAGAATTATAGTCCCTGTTAGATACTCAGATTGGGTGTCTAATCTTGTATTAGTTAGAAAGAAAACATGAGAGATAAGGTTTTGCATTGATTTTAGGAATTTAAATAAAGCCTCACTTAAGGACAATTATCCTTTGCCCAAAATGGATCATATCTTACAAAGGGTAATTGGTTCTACAAAAATTTCTTTGCTAGATGGCTTCTCAAGTTACAATCAAATATTGGTACATCCTGATGATCAACTTAAAACAACCTTTACTACACCTTGGGGTACTTTCATGTATTTGAAAATGCCTTTTGGTTTGATGAATGGTGGTGTCACATTCCAGAGATCCATGGACATTGCATTTTCAGAAGAAATAGGTTACTTCATTGTGACTTACCTTGATGATATAATTGTTTATTCTAAAATAGATGAAGAACACCTTATACACTTGAGAAAGGTCTTTGAAAAGTGCAGAAAATTTGGACTGTCCTTGAATCCAAAGAAAACACTGTTTGGTCTCCAAGAAGGCAAATTTCCTGGGCATATCATATCAGAAAATGGAATAAGGATAGACCCAAAGAGGATTGATGGCATATTGCAAATCAACCATCCCAGAAACATCAAGGAACTTCAATCTTTCATTGGAAAGATTAATTTCTTGAGAAGGTTCATACCCAATCTAGCTGAACTTCTTAGAAACATAACAAACATGTTTAAAAAGGAAGGAGTTAAATGGACCTCAAAAGCAAAGAAATCACTTGAACTGGTAAAACAAGCACTCACCAAAACACCAGTTCTTATCAGTCCTGATTTTTCAAAAGATTTCTTCATTTTTTCATTTGCATCACAACACACAGTAGTTGTTGTCCTATTACAGAAGAACTTGAATGGACAAGAGCAACCCATTGCATTTTTTAGCAAGGCATTGAGATATGCACCTCTGAAGTATAAAATAATGGAAAAACAAGCCTTTGCCTTAGTCAAAGCCTTAAAGGACTTCAAAGTTTACATTTTACATTCCCACATCATAGCATTTGTGCCTCATTCAGTTGTGAAAGACATATTGACCCAAGATCCAGAAGGCAAAAGAGGAAAGTGGATTGATGTAATTTTAGAGTATGACTTAGAAATCAAGCCCACTAAGCTCATAAAAGGTCAAGGACTAGCAAAACTTATGGCTGAATCCAACTTTCAAGCTCTTGATATAAACATGTTTAATGCATTAGATGAACAAGAGGAGTTTTCAACTCTAATTATTGAAGATCACCTTTTGAACTCATCTTGGTATGCTGACATTTTGTATGTTTTGCTCAATCTTAATGTTCCTCCTGGTTTGTCTAAAACAAAGGCAAGATTCTTAAAGTTAAAAGTTGTAAATTACTGCATTTTGAATAAATGTTTATATTGGAAAAAATTTAGTGGATTATTGCTTAAATGTTTTCCTAAAAATGATGCAGATAAAATCAAGCATGAATTTCATGAAGGAGAATGTGGAGGCCACCTCTACTGGAAGTCAACTGCTAATAAAATCCTTAGAACTGGTTATTACCGGCCCACCCTCTTTCAAGATTTCCATAAAATGATTATTGCCTGTCACAAATGCCAAATCTTTGAAGGCAAAAGAAAGTTGCTTCCCTTACCTCTGCCACCAATCACTGTTGAAGCTCCTTTTCAGCAGTGGGGTCTAGACTTCATTGGGGAAATCCATCCTTCCTCATCTGCCCAACATAGATGGATCCTCGCAGCAACAGATTATTTTACCAAGTGGATAGAAGCCATCCCATCTAGGAATGCCACAGACTCAATCATCATTTCATTCCTTGAAAACCATATACTTTCCAGATTTGGCTATCATAGAAAAATCATAACTGACAATTATGTTGCATTTGGATCTAAGAAGATGGTAGAATTCTGTCATAAATATCAGATCATATTGGGTCATTCGACAGTCTGTTACCCTCAAGGTAATGGGCTAGCAGATGCTGAAAATGGCAACAAGAAACAGTGAAGGAGGCCTCCTAAAACATCTTTCCTGATCCTAGTTGGAAATTGATCACCTAAACTAGGTGGGGACCACACATGTGATTTTTGTCAAAAAATCTATTTTTAGACTATGTCTATTTTTAGACATATGGATCATGGACCGAGGATTGCAGTATGTTATTCTTGGAGTATTGGTCATGTTGGTAAAAATAGATGGACCTCTATTTTTTGGACCTATAGGTCGAAGTCTATTTTTAGACTGTCTCTCCTTAAAATAGGGAAGTCAAATATTATTTACCCTTAATAATATTTGGACTCTAAACTTCAGTTTACTCTCTTGGAGCACTTCAGTTTGACCCCCGGAGGTGGGGCATGCAGCTGCCAGAAGGAAATACGCTTTTCCTATGTGTTAGGTGAGCTAATGCATGGTTGACTTCAGTTAGAGCTCAAGTGGCGGAGTTCGGTGGAGTTGATGCGACAATTAATGGAGGTGGTGTTCTGGTTAACTAGTTGAACTAGTTGTATTTAGTTTAACTGGCTAATACACTAGAGATGAGTTGTGTGAATTAAATATTATTTAATTCACTAATTATTAACTCATTATTCAACTAAAGAACACATCAGTTTAACTCAGTGCATGGACAGTTCAGTGGCGACAAGTGACAGAGGTAGATGAAAGGGTGAGTATAGCTATCAGTTGGAGGATCAGTTGTGCATGAGATTTGCACCACACTTGGAGGAATTGCCCATGATGATTGCGTTGTCAAGCCAGTGAGATTCGAACTTGGATCTCTATTTAGACTAGCCTTGATTGCGCAATAGAGGCAGGAAAATTAGTGGGTGTGTTTTGAACCTCTTATTTGTTCAAAACCAAGCTAGTTTTTGTGTAGCTTTGGGAGATAGTACTGAGTACTTGTGAGGAGTTTGTACTATGTATTTGTTGCATGTTCTCTCCATCTAATATACAGAATAGTTGAGGGGTTTTCAGCTATAAGCTTTCCCCATACATACTCTGTTAATGTGTGTGATGATTTGATGTGCTATCGCTTCTATTCTTTCCACATGTGACAATTAATTGTAGAAGAGATTATGTGTTATGCATGCAATTCAAAATTGATGTGTGATCAGGTTAATCTCCATTGAATAAGTGATTTATTCAGCAAATTTCTACATGGTATCGCAGCAATATTAATTGTCGAGATCTATTACGGTGATTGCAAACTTATTTCCTCGGACAGAGCCTGCATACGGGCCAGATAGCCTCCGGATTCATCTTTCTTTGGAAAGTGAAAGGTCTGGTAAAAGCCCATGCAGTCAATCTCTGATTTGGAAATAATTTGTTCTCAAGTGTATATCGGAAGCGATAGAGTTATCAGCTGGTGGTGAAATTCGAATTTGCAGATTTGTGTTCTTGGTGCCGCGGCGAAAATGTCTTTCATCGGGTTGCGACTAGAATATGCCTTGGAAGCAGGGATAATTTTAAGAACCCCCCTAAATTTATATATATATAAAATAGGCGAATCCCCATGATACATAGGAAAAATGGAAGGCGATTTTATTAATAATATAATATGTATATATAATTTTTTGGCGAATCTCTCACGAGATTATATTATCTTGTAAAATCATGGCGAATCACCAGTACAAATGGCGAATCACTACTAAAAAATGGTGAATCGTTGTCTAGTGGAGTTCAGAGTGTTGGTTCCAATGAAGATATGGTAATTGAACCAGGAGTAGAAGGAAGAGAACCACCAAGACCAAGCATGGCACATGGTGACTCGTGAGGGAAGTAGTTCTCATGTAGTTTGGAAAACACGTTCTTCTAGTTCTGCTAAGCGTAGTGTTGTTTGTCATGTTACTACTAGCACTGATATTGAGGTTGGAGAGGAGTTTGAGGAAAGGTAGCAGTGGTGAAGAATTACAAAGAGTACCCCATGATGGGCTCCATTTTTCCCTTTGGTATTTGTGCCTGCAAGACCTTCTGTCCATTGAACCAACAATTAGCCGTTCAACCAACAATCAACTTGACTAAGTTGATTAGGTACGAGTCAACTTAGACTAATATTCAAAACTATGCTTTGCACTATCCCATATTTATCATACTAATGCTACACAACATTGTGCATTTGCACCTAACTCTCAATAATTCTTTTCCAAGAAAAATCTATAATAAGAAAAATATTTTACTATATTCTAAAAGGTGAAGATGTCAAAATCATGCCACAAAGTGAAAGGAAATAAAATATCTTTCCTCAACCCACCAAATATATAAAGAAAACAATAATGATTATAATAATAGAACTGGATCTATCGATCTATCGATATATGCATGATATGAGAACCATAAGCATTCAAGAGACTAATTTCAAACTCAACAAAATCCTCTAAACAAGGAACAAACAAACCACTAAAATTTTCAAAGATATCAAGGCTAGACATTAACACAATTTCATGTACTTGAATAAGCCCATTGTTGCTTAGCGTTAGACTTCTTAAATTAGTTCTTTATCTTTTAATACTATGACACTATCTATGTGAAAAGAAATAGGTCCCAACTTCATCAAATCTGATTTCATTTCCAATCAAAGATCAAAACTAGCTTCGTTTCCAATACCAATATAAAATCACACATTTTCCAAATATCAATAATTATTCTCCAAGAAAATATAAAACTCGAAACTCAACAAAATTCCCCAAACACAAGCAACATATATACCATTAAAATTTTCTAAGATGTCAAAGCTAGACATCAAGGTAGTTTCATGTACTTGAATGAGCCCATTGATGCTTTGCATTAGTCTTGTTAAATTAGTTATTTATCATTTAATACTAGTCAAACGCTATCTATGTGAAAATAGGTCCCAAAATCATCAAATCCAGCTTCATTTCCTGTCACAAATAAGAATAAGCAAGACATTGTAAAAGGAAGTGTTTTTCATCCTTCACATTTCTAACATCGCAATGACATTTACTCGCATCCTATGAAATTCTAGGTCTTGCTCAATTCCTAAGCTCCTCAAAGTTCATTTTTATTCTGGTAATGATGTTTTTCTTCTTAAAACTAGCTACAAGAATATGACACTTGATCTTTTGGATTATGGTTAATGACCAATTTTTAATATTTTGTTTTTCTCTTATTCTCTACTGCATTATCACACCATGATTTCAACTTTAATTCATATGCGATAGCAATTTTATTGGTGTTCACGTTTTAGAGTGGCCTCCTCTATTCTCCACTAGTTTGACTAAGATTGAGAATCTTTATGCCAACCAGTTTTATGCCACACCAAATTTTGACTGCATTTTGAAGCAATCTTAGGGAGCCACTTGTTTTCATGTTACTTGTCTCGTCCTTCTATATTAGGTACTTAGTCATAGGAAAACTCTCAATGGGTGAAAGACTAGCTTCTATAAGATAGGATAGGGTATATTGCATTTAATAAGATCATAAACTATAAAAAACTTTTGGATTTTCTCAATTTCCCTCTATGATTCTATAGAGATGATGCAACAGCAAAATTCATCTCCATATAAGATAAAAAGATGAAGAGGTGTCTAAAATATGAGCTTCTTCTTATTTTTTCCAAAACCAAAAATTTGTTGACCTACAATTGCACCTAAGACAAAAATTGGTTTTCCACTTTCTATTAATCATTTTCCCAACATTGTATTTCTAGTTAAGATTGTGATGAAGGTTGACTTCAAGACTTTATTGTATAACTTTCTTTGATTTGTTATTATCGCTCACAATTAACATAAATTACCTTTTTGTAATTGATTATGGAGCTGTCTTTAGTGCGACTTTTTGAAGTTTCAGGTGCCGAAATCCGGTGAAAAATTTTGAGTTAAAATCTTGGTTTTTGTTATTCAAATTGGTTTTTTGACTCTATATATGGATTCAGCACCCTCAAAAACCTGTAAGGCACTTCGATTGTGCAAAGTTAGCAATCAAACTTCTCTTTTCAATAAATTCCTGCCAGAATTTAGAGAAATTACACCGTAAAAAGTCACCGTAAAAGCCTTCAAAAAGTCACACTAAAGACTACTCGATTGATTATTACAACCTTTTTTTATTAGCGTTTACTCGCATAGCTATGCTAGAACAAAAATCCTTAATAATCCTCGCTTCTCAAAATGAGGTGGAGTCATGTCCGTAAGAACAATATCACTAATGTAAAGAAGAAAGGGGATGATTAATCTAGCTAAGGTTATGCAACCACAAGGCTACTTCTTCCAAACGTGCCTCTAATTTGTTAATGTGAATGTCAATAAAGGTAGGGATAGGGGAGAATCTTTCTTAATTTATATATTGCAATTAATTCCTTTTTATCAACCCTTAATATTCCTAGACATAACAATATCATTCTCATATAACCTTATCACAATAACTCTAAATGCAAAAGCAACCTTACACTTTTCTAATATATTCCAAAGCTTATCTCTATAATAATAACTTATAAAAATAATTTAGCTATTAATCCTTTTTCCACATTATTTTAATATTGATATATAATAAAATTCCTTTTAAATGTTTTTCAAAATTTCAAAAAAAACAGAAAGTATGGAATGATTAATTTATATTAATATGATTTTATTTTCATAAATAAGACTAATTTATATTTAAAAATAAATTATATATATAGATAGATTAATAAAATAAATTAAAATACACTTTATTAATTAAAAAAATAATGTTGAAACTTTTAATAATAATATGATACTTTCGAATCTGATTTAATAAAATTTAATCTTATTAAGATATAATTTCTTCAGCGTAAACTTATGATAACCATGACAACAAGGTTCACTTTATCTTAATCTTGTTATTATTGATTGTCTCATTTCTTTAAAGCAATTTGATATATTTAAAATGAGGTTAACACAATCACTTTCCTACCTTCTGCTACCAACTTTGATCCATGCAGTAGAAATGAATGTGGAAGTAGAGAAAAATGGTGGGAGAGATGCAGTTATCACAAACCTCATAATCCAAATGCGAAAATTTTGGCATACCAGTAAATTATTGCAATACTTGAAGACATTGAAGGTTGATTGGGCAGATGGACTTATCACAGACTTCAGAATCCAAAAGAGAATTTTTGGTACACTAATAAAGTATTGCAATAATTGAAGGCATTGACTCTTGAGTGGGCACATGTTCTCCAATGATGTTTATAACCACGTAAACACTGAGAAGAAGAATGGGAGGAGAGCAACACTTTTCAAATCCAACCTCCTTGTCCACAAGTGTAAAGAATTTTAGGTAGGCCAGTATGGTTGGTGGAAGAGATGCACTTATCAAAGACCTCAAAATCCAAACGAGAGAATTTTTGGTACAGCGATAAAGTACTCCAATAATTGAAGACATTGAATGTTGATGGGGCTCATGTTGTCAATGTGAACACTGTGAAGAGTCTGGTAGAGATGCACTCATGAAATCTAAGCCTCCTTGAGAATTTTATGTAGGCCACTATGGTTTAGAAATGATTGAAGGTATGATATGTTTAAAGTACAAATGAGTACTAAATGATCAGAGAAACAGCATTCAAAATGAGATTACAATTGTTTGTGCTAGTAACCATTGAAAAATTAATTACAATTGTTTGTGCTAGGAGAAGAGTTGACCACACATCCTGACCAAAATTATAAAAGAAGGGCTACATAAATGTCTGCTTTATCATTTTCTTTTCTAAGATCAATCTGTTGAATATGTCCTCTTACCTTGTAACTTGTACTGTGTATAATTATGAGTTCATTCATTCACAACTTCTAAACTCTACAGAAATTACAAGCATTCTTATCACTTCTGCAACAGAACTGGATTCAAGCCAGATTCCCTCAACCTCGATGTCTCTTAGAAGTCAACAATCCAACCTCTGATGAAGGCACTGAGAGAAGAAGCTACCCTTTACAAATCAGTTTTCACTGAGCTGCTATTTGGTCTCATCCAGTGCTAGACATAAGTCCATAGAAATTATTAATCTACTGTAGACCTACACATCCGAAACCCAGACAACTGCTACCTACAACCAGTGTCACCTAATTACACATTGGCGTTGCTTTGGAACGATCCCAAGGCCTTGATGGCTGCTGCTCTCAGAATGTACTGGTGGTAGGCAGCAACTAATGCAGCTCTAGAAAAAGGTCCCACCCAAAAAATCCACTGCACAAACAAAATCATATTCATCAGGCTTGTGTATCAACTTTAGCAAATACTTGCTCTGTTGAAGTCAGTCAAACTCCTAAGGTTCGTGTATCATCTTTAGCAAATACTAGTTCCATTGAATTACCCTAATGTTAATACTGGAGCAATCCAACCGGTTTTAATGAAAAAGGAGCATAACAATTTTTCAAAAATTACAAGCAATAGACTCTTCATTATGGAATCTACTAGTGTGTCTTTCATAACACTTTAAAATTACAAACAAGATCGTGTACATAGATCTAATGCATAACATAAAAACACTACATCCACCAGAAAACCCTCACCAGGAAAACAAATAAGCCTTGTCATAATAATATGGCTCTGTGAAAGGAAGCATGCTCTGCACAATGAGATGTGGAGGAAAGAGGGAGCCATGGAAGCTGAGAGCTACTGCTTTTATGAAAGGACTTGTGGATGTGACTTCTATAAGGAAGTTGGGAATCTCCTCTATGTTGGAGAGGGAGTAAAAGGAGTCTCCTTGAATAGGAGCATGATCTATTCTTTGATTAAAAGGAGAATAGGGATATCCTCCCCGATTAAGAGAGAGTTTTGGTTGGACTTTGGTTCTCCCTGTGTCATGTACTAGACCGGGACTAACAACCACAAGTCTAGTGAATGCATCATGGATAGGGATAATGTTGACTTGTTCGGTTCTCCATGTGTCAAGTACTTTGATGGATTAGGGATAATGTGCTAGGTCAAGTAAATGGACATGGATAAGGAGAATGATGGATTGGATAAGTGTCTTGGACTAACATGCCCGGAATTTCCACTATTTTTCGAGCAAAAATGTGGTCCCGTTAGACTACTCTATATTTAAGTTGTAAGTCATAAATTCTAATGAGTGAGGTCAAATTAGACAATCTCCGTGGCTGCGATACCTATTTCTTGTCACTGTTACTTGGTCAATGGGCTGGAAATGTGACTGTTATAGGCACAAAAAGGAACACAATTGGCATGCATTTAATAAACAATTTTTGGTGTCATAGAGCTGATGACTTATTGTAACTACCTTCAAGCCTACCTCCCAATTGTTATAAAAAAATTTGCACTCGTTAATTTACATAAAACATAAGGTTATATGCATGAAAAAAAAAAATTACCATCATCAAATTTCCATTTGGCAAGTTAGATAAATTTGAAATTCCAATAAATCTCAAGTTAATATTACATTTATTTTTATTTAATTATTAAATATAATGATATAAACATTGCTGAAATCGACCAAGTAAAGACAAGACAAATATGCACAATTTTGATAACTCAAAACCATATCAAATCCACCAAAAAAATCATACTTCTAACAACTTAGTAAATGCAAGGACTGAACAACATTCTCTAATAATTATACTTGCAGCAACTTTCAAGATGCAAGGACATTCTGTAATCTAATAATTATACTTGCAGCAACTTTCAAGATGCAAGGACATTCTATAATATTCAGATGAAAACCAAATAAAGACAAAGATGTACAATTTGAATAATGCAGAGCCATATCAAATTTACTTTTAACAACGTAAATGCAAGGTCCGAACAACATTCTCTAATAATTATACTTGCAACAACTTTCAAGATGCAAGGACATTCTGTAATAGCCAAATGAAAATTGCAGCATAATGTTATTTTTCTCCAAGACAACATGTTTGTTTGGTTCGATACACTCTTGTCGTTTTCTCTTTACACCATTCTTAAATATTTAAACATCTGATCTTATTGTCTAATCCAACTGATGACAATAAATCTTTAAACATTTGATTTTATGATCCGATACCACTTATGACAATGATGACCTGAATCAACACTCATGGATCTAAGCAAAGCTCCTAAATACAGAGTGAGGAAGGAAAAATCAGTACTACGTATATGAGATCAATCTATGGGTGAAATGACAATTTTCCCTTTGGCTCTTCCACTTTCAAGATGCTTGAAAGCCTCCCTAACATTTGAAAATGCATATGGGAAAATGGGATCAATCACTAGCTTCAACTTCTCGCACTCTATGTAGCCTCTAAGCTTCTCCAAGTTGCAACCATTCGGAGTCACAACGTAAGATTCTGCCCTCGGATGAGGTGAGGGGTTGGCAATATCTATAATTTTTGCTTTCTGTTGGCAACCACATAAGATCTGTGCGAGTCTCCTGCAAAATTCAATTCATACTTCTAATCAATATTTTGTCCAGAACAAAGACATAAATCAGGAAAAGTGCTCAAAGGAAGTCCGAAATCACCATTGGATCCTTTTAGCCAAAATCTGCTTTTTGGCTTTTATAAAGAAGGAACTGTCAATGAAAAATGAAGATACACCTTACTTTTTACAAAGAAAAAATGGCAAATGGTATATTATGAAGAATACAGATATGCAGGAGTAGATTCCTAATTTGATTTTGGCTTTCAAGGTTTTGAGCTCAAGAATAACTTTTGTTAAGCATCCTCATTCCCACCAGGTATGGGTGCTCTCCATCATACATAAAAGATGCAGACCAGGATGACATCGGACATAAAAGATGCAGACCAGGGTGAATATGTGGATTCCAGTCAGCAGCCAGTAAGCTTTGCCGCTATACCAGAATCCAACTTTGTCCATTCTACATGATTAGTATTAGTGCAATTGTTATTTTTGCATTGTTGATAATGATTAAGACTTGTCTGGTAACCTTAAGTCTTAAAAGAAATAGAATTTGATCATAAATATTATGTGGCAACTTGGTAGGAGTGGTTGTTGACATGTATGGAAGATATAACAAAATGATTAACATAATTTGATTATCACAACTTGCAAAATAGCACGAATTTGAGTTAAACTTCTCCACACCATCACAATTTTGTGTAAATGGGAGACTGAAACTGTATTAATTTTCCAAGATACTGATTTTGAATGTGAACTGGGAAAGCAAGACTGAAAGTTAAACTCCATGCTTATTAGGCATCCAAACTACCAAAAAGCAGTCAGTGGGATTGCCAAAGACAGCAAGTTTTTATATAAAATTAGGGTAAATTAAAAAGGAGGGAAAAGCTAGTGGAACCTACCAATGGTGTCAAAAACAAAGTCAAACTTTTGTGGTATTTGATCATAGCTTTGCTTCGTATAATCAATCACCATATCAGCTCCTAATTGTCTCAAAAAATCCACATTCCCAGTGCTTGTAGTAGTTGTTATTTTTGAAGCTCCATATACATACTTGGCAAGCTGAACAACACAAATATTATTACAACTTCTGACTTGATCATATACAGAGGAAGAAGATTATCAGAGGTTTTTAAAAGAAAAAGATAGTATTCACTTTTACCTGAATAGCCAGGCTACCAACACGTCCTGCTCCACCTACAACAAACACAGTCTGACCCCTTTGAAAATTTACTCTGTCAAAACCTTCCTGGGCAGTTTGAAGAGCTAGAGGAAAGTTGGCTGCTTCTTCAAAGGACATGTTTTCAGGCTTCAAAGCAATCAGACTCTCTTCCAGTGTTGTGTATTGTGTTAAAGTTCCACATTGTTTTGGCCTGCCTGTGTTGAAGTTTTGGATATTGCCATATACTTCATCACCCTTGCTAAATTTTGAGACATTACCTCCTTCATCAACTATTACTCCTACCACATCACAACCTGGCACTACCTGAAAAAAAATTCAAAGAGACATGCAGTTCTGAAAATCCTAATTGTCTAAAAAAATCCACATTCCCAGTGCTTGTAGTAGTTGTTATTTTTGAAGCTCCATATACATACTTGGCAAGCTGAACAACACATACTTTAGCAGTTTGAAGAGCTAGAGGAAAGCTGGCTGCTTCTTCAAAGGACATGTTTTCAAGCTTCAAAGCAATCAGACTCTCTTCCAGTGCTGTGTATTGTGTTAAAGTTCCACATTGTTTTGGCCTGCCTGTGTTGAAGTTTTGGATATTGCCATATACTTCATCACCCTTCCTCCAGCAAAAGTCTAGATCAGTTATAGTTGGTCTTTTGTACAAGTGCTATTTTCATGAGTTGCATTGATATGTTGGTTTAGTCATTTTTTATTAAAGCAGCTAAGCTTTGTCTTAATAACTGCCCAGAGTCAGTCTGTAAGTTAGTTTACAATCATAATTGTTGGTTAAATTGCCAGCTAATGGCATAGACGTACTGCCTTTATACACACAGATACAAAGGCAAATAGTCTTAGATCAAATTTTGGGACTGATGACTATGTATTGCCTACAGGTACAGCTGGAGTGATTTTGTAAATCCTTGTATATTTAAGTTTAGCTGTCCTTTTTGGTGTTAAAAAAAAAAAAAAACAAACAAACAAACAACTTTGTATGGCAAAAGCATGTGCTTGGGGCCAAGAAATGGTTATATCCAGCCTACTCGTCCAACAGAAAGTGATTCTGAATAAAGATGCAGTGGGCAAGATCACTTCAATCATCCATATTAGTCCCCTAGTATCATGTCTACCCCAGTGTTTTGTGCAAGTGATGATTTTGTATGACTTTCTATGAGTGAATTTTGATGTTGATGTTGGAGAGTAAATCTTCTTCCACCAAGTATCACATGCAGTTTTACACCAAATATGGCATGCAGCATTCTAGAACCACTCTAATATTTTCTTAGTCCAGTTGAGGATCCATATACACAGGTAGATGGTCATGAGTTTACTGTCGTAGTTCTGGCCTCACATAGTCTGCATTTGTTGTCACTGCTATATCAACAGTAGGACGCAATTTTGCACAGGTCTCTATAGCATTGTGCACAGGGTCAGAAAGGAAGTTACTTATGAGATCTCTGTTAATGGGTGAGCCCGTATCAACAGCCACAAAAGCCTACAGAGAGAATGTCTTTTCAGCCATACATAAAAACATCAACCATGCAATGATACAACGAAGAAATAGAAAGGAAGTATGCATGCAAAGTTAAAAAACTGGCCTGTTGAGTTAAAATATAGTCAAATCGAGGGGCCCATTTTCTCGACCCAAGCCGTGCTGTTGTTGAGAAATTGTCAACCATAAAGGAAACACCACGCGCATGCATGAAAGGATTTAACGAGTCCACAGATTCAATAACACTCTCATTAATAATCTCTGAGTATGAATGACCCTTCTTCCTCAAGATCTCAATCTGCAACCACAAATTCAATTGATGGATAATCTCTGCAAGGTTAGATACAAAAATAAAAATAAAAATGGTTGTTACAAATTATACCCTAGACTTCTTTCCAGCAGAATTACTTTGAATTGAGGACAGACGGTAAAATTTGTTGGCAGATTAAAGACATACTCATACATATTGCTAGAAATGAATAATTCATACCAGATTTATATATATTATAGACACATTAACTTAAACATCCAATGCCAATGTCAGTGGAAAAAACAGAAAATCTAGCACAATCAGTAATGCTCAGCAGCTTATAGTTATCACAGAGAAAAACATTAAGAGGAGTTGCCCATGTTGAGAAAAGAAGCTCAAGATGACAAGTCAATGGAAGCAAAATCCCATAACAGTAATCTCAAGACAGAAAAGCCTTAATGAATTTTTAGACAGACTGAAATGCCTTGGAGATGAACATGACGATGACCATAAAAATAAAATTGATGATTCCATTTAGGAAGGCTTTATAATCTTTAACCATGGGTCAATGCAAGTATTGAAATCTGAAACCCTATTATATAGTTTTTCCTGAAAGGTACAATAATGTAAAACAAATTCTATTTGTCATATGTTCCAGAAAAGAACCATAAATAAATCAGTAAAGCTTTCTACCTGTGCCATCATCAATGCCACATAAACACCAGCAGTAAATGGATAAAGAGGACCCAAGTCACCAGCAGGCCATACTGCACAAACACGTTCACCAACTTTCCACATTCTCGTTTCATCAATCTTACCCATGGGAAATGCTAGGAGCCCATCCTTTTCCTGTAGGATGAATTTGAGCAATTAGAAGCTCTGGTTCAATAGATAATTTGCTCAAGTAAATTAAAAGACCAAAAAATCAGTGAAGTTGCAGCCAAGCAAAAAGCTTACAAGAAACCGACGCCCTGTCATGACAACACTTCGGATCTCATTGCCAGAAGCTACATCCTTGTAGCACTCATACAAAATTTCCATGCAGGGATAATATGAAGCGTTGTATGCCATCTCAAAATCCCTCCTTCCTCCTTCATTCAGAGAATTGTATATAGCTAACAATCCCTGCAAATTGTATAATAAGTTCAAATTTAGAATAACCATAAGAAATTCAAACCATTTCAAGAGAAATAAAAATGAAAATCAGTGTATGACAAATTGTATGTCCAATGTGCCATAGTAGAAAACAACATCCTATGATCATTCTATAACCAATGAACAGAGATCCCTAAAATCTGCTTTTAGTTTCACCAAAATCAGAAAACACCTTTGTCTAGATAGTTTTTGATATGATCCCAGATATTCCTTCCACAGTACTTTTGTAAGCAAGTTTTTCATCCATTCCACCCTCAGTATATCGTCTGAACAATGCTTCAACTATACCATGTACAGGTCCCAACAAGATCCCTGTAAATCATAAAAGACCAACTCAATCCTAGCATGCCAATTATAAATAAAACAGAACAAAAGGTCCTTAAAATAATAGTTACCACGCTCCCCAAAAATATCACTCTTGTACTCATCCTCCAGGGTCGTTACAAATGTAAATGGTGAACCCAAAGCAACTGACCATCCCAAAGCAACATCTGTTGCTCTCCCATCAACATCCTGGACAAACACACATAAGAAAACTCCATAACTTATTGAAATAGCAATGAGTTTGTGATTTCATTGAAAGCATAAGCAGCAAAGAACTTTTAAACAAAATTGAAAATGTGAATATATATTTTCAAGGTACAAACACCTGATGCATAGCAAAACTAGAGTTTATTCCTGCACCATTAATCTCTTGGCCTTGGACATACAACCGTCTCACAGATGGTCCCATGCCCTTTGGACAGACAGCTATCACACTAATATTCTTGGGGAAGTCATCCCCACAGGACTGCAAATGCCCCAGTAAAAATCCATGAGAGAGACCAAGTATGTTGTTTGGTTTCATTGCATAAAATATTTGCTTGTAATTGTCTGCCTGCAAGATAAGAAATCAAATTAGAGGGGGTTTGCTTTAATTGTACAAAATGCCCACTAATCAATAGCATTCACAACAATAGAAACCGCAATATTATCTCTCCAATGGAAAGATTCTATATAAAATGTGCCACCGTAATATAGAGAATGTTGTGCCAACCTGTGCAGCATCAGATATCAAAAGTAACACAAGGTCACTGCCACACAAAGTCTCTGTCATTTCACCAAGTGTTCCATTTTCCTCTGAAAATTCTGTTGCACGTGCTTCAGCAAAAGATTTGGAGCCTTTCCTCAAGCCAACCTGTAAACAAGTCAAACCCTACAACTGTGATCTCCGACCATACCAGAATTACAAACAACGATTACAAACAAAAGATGTATTTTCAATCAAAATAATATTGTAAACCAAAAACCAATAGACCTATTATTCATGGGAATCCTACCACAATCCTAGCTATCACGAGTTCATTGCATGAAATCAGACCGGAGAAACATAACAAATCAGGTCATAGTTCAAATAATTAATGTACCTTAGAGCAGAAACTTTAAACCTGAATTTCACCTATGTTGCACCAGGATTCCGGCAAACAGGAACATGGGAGCAGGGACTTTAAGGGGGCATATGGAATCAAAAATTATGCCTGAACGTAAATCGTAAATCTGAGGCCGCAGGCGTACGCAACCCCAGCATCATCAAAGGGCGAATGCAGATCCAAAACCCTCCAAGTTAGTAAATCGGGGGCGAATACAACCCCATAAAATTAGAGACGGGTGAATCGAAGGCGAATGCAACATTTCATGTTTATCCACCCTTATTTTTCTTGGCTAAACTATAATAATTATTTATTTTTAAAATAATTTTGGGGATATTTATACAAAACTATACAAAATAGGTTCTATATACAAAATTCGCCCCTCTAAAATCTAAAAACCCTTAAATTTCGCCTTTGGGCTAAAATTCGCCCCTAAAATTATCCCTGCTTGGAAGGCAGTTCGAATTATTTTGCATGGAAGGACCGCATGGAGGCTGTATTAGATGATAATGGGCTGTTGGAATTCGTGGAGAAAGAGATTCCAAAGCCTACTTCTAATGATGCTGCTATTGTGGAAGCCTGGCGGAAGAAACAAGCAAAATGTCGAAGGATCCTGTTGGAGGGCGTAAAGGATCATATTGTATCCAGCCTGCATGGAAAGGCTTCTCCATATTTGATGTGGAAAGCTTTGACGGATCTATACCAAAGAAAGAGTGACCAAAGGAAGCTGGCGCTCAAGGATAGACTAAGAAACATCAAGATGGAGAAAGGCGACAGCATCGCAAAATACCTCACGAAGTTCACTCAGTGCAGAGATGAGCTGGGAAGTGTGGGGGTGACTGTCGAAGAAGAGGACTTGGTTGACCTGGCTCTCCTTGGTCTTCCGAAGGCTTGGAATTCCTATCAGGATAGTGTCAATGGTTGGGAGAAGTTGCCGGGATGGGAGCGACTGTGGTCGGATCTCATGCAAGAGGAGATCAGGAGGACTACCAGGGACGGATCTTCATCAAAGGTAACTGATGAAGAAGACTGCGCTTTGGCTGCCAAAGCAAGGAAGGGGAAGGGCAAGGAGAAGGCTTCTCAATCCGGTGTGGATGGTAAAGAGCGTGACATGTCCAAAGTGAAGTGTTTTCACTGTCACGATCATGGACATTACGCCACGAATTGCCCAAAGAAGAAGAAGAACAAGCAGGCTGCTGGAACTGCAGCTGGTGAGGCTCTAGCCTCGCAATTTGAGCTAGACTTCTCATTGATTGCATGCATGTTGTCTAGTGCATTGGGATCGGGGTGGTATATTGATAGTGGCGCTTCCTTTCACATGACGGGAGATGCAAATCTTTTCAGTGACTTGGTGGAGAAAGGTCTCCAGATGCATGTTGAGTTGGGCGACGGTGGACGATACAATGCGACCGGCATTGGTACCATAACCTTTCATAGGGAGTCAGGTAAAATCATTCTTTTACAAGATGTATTGCATGTACCAGGTCTAACAAAGAATTTGATCTCAGTCGCAATGTTAGAGGATAAAGGGTATGAAGTTGTCTTTAGAGAAGGAAAAGTTTTTCTTCGGCACAAGGCAACGGGACAAGTCAAGAAGGTTGGGATTCGAGCAAAGAATCTCTATAGACTTGATATGCATTTGAAAGTAGCAACAAAGCTTGATGAAGAGGCCTCCTGAAACATCTTTCACGATCCTAGTTGGAAGTGATCACTAAACTAGGTGGGGACCACACATGTGATTTTTGTAGTCTATTTTTAGACATATGGAGCATGGTCCGGGGATTGCAGTATGTTATTCTTGGAGTATTGGTCATGTTGGTAAAAATAGATGGACCTCTATTTTTAGACATTTAGATCGAAGTCTATTTTTAGACTGCCTATCCTAAAAATAGGGAAGTCAAATATTATTTACCCTTAATAATATTTGGACTCTAAACTTCAGTTTACTCTCTTGGAGCACTTCAGTTTGACCCCCAGAGGTGGGGCATGCAGCTGCCAGAAGGAAATATGCTTTTCCTATGGGGTAGTTGAGCTATTGCATGTTTGACTTCAGTTAGACTCATGTGGCAGAGTTTTGGTGGAGTTGATTGAGGAGTTAATGGAGGTGGTGTTCTGGTTAACTAGTTGAACTAGTTGTATTTAGTTTAACTGGCTAATACACTAGAGATGAGTTGTGTGAATTAAATATTATTTAATTCACTAATTATTAACTCATTATTCAACTAAAGAACACATCGGTTTAACTCAGTGCATGGACAGTTCAGTGGAGACCAGTGAAAGAGGTAGATGAAAGGGTGAGTATAGCTATCAGTTGTGACATCGAGTTGTGCATGAGATTTGCACCACACTTGGGTAATTACCAATGACAATTGCGCAGTTGGAGCCAGTGAGATTCAAACTTGGATCTCTATTTAGACCAGCCTTGACTGCGCAATAGAGGAAGGGAAATTAGTGGGTGTGTTTTGAACCTGTGACTTGTTCAAAACCAAGCTAGTTTTTGTGTAGCTTTGGGAGATGATACTGAGTAGTTGTGAGGAGTTTGTACTATGTATTTGCTGCATGTTATCTCCATTTATAATATACTATAGTTGGGGGTTTTCAGCTATAATCTTTCCCCATACATACTGTGTTAATGTGTGTGATGATTTGATGTGCTATCGCTTCTATTCTTTCCGCATGTGACAATTAATTGTAGAAGAGATTATGTGTTATGCATGCAATTCAAAATTGATGTGTGATCAGGTTAATCTCCATTGAATAAGTGATTTATTCAGAAAATTTCTACATGGTATCAGAGCAATATTAATTGTCGAGATCTATTACGGTGATTGCAAACTTATTTCCTCGGACAGAGCCTGCATACGGGCCAGATAGCCTCCAGATTCATCTTTCTTTGGAAAGTGAAAGGTCTGGTAAAAGCCCATGCAGTCAATCTATGATTTGGAAATAATTTGTTCTCAAGTGTAGATCGGAAGCGATTGAGTCATCAGCTGGTGGTGAAATTCGAATTTGCAGATTTGTGTTCTTGGTGCCGCGGCGAAAATGTCTTTCAACGGTTTGCGACTCGAATATGCCTTGGAAGGAAGTTCGAATTATGTTGCATGGAAGGACCGCATGGAGGCTGTATTAGATGATAATGGGCTATTGGAATTCGTGGAGAAAGAGATTCCAAAGCCTACTTCTAATGATGCTGCTGTTGTGGAAGCCTGGCGAAAGAAACAAGAAAAATGTCGAAGGATCCTGTTGGAGGGTGTAAAGGATCACATTGTATCCAGCCTGCATGGAAAGGCTTCTCCATATTTGATGTGGAAAGCTTTGACGGATCTATACCAAAGCAAGAGTGACCAAAGGAAGCTGGCGCTCAAAGATAGACTCAGGAACATCAAGATGGAGAAAGGCGACATCATCGCAAAATACCTCACGAAGTTCACTCAGTGCAGAGATGAGCTGGGAAGTGTGGGGGTGACTGTCGAAGATGAGGATATGGTGGACCTGGCTCTCCTTGGTCTTCCGAAGGCTTGGCATTCCTATCAGGATAGTGTCAATGGTCGGGAGAATTTTCCGGGATGGGAGCGACTGTGGTCGGATCTCATGCAAGAGGAGATCAGGAGGACTACCAGGGATGGATCTTCATCAAAGGTATCTGATGAAGAAGACTACGCTTTGGCTGCCAAAGCAAGGAAGGGGAAGGGAAAGGAGAAGGCTTCTCAATCCGGTGTGGATGGTAAAGAGCGTGACATGTCCAAAGTGAAGTGTTTTCACTGTCACGATCATGGACATTACGCCACGAATTTCCCAAAGAAGAAGAAGAACAAGCAGGCTGCTGGAGCTGCAGCTGGTGAGGCTCTTGCCTCGCAATTTGAGCTGGAATTCTCATTGATCGCATGCATGTTTTCTAGTGCATTGGGATCGGGGTGGTATATTGATAGTGGCGCTTCCTTTCACATGACGGGAGATGCAAATCTTTTCAGTGACTTGGTGGAGAAAGGTCTCCGGATGCATGTTGAGTTGGGCGACGGTGGACGATACAATGCGACCGGCATTGGTACCATAACCTTTCAGAGGGAGTCAGGTAAACTCATTCTTTTACAAGATGTATTGCATGTACCAGGTCTAACAAAGAATCTAATCTCAGTCGCAATGTTAGAGGATAAAGGGTATGAAGTTGTCTTCAGAGAAGGAAAAGTTTTCCTTCGGCACAAGGCAACGGGACAAGTCAAGAAGGTTGGGATTCGAGCCAAGAATCTCTACAGACTTGAAGTAGATGGGATGTCTATGGAGCTTCCTACTGTTGGGAAGCGGAAGGAAGACATGCAACTGAAGCTTGAGAGGGAGCAAGTGTTGCATGCAGGCGAGAAAGCCATGCAATTGGAGCTTGAGAGGGAGCGGGTTTTGCATGCAGGTGATAGTGAACCTCGGGATGTGGAGCAGCCACAAGAGGATCATGGAGTGGAAGAGACCACTCATGCAGAGAAATTTCATGCCAGACGGGCAGAGGGAGTGCATGCAGCTATACCACCAGGTATGAGGTGGGGTGACATGCATGATTAATCCCATGAGGATATTTCTGGGCAGATTCATGAGATGGTGTGGATCTCATGGATTGAACCTGGCTACGAGGTGCCGACAGCGCAGCAGTAGCAAGATCAGTTGGAGTGATGCAGGCAGATCAAAGTGACAGTGTCGGATACTGGAGCGCGGATCAGAGTTGACAGCAAGTGCAAGAGTGCATGGGTGCAAGAGTTCAACAGCGCAGTAGTTCCTGATGACATGTGCAGTTGGTACCAGCAGAAGTCGAAGAATTTGATGATAGATGCTAGATGCATCAAGACTGATTGAGTTGTTTGGAGCCTATTCAGTTTCAGAGGAGTTGCAGAGCAGATGCATGGAGTTGCATGGCGCTTATGGAGGTTGCAGGGCGAATGCATGGAGTTGCATGTCGCATGCAATGACAGTCCTTTCTTGTTGAGAGGGAGTGTTGAAAATGGCAACAATAAATAGTGAAGGAGGCCTCCTGAAACATCTTTCCTGATCCTAGTTGGAAAGTGATCACCTAAACTAGGTGGGGACCACACATGTGATTTTTGTCGAAAAATCTATTTTTAGACTATGTCTATTTTTAGACATATGGAGCATGGTCCAGGGATTGAAGTATGTTATTCTTGGAGTATTGGTCATGTTGGTAAAAATAGATGGACATCTATTTTTTGGACCTATAGGTCGAAGTCTATTTTTAGACTGCCTATCCTAAAAATAGGGAAGTCAAATATTATTAGCCCTTAATAATATTTGGACTATAAACTTTATCTTATCCTCTTGGAGCACTTCAGTTCAAGCTACAGATGTGGCACATGCAGCTGGCAGAAGGAAATTCGAATTTCCTAAGGGTTAGTTGAGCTATTGCATGTTTGACTTTAGTTAGAACTCATGTGGCAGAGTTTGGTGGAGTTGATGAGACAGTTGGTGGAGTTGTGTTCGGTTTAACTTAGTTGAACTAGTTGTATTTAGTTTAAATGGCTAATACACTAGAGATGAGTGGTGTGAATTAATTATTAATTAATTCACTAATTATTAACTCATTATTCAACTAAAGAACACATCAGTTAACCCCAGTGCATGGACAGTTCAGTGGCGACAGTGAAAGAGGTAGATGAAAGGGTGAGTACGGCTATCAGTTGTGACATCGGTTGTGCATGAGATTTGCACCACACTTGGTGGTATTTACCAATGAAAATTGCGCGGTTGAATTGGAGCCGGTGAGATTCAAACTTGGATCTCTATTTAGACCAGCCTTGATTGCACAATAGAGGCAGAGAAGTAGTGGGTGTGTTTTGAACCTGTGACTTGTTCAAAACCAAGCTAGTTTTTGTGCAGCTTTGGGAGATAGTACTGAGTACTTGTGAGGAGTTTGTACTATGTATTTGCGCATGTTCTCTCCATTTATAATATACTATAGCTGCGGGGTTTTCAGCTATAAGCTTTCCCCATACATACTGTGTTAATGTGTGTGATGATTTGATGTGCTATCGCTTCTATTCTTTCCGCATGTGACAATTAATTGTAGAAGAGATTATGTGTTATGCATGCAATTCGAAATTGATGTGTGATCGGGTTAATCTCCATTGAATAAGTGATTAGGAATTTCTATAATTTACGCGGCGATTGCAAAGAATCCAGTACTAGATAGGTGTAGTAGCTAGCAGCAGTCAGAAGACTCTGATGACAGATGCATTATACTGATTCAGTTGTTCAGAGGCTATTCAGTTTCAGGATTTGCAGGTGCAAACAACACTAGAGAAGTGTAGCATGCAGAACATTCCAAATGTACCAGATGGGGATAGATTGAATTCCTTTCTTTTTGAGAGGGAGTGTTGAAATTTGCAACAAGAAACAGTGAAATTGGCGACTAGAAAGGACAAAAAAAAATTCACGCACACTAGTCGGATCTTGTGCAAGATGAGATAAGGCGGAGTACCAGGGACGAATCTTCATCAAAGAACTTTGATGAAGAGAATTTCGCTTTGGCTACCAAAGAAAAGAAGGGGAAGAGTAAGAAATCTTCTCAATCCGGTGCGAAAGGCAAGAAGCAGGACATGTCCAAGGTGAAGTGCTGTCACTGTCACCAACACGGACATTATGCCACTAATTGTCCACAGAAGAAGAAAAATAAGTAGGTTGCTGGATCTGCAGCTGGAGAGGCCTTAGCCTTGCAGTTTGAGCTGGATTTTTCGCTGATCGCATGCTTGGTCTCAAGTGTGATGGGTTTAGTGTGGTTTCTTGACAGTGGTGCGTCTTTTCACATGAAAGGAGATTGAGATTTGTTTATTGATCTGGATGAGAAAGATATTGGAGTGCACATCGAGATGGGCGATGATGGTAGATACAGTGCGACCGGTATCGGTACCATTTCCTTTGAGAGGGAGTCTGGTAAACCCTTCGTATTGAAGGAAGTGATGCATGTTCCAGGATTGAAGAAGAATCTTATCTCTCTGGCGATGTTAGAAGACAAGGGATATGATGTTGTCTTTAGCGAGGGAAAGGCTTTCCTGCGCAGTAAGGCAACTGGTGAGACCTGGAGGATAGGGGTTCGAGTTAAGAATCTTTATCAATTGCAGGTAGATGGATGCGCAACAATGGTAGGCAAGGCAGAAGGAGTGGTGAGCCGGGATGATGGCGAGTTGTGGCACCGGAGATTGGGCCACCTTCACCATGGAGCTTTGAAGATACTGCAACAGATTTCTACTGGGCTTCC
>CM076572.1:1406637325-1406791823 GCA_034641835.2 Pinus albicaulis | reverse complement strand
AGTGAATAACGAATAGAAGAACAAGATCAGGAGAGATCAGCGCATTTAGAAACTGAATAAAGCTCAGGAAGGATAGTAGAGATGCAGAGGAGCGGTGATAGTTGAAAGAATGAAAATTGACTAAGGCAGAGAACCCTTAGAATAATTCCAAGGGAGGTGATCGGATGGCAAAGATCGAATCGCAGATACCAGAGTGGGCAGAAGAGATGAAGAAGAGCCGCATGAAGGATGAGCAGACAGTCAGGATTAGATCGCAGAAGTGAAGGCGAGAGATGAACAGTGAAGATCGAATCGCACCAGGAGAGATTACGCAAATTGCAACTTTTAAGAGATTACTGTTAAGGCGTCGCATGGTAAGTTAAGTTGGTTGTGATGCAAAGTAAAGGAGCCACGTGTCAACATTGTGCACGAGCGCACATCACAAATCTTAGAGGATAATGTTAAGAGTTCGCACGGTATGGTAAATTGTATGCAATGCGATGAGGGAAGACACACGTGTCAGCACTGCGCACGAGTACACATCGCAAATCTTAGAGGATACCGTTAAGAGTTCGCACAGTCTAGTAAATTGGTTGTGATGCAATGAGGGAAGAGCCACGTGTCATCTTTGCGCAATAGCTCACATCGCATATTATATGGGTTAGCGATATCAATAAGAGTTAAACCTGCAGGTGAGTATTTGCAATGAAGGGAGTCCACTTGTCAGTGATGCGCAATAATGCACTTCGCATGGTTTATGGTTTATCATTATCGATAGAGTGGGAAACTTGCAGGAAAGTATTTGCGATGAGATGTGATTGGTGGAAAGTGTTGTGGGACCCTCTAGTAAAGAAGTTCCGCCAATATGTAATTGCTTTGGGTTTTATGTTTAATCAAGCTTAAAGTAACAATTTGTGATTCCGTTGTGTATTCTGATATTTGTACAAAATGCTAAAAGGTGTGGGCAAGCAATGTACGATGTATTGTTATTGGTCAAGTAGAGTGGGACCCGATAACCCATGTTCCATGTATGTTAATATGCATTGTTTGATCGCTAATGTATTTATGTGGAATAAACACCGATGTTGTACTCAGCTACGTTAAAAGGGATTTATGTGGACCATAACCCACAGGTAACAGTGTTATGAAGTTGCAGTTGTGTAATAAAGGGAAAAGTCTGAACACAACAAGTAAAGGCTCGAGTAAGTAAAAGGATCCGACCTCGTGCAGAACAATGCAACAGCATGGGTCAAGTCAGGCTAAAAGGGCAGTTATGCAGCACAGTTGAAATATAACTGCAGAAACAAAAAAGACAAAGGAATAGCACGCAGAAGAGAATAAACACACAACAAAGCTAAGAAGCTGAAAGGGTTGAATTGGAATATTATTATAACTGTAAATGTATTAATTATTTTATATTGTTTGTGATGCAAAGGCAAGTCTGCATAGGCAAAGAAAAACTCCAATTTAATATTGAAATGAGTGAATTTAGTGTTGTAACATCCTGAATATGCTAAGTGAGGAAACGAATGGGTGGAAGGCAAGAATCATGCTTGTTCACCTCATATTCCCATATAGAATACAAACAACCATGAAGTAATCTATATAAATGATGTTATTGTAATGTGCATAAAGAGGTTAGAGAGTGGAAGAATAAGAAGGAGCATATAGAGAAGCTGTGAAGATCCAGAGCTAATATGAAGCAGAATTAAAGGTTGGAAGGACAACAGTGAAGAAGGAGTAAAACAGAGTTGATATCCAAGTAAATCAGCATATGATTTTATTGTAGTGTGAGTATTTTGGTGCTTCCATATCAAGTTGTAGCTTGATAGATGTCCAGTTATAGTTGGTTGAGTTAGGATCCTCATGTGGGTTGTAGCCTGCAGGAAATAGATGGGAGTTGGAGCTTCCTTGTAAGTTGTAGCTTGCATAATTTGAGGTAGTAGCCTCCTGTAGGTTGGATCCTATAGAAAATCAGTGGTGAGAGGGAGTTGGAGCTTACCTTTGCATCACAAAAATAATAATATGTGGTTTTCTCCCTTATGGGTTTCCACTTATATCTGTTGTTTATATTCATGATGATTCTGTGTTGATTTTATGTATTTAATCTGCTTAATAATTTTTGCTCACATATTAAGATTGTTGTTTCATTATACATTAATTTAATCATTAATGAAGGTGTAAATACGTTTAAAAGAAATTTTAAAAGTACATAAATGTATTACACTGATTCACCCCCCCCCCCCCTCTCAATTTAACTAAGGGTTCAACACTTGGTATCGGAGCCAATTCCTTTTGTATCAGTTTAACAACTGGAAATAGATCCTAGGTCCCCAAGATGGATAGCCTAGAAGGATTCTCAACAAATAAAGCCCCATTGTTTACTGGCACAAACTATGCTTTTTGGAAAATAAGAATGGGGACATACATAATGTCTCTAGGAATAGAAGTTTGGTCTGCTATGGAAGAAGGATATTCTCCAAAGGATACTGACATAGAAAAAGATGTCAAACAAAATTTCATAGCCAATGCAAAAGCCATGTATGCACTTTTGAGCGGTCTGTGTGAGTCAGAATTTATCAAAGTAATGCATAGTGTGACTGCCAAAGAAATCTAGGATACATTAGAAAGTATCCATGAGGGAGATAAAAGGTGAAGATGGCCAAAATTCAAGCCTATAGAGCTCAATTTGAAAATATAAAAATGAAAGAAGATGAAGATATAGCCAGTTTCTCCTTAAAGGTTGCAGAAGTTTTGAATAACGTGAAAGCTTTAAGAGAAACCATTAAGGAATGTGTAATTGTACAAAAAATATTGAGATCTTTACCATCCAGGTTTAACCCTAAGGTTTCTGCCATAAAAGAAACAGCAAACTGGGAAACATTGACCATGAACCAATTGCTTGGAAACTTGATGGCCTATGAGATGAGACTTCCAAAAGGGAAGTCAAATGTGAGGGAGGCATCCATTAAGGCTGATAATTGCAGAGAAGAGAAGGTACTTGCTCCTGCTCTGATGAAGAAGAGGCCAAATTTGTCAGAAGATTGGAGAAAGGCATAGGTAAGTATAAAGTTAAGCTTCCATTTAAGTGTTTTAACTATGGAAGAGTGGGGAATTATGCATCTAAATTTCCTCATAAGAAAATGGAGAATCAGTCGAGAGGGAAAGAGAAAAACAATTTCAGCAACAGGCCGAAAGGGAATAGATTTAATCGAATATCATTTTGTTTTCAACAAGACAGGAATGCATCTGAGAGCTCAGATGAATCCCCCAATGAAGAAGGAACATCAGAATTCATTTTGATGGCCAAGGAAGAGCTTGAGGAAGATCTCTTGGAATTTGAAGACGAAGGTGAGGTAGATCTTGAGGGGGAGCTAATTAGTGCCCTAGAGGAAATAAGAAGACTTAAACTTAAGAGTAAGAAACAGAAATAGATTCTTCTAAAATATACAAAGATAGAACCAGATTCAGAAGATCTTATTAAATTGAAGATTGAACTAGAATAATCAAGGAAAATAGAGGATATTCTGAAAAGAGAAATAAAGGAGAAAAATCAGGAACAAGAAAAGATGGAAGAGGAAGTGGTAAACCTAAGGAAGAAATTAGAAAAGGTTCAAATTGAATTAACTATAAATATTTCTCAAATGAAAAGCTTTGGTCATTTGGACAAAATTATTAATACTCAAATATCTCCTCATATAAATATTGGGATAGGATATGAAGGAGAAACCAGCAAATCCAAGGTAGAAGATAACAAGAATATCATTTTTATAAAATATGTAAAGGATAATGAAGTAGCAAAAAGGGAATCCACAGAATTGGAATCCAGCAAGACCATGATATATAATGAAACAACTAGAAACAAGCAGCAACCTCAAGTGACAAAGAAAGAAACGAATAAATATTCAACTGCAAAAGACTCATGCACTCCTAAGGATGAATTTAACAAATTCGGAAGATGTCAAAGGAGGTTCCTTCCTCCTATGAGAAGTATCACTTGCTTCACCTACCACAAACCTGGACATATTGTGACATATTGTAAGATAAAGAAAATCCACTCCAACTAGCAAAAGATGCAACAAATGAAAATATTACCTCAAACAACTCTCTCTGCCAGAGACAGATACTACTTCCATGGGTATTGTTTTTATTGTAAAGGGTTCGATCATAAATCCATGGAGTGCAGAAATCATATACAGAGACGAGTGTATGGAAACTTAAGGGGAATTAATAACAATGGTGGATTCACTCGTATACATAATCCATTCATAAATACAATCAAATGTTTTTGCTGCCATAAAATTGGGCACAAGTCTCACGAATGTCCTCTCAAAGACTGTGGTCCATCTCCTCGAGACATTTACCAAAAAAATAGTTGCATGCAATGGAAAAAGAAGCTAAATAATTGTGATCTGGTTCTAATAGCTCAAGATCAGAAAATCCAATGGTATGTGGACAGTGGGTGCTCAAAACATATGACTGGAGATCGAAGCAATTTTATAACTTTTGATGAAAAAAAATCTGGAAATGTAACATTCGGCAATGATAGAGCAAGGAAAATCAAGGGAAAAGGCTCAGTCAGCCTGAATAATGGAAGAGGAGAGGCTCAGGATGTACTATCTGTGGATGATTTGAAATAAAATCTGCTAAGTGTCAATCAAATGTGTGATAAAGGTTGTCAGGTCCTTTTCAGAGGCCAAGATTGTGAAGTAAGGTCTATCACCACAGGAAAGACCCTAATCAAAGGTGTTCGAGCAAATAGTAATGTTTTTATAGTAGAAGAAGAGAATGAAGCATGCCACATCAAAAAAATTGACGAATCTTGGCTATGGCATAAAAGATTGGGACATTTAAACTTTGACCACATCATCAAAATAAGCAAGAAGAAAGTTGTCAGAGATTTTCCGGCAATAAAGAAGCCTCCAAATACCATATGTAAGTCCTGCCAACTAGGCAAACAAACTTGCATATCATTCAAAGCTAAATACCAACTATGTACAAGTAAACCTCTTCAGCTTGTACACATGGACTTATGCAGACCTTCAAGAACTAATGTAGCAGGTCGAGAATCGTATTTCATGTTGATAATAGATGATTTTTCCATATTGACGTGGGTGGAATTTCTCAAATATAAATCTGAAACATTTGAGAAATTCAAGATATTCAAGGAACTGGTAGAAAATCAAACTGGATGTAAGCTAAAATGCATCAGATCAGACAGAGGAGGTGAATTCACTGACGATGATTTTTCAAACCTATGCAATGAATGTGGGATAAAGCAACAGTTTACAATTGCAAGTACACCTCAACGGAATGGAGTGGCAGAGAGGCAAAATAGGTCAGTACAACATATTGCCAGAGCTGTGATGCAAGAAAGTAACATTCCCCAAACATACTAGGCAGAAGCAGTACACACAGTTGTTCATATTCTTAACAAAACTCATCTTAGACCAAATTGTGACAAGACTCCATATGAATTGTGGCATGGGAAACCGGCATCAATCAAGCACTTTAGAGCCTTTGGCAGCAAATGTTTCATAAAGAATAATGATGAAAAATTGGGGAAGTATGATGCAAGAGTTGATGAAGGAATATTTTTGAGATATGCATCCAAGAGTAAGGGATATAGGTGCTACAACAAAAGACTGCATAAAATTGTGGAAAGCATTGATGTGAGATTCGACGAAGATCTGCCAAACAAAACCAGAAGCACAAACTGCACCAATCCTCCAGATGATCATGAAGATGAGAATCAAGAAAATTAAGAACAGAGTAATACAACAAAATATATTGAATTAAACTCAAAAGTTCCCTTGAGACACTCTTAGAAGAACCATTCATAAGATAAAATCATTAGAGACAATAGTGCAGGATTCCAGACTAGAAGACAGCTAGTTGAACAGACTGAGGAAGTGTACCAAGCCATGCTGTCACAAATAGAACTTGTTAGCTATCGACTTTTTTCTATGTTGTAGATGACTAGTCGATTTCCGTAGATTTCTAGAAACAAATTTCATGAACATTGTGAGTTCTAGAAATCTCACTGCCTTCATTATCCTTGATAAAAAATTTCACTATTCTACCATTTTTCCATCCCATGGTCACCCTGCCTCTCTTGGAGAACTCATTATGGGCTTTTGCCACTCATATACATCCTATTTTACCACCTATAGCCTCATTACTCTGTTTTTCCCTTTCCCGTCCCTCCACTTTCCACCTAGGGTTTCATATAGCCAACTCATTCCCATCACCTAGGGCTAGTTTTGCTTCAAACCATGTTTCTGACCACACAAAGATAAATTTGACAAAATTGAGAGATTTTTTTGTCCATAACAGGTCCAAGAAGAACAACCTCCTTCAATTTTTATACAAGTATCATGGTTTGGGAGAAATGTCAAAAACACCGGTGTCACGGGAGAATTGATTCACTTTGGAGTGACCTTGGGAAAATCGGTTTTCGCAAAGCTATAGTGTCCAAATGACTTATTGTATGGGTCAAAAGACAACTATACTGGAATATATTTCCAATGAGCTATCATGATCTCAATTTGGAGTTAAGGATGGCCTCCAAAAGTTGTATGCAACAGCACTCTGCAATTCGGCACCATCACTCAGAACGTTTTTTACCAGTCTTGGGAGAATCAACTTCTGACAGGGAAAATCAACTCAAATTAGAGAAAAAAGGGTATATTTCGAAAGTATACAGGCTAATATTTCCAAAAAGCTATCGCAGGCCCAAATCGAACATCGGGAAGGTCATCAGAACTTGGCTGCAAGTTGACCTTTTTTTGGCGCTACGCAAATAAGTGGTGATGTGCTAATGCAGAGGCTCCTCAAACAAGGAAATAACTTGCCCTAAGGCTAACATTCATCCTCCAAGTTGCATTCAAAGGGCTTCTAAAGAGTTAAAATTGGTAGGTGGCCTCTCCCCCTTGTCCTCCAAGCAATTTTCGTAATTTGATGTCTATGAAATTATAAAACCCTAGTTGTGCAAACCCTAGGTCTTAAATGCAAAGTGAGCCTCTAGTTTGATCTCATTGAACAAACTAAAGGTATTTTTAGAAATAATGAGTTAGCATGTTTGCAAATTCATTTTCAAGAGAAGCCACCTTGAACTCTAAAAATAGTCATACACTCGTCTCCATATCACTCGTTTGTAAAGGTTGCCATCATCACCATCTTCATTTTGCTCCTCCAAACCCTAGTTGGTCAACAAACATATCCTAGCACCATATCAAGGGTAGATGACAGTGAGAAAAAAAGTTATAGAAAGGAAGAGGATGCTAATATAGTCAAGACAGTGACCCCCACAGTGGCCATGATGACAAGCTAAGTGAAGAAAAGATTGAAGGTAATCATCACAGTCATGGTGACAATGAGAAAAGTGATGAGGGTAATGATAAAAATGAATATCATAGCACTGGAAAGTCAAGAAGCCCAAATGAAGACCAAGGTGACAGTTCATAAAGAAGCAAAGAAGGTAAAAGTGATGATGGTGTTGAGGACCAAGAGGGAAAGTGCCTGTGAGGTCAAAACACAAAAAGAGAAAATTAAGAGAAAAGTGAGGAAGAAGAGATAGAAAATGAAGAAGATGACAAGGACAAAGATAAAGACAGTAAGGAGAATGAAGAAACCAAAGGCTGCACTGATACTAATGAGACAAACCACAGTGATAAAGAGGCCCTCATTGAAATTCAAAAAAAACACTAAAAAGAGGAAAGGGCCAAGTAAACCTTGAAATATTGCATCAAGATTTTCTACAGGCTTCTTAAACCCCATGAAGGAGGTCTCCACCAATTTTGAGAAAATTTGGAGCATTTTTTGGTTTTTTTGAAATTTTTGGCCTCATTTGCATTTGCGCAGTGCCACTGGCACTCCGAAAACACATGGAGCATCCCCAAGAGAAAAACTTGGCATTTTTGGATTTATCTCAGCCTACACATCATGCTCACCAAATTTTAGATGTTTTGGAGCAGGTTTGACCCCTCAAAAGGTCAAAAAACCTCACTTTTTTCACCTTTTTGCCTCTGTTTTGGTCTTGGTGCTACGCAAATGACCCGTTTTTGTATTTTGACTTTTTTACTAGGCTACAAGAGCCCAATAATAAAAAAAAAACGTTTATCTGAAAAGTAGATTCATCCTTATTTCCAACAAGCCATCACAAAGAAAAATCCGACATCGGGAAGAGGTCCAAAACTTGGTTTCAAAAGTACCTATTTTCTACCTGAAGTGGTGCTACGCAAATGGACTATGTAGAGAAGTGTTGGGATTTTGGAATTTTGTACAGGTTACAGAAGCCCAATTAGAAAAAAAAGGCATATCTAGAAAGAGGACTCAGCAATATTTCCAACGAGCCATCACGAAGCAAATCCGACATCGGGAAGTGGTCCAACACTTGGTTACAATAGAGCTTATTTTCTACTGGAGGTGGCGCTGTGCAAATGACCAATCTTGGGATTTTGACATTTTATCTAGGCTACAGGAGCTGGAACAGGGAAACAATTTTTTTTGAAAGTAGACTCTTCAAAGCTGAATCTAGCCATCACTAGCCAACCACTTCGTGAAGGGGTCCAAAACTTGGTCACAAAGACCTCATTTCTTGTCAAGGTGGCACCACGCAAATAGATGAATGTTTTGGACCATAGTGTGTTTTGGACCAAAAGTCAACAAAACACACTCATTTATGGAAAAATGATATTTTTGAGTTTTTTGAGGAAAAACACTCTAGAATTAGGTGCAAATAGTTATTATGGCATTTATTTCATGGGATATTATGTGCCTTGGGCCTTGCACGGTCTCTTAGCCATAAATGACATTGATGAGTTTTTTTAGGGTTTCTAGAAGCCTCTTATGGTTTCCACCTCCTCATTTGCTGAATTAAATAGAGAATGAGGACTTGATTGTAAATGTTGGCATTTGATGAGTTTCATGAGTAATATATGGTTTTCATGAGCTTGGAGAAGAAATTGGTGTTGTGGAGTTAATGAATGGCTTGCTTGGACTGATGATGGAGAAGCTTGTTTGTAGGATTCCTTAGCTTGGTTAATGGTGAAGTATTCTCATTTTTTCATGTTTTCTTGTTGTCATATGTTTTCCATGTTTCTTAGTTGTTATTCACTTGAAAAAGTAGGTTAGTTTATGTTCATTGAAGCACCTCAGTCCTCCTGTTTGTTATAGCCTTTATGTTTTCCTCTGTTTGGGTCATAACTAAGGAATTATTCACTGCTCCTTAGGCTCCCCTAAATTTGTTTTTGTTTCATGCATGGTTTTTATGTTAGCTTGCAAGTAAGATTTATGGTATGCCCTGCTTATTTGAAGTTCTCAAAACCCTATCTTGAAGCTTTTCTGTGAAATATTGATTGATTAGGTTAAGTCAAAGAGGTCTCGTTCGATCTTGCCCCTTGTCCTTGCTTGTCAACTTGTTTTAGAGTTCCCAATATCTTGAAATATGATGTTTAGGAGTTCCCTTTTCATAAATTAAGTTATTTTTTAAAATCTTGTATGTTTTCCCAAAGTCTGAAGGTGAATTTCCAAAGTTAGGAGTTCTAATGCTTCTATGTTTCACTGAAATGTTCATTTTATATGTTTATCATTTTGATTATTTTTCAATGAGATCAATGGTTTTCCCTACCTCATGAGTTATGCTTCATATTATATATGTATAAGATCTCTTAGTATTTTCCCCAACTTAATGTTCATTACACCACCATACATCACCTTACGGATCCATTGACCTTGCTAAATCGGCCATGCAACACACTTTGATTCATCATTTAGACACTCTTGACTTTAAATTGACTCCATATCCCAATGGCTTGGGCATTCTCTCACTCCTATTATTACATTTGACCATCTTACCCATCCAAAACAATCAACAAACACTACACCTAATAACTAGCCTAAAATCAAAACCCTAGAGCAACAAGATTGCATCATTAGCACCCAATAGAGAGATCCCTCTCTGAGTCCAGGAAGGCTAGGTCCTAGGACTCCAAAGTCTGGTTTGATGTTACCCCTATCCATTTGTATCTCAATCAATCTATCAAATTACAGGGAGCTGACATAATGGTGATCACGATGGGACCCTCTGAGTCAGTAACAATCTAAGTATTCCTTAGGACCTCAAAAAACCCATAAAATACCTTAGATTGGTATTCAGTTGTTGATGGTGGACAACACATACATATTCAAAACAATAAGCATCCTCCACCTGGTAACTCCACTAGTCTTTAGTAGCCCTGTTGACCCCACTAGTCTTCACAAACTCCCCTAGGAATGAGTAAATCCATCCTAATATTGCTGATGGTGGACAAAAAAGATGAAATCATCCACCTGGCGAATCCACAACTATAGAAAGACCTAAAGACTCCACTGGAGGAAGAACTTAAAACATGACCAGTCATCTTAGAAAGAAAGAACACTCAAACCTAGGTTGGATTGAAGAAATTATTGATTTTATAATAATTTCCTACTTTAAGCATGATCAAGAACACAATGATGAGATCCACATTGATTATTGGAAAGATCTCAAGCCTAAAGAAGTTGAGCCTCAAATTGCAGACCATGAGCAGACTTATACACTTGTGCCAATCCCAGATTCACCTGTGAAAGACCTAGTGAAACATGAGCCTCATGCTATTTTTCTTGCTCTTGATGAAACCTCAAACAATCATAAGTCTCTTGTTGCACTATCTATACCCACAAAGGTCCCAGAAATATATAAGCCTCTAGTTTTTCCTCTTATCCTCCAGGCCCTCCTTGAAAAACTTGCAAATAAGCTGCCCTATTTCGATGGAGAAAATACAAAGATCACTACTGAACAACACGTTAAAAATCTTGAGGATTTACTTGAACTATTTGAAATAGGAGAAGATGATGTGCGTATTAGAATGTTTTCCTTATCATTGCATGGAAAAATTAAGAGTTGGTTTAAAGACCTTCCAGCTGCAAGAATTATCAATTTTCATCAATTCACTCAAGTTTTCCTTGATAAGTGGGCAGTAATGGGAAATGTTTTTCTCATCATATGGGAATACAATATTTTGAAAAGACAGCTAGGGGATATAGTACAACACTTTTCAGCCAGGTTCAATAAAGTATACAATGCAATACCTACTAAGATAAAGCCACCCCAAGGGTGGGCCCTCTTACAATACCCAAATGCTTTTGACCCAGAAATGACATTGCAAATAAGAGAAAGAGATCCTTCAAACCTCGAAGAAATGCAGAATATGGCAATTACTGTAGAATACAACATACTGGAAAGAGAGTGAAGGTTAAAAGCAATAAATAAGGCCAAAGTAGCTCAAGGGAAACTTATTTCTTCAGATATAAATCTAGAAATGTTGATAGATACAACCAACAAAATGATGCATATAATGGACATGAAAGAGAAAGAATACAAAGGTGAGGTTGGAGCTGGTCATTCAAAACAGCCGAGAATATTTACTTGGGAAGAACAAACTCAGTCACTACAAGGCAAGAGCAACAATCAAAATATGCATGCTGAGCTAGATAGCAAGGGAGAAGATTCAGAAATTTGTCAAGTAAGTACTGGATACCCTCCTACATCTTGTGCTTCACTATTAAGAGAGCATTACAAACAAATTGCAATTAGAAACAGAGAGGATTTCTCTAAAGAATTAATCAAGAACAAGATGGATGATACAAACCCTTTTACAGATCCGAAGGTCTTTCCCTTGAGCCATCTTGAAACCACACAATCTGAAATAGAGAATGAGTCAACACCTTTAGGATCTCTACCTTTATGCTTTGATTCATTTTAGATTATAAAGAGAAATTGGCACCTTGAGAATCTATCAAAGGAAATTCATAAATTTCATGCTCAATTTAACTATCATGAAAATAAAGAAGAGTTAGTTGAGGACAAAATAAATTTGGAAATGAAAGAGAACCCACAGGACCTCTCTAAAATCCCAAGTGATGATTCATCATCTTTTCCAGGTGAGTCTCAAGAAAACATCCAACCCCAGAATCATCCTTCACAAGAGAAAGAGGACTGCTGTAGTTCTATCCAAAGAAAGATAAAAATGCCTCCTTTTTTAACTGAAGGGGAGATAAATTAGCTCATAAAAATGCAATTTGCCTCTAAACCTTCATATGAACAGAACGGTTCTATTTATTTTCCTCCTAATCCTAACTATCACATAGCAAAAAATGGATTTATAGATCAATTCAAAGAGAAACAATCTGATAGTCCAATATGTACGGTTGGTGACATTAATTATATAGATGATTCTCCAAGGTTTGATCAATTTGTTGATAATGATGATGTTCTCCAAACAAAAGCTAACCTTGCAGAGCATTCAACACTTGGTTTCTGGGAGGAAGCCCAGTTTCATCAACTTGAGAAAGGTAATCAACCAATGCATAACAACTATGACAGTGATGAGTAAAGCTTAAAAAATTTCAAAGAAAATGAAGGCATGGAAATTGATGATCACAAGAGAGTTGGTGCACTTCTTTCTCAAGAATATTTTTTGTCAAGGAGTGCTCCTACTCATCAACATGGTGGTTTTCACACAGAACTCAACCCACTCTATCAAAACCCATCAGGTTTGCTAGAGGATAACATTGCAATCTATGATGAGTCTACCAGTTCAGATGATCATGAGGAAGAGGTATATTTTCTTTCCCAAAGGAGTCCCAAGCTCAAACAAGTGGAGAAAGTAGTCCTAGATCAAGATTATTTACCACATCTTCACATACAGGTATTGTTTCAAGATCCCTTTGCTGATTTTTTAAAGACATTTGAAGAGGGAGTAAATCATGTCAAGAGCAGTTTGTTTCAAAGTGTAAGAAACATTTTAGGTACTACTGTTCAAACACAAGTAAGGTGGGAATGGCCTTTTAATTTTGTTAGCACCCTCAAAGAGTTGAACCAAGATCCCTCATCCAATCATCTTCTTGATTGGTTGTATTGGAAAAGAGATTTCACCCGTTGAATGTATATCATGTAAAAATTAGATTAGGATAGATAGGCAAGAAAATAAGCTTAGAACTATGAGCATATTTTCTACGTTTAGTTTTAGAATTTTTTTGACCAAAAAGAGAGAAAAAATGCAAAACAAAGGAAAAATGAAAAAGAGGGAAGATTTGAAAAGGGGTATAGCCCCATACCCCAAAAAAGAGAACTACTGAAAGTGTGCAAACCTAAATGCCACTACTTGTTCCAAAAGGTCTTGTTCAGTAATCTAGCCTAATCATGGTTGAACATGTTTTCAATTTATTGCTGATAGGTTAGTGAAAGAGAACTTGTCAAAGCATCTAAACTTGACTTGTCAGTAGGAATAGATTATGAAGAAAAGATACTGGTTCTCCATGCTCAAATTTGAACCAAAGAGAAAATATAGGGATGCCTAACAAATTCTGAATCATAGCCCTCATGTTTTCTAGTTTTTCATTGTACAAAAATAACATTTGTGTGCAGCTTGTTCTTATGCCACAAACCCATGGCAAATCAGATTGCCTAATCCTGGTTTGATCATGTTTTGAATTTCATGTCAGTAGAATAGAGAATAAAATTTGTCAAACAGCTTAATCTTGACAAATTATTAGACTAGGTAGAAAATAATAGAGTTCATTAGCCTAATCTGAACTCTTTGAAGGAATAAGGGTAGAAGTAGATAGCTTGTTTTTCTTTTAGAAGAACAAAATGTCAAGGGTTTGCTAATTCAAATGCACCCAAAGAAGAAAAAATGTTTGGCAAGTATGATGGGTAGGTAGAGATGAGTTTGAAGCAAACATGTCTTTTCAGATTATGAGACCATAACTTCAAAAGGACATCAGAAAATGAAGAAAGAAAATCTGCAAACTGCAAGTAAGGCACTGGTCTTCAAAAGCCAGAGATCTGAATGTTCTGGACACCTCTTGAAAAGGAGTTTCCCTCCCCAAGTGGAGCCACTGTTAGTCATCAGTAATTTTTGCATGTTGTAGATGACTAAATGATTTCCCTATATTTCTAGAAACAAATTTCATGAACATTGTGAGTTCTAGAAATCTCACTGCCTTCATTATCCTTAGATAAAAATTTTCACTATTCTACCATTTTGCCATCCCATGGTCACCCTGCCACTCTTGGAGAACTCATTATGGACTTGTTACACTCATATACATCTTTTTTTACCACATATAGCCTCATTACTCTGTTTTTTCCCTTTCCCATCCCTCCACTTTCCACCTAGGGTTTCCTATAGCCAACTCATTCCCATCACCTAGGGCCAGCTTTGCTTCAAACCATGTTTTTGACCAAACCGAGATGAATTTGACAAATGTGAGAGATTTTTTGTCCATAATAGGTCCAAGAAGAAACACATCCTTCATTTTTTACACAGGTATCATGTTTTGGGAGAAATGTCAAAAATATAGGTGTCACGGGAGAATTGATGCACTTCTAGAGTGACCTTGGGAAAATCAGGTTTTCTCATAGCTGGAGTATCCAAATGACTTGATTGATGGGTCAAAACACAACTAGACTGAAACAAATTTCCAATGAGCTATCATTAGCTCAATTTGGAGTTAAGTAAGGCTTCCAAAAGTTGTCTTCAACAACACTCTGCATTTCTGCACCATCACTCATCACGTTTTTTACCAGTCTTGGGAGAATCAACTTTTGACAGAGAAAATCAACTCCAATCAGAGAAAAAATAGTATATTTGGAAATTAGATAGGATAATATTTCCAACGAGCTATCCCAGGCCCAAATCTGGCATCGGAAGGGCATAAAAACTTGGTTGCAAGTTGTCTCTTTTTTTGGCGCTACGCTAATAAGTGGCGCTACACTAATGCAGAGGCTCTTTAAACAAGGAATTTTTTTTCCCAAAGGATAAATATCATCCTCCAAATTACCTCCAAAGCCTGTAGAAGAGTAAAAAGTTGGTAGGTGGCCTATTTCGTTTCCTCCTCAAGTATTTTTAGTGGTTTGAAGGCTAAAGGAATGGTTAAACCCTAATTTGTGCAAACCCTAGATCTCAAATGAATGTTACACCTTTGTTTTTGACCTCCTTGAACAAATTTAGTTTCATTTAAGGGAGGGTAAATTAGTGTGGTTACAATTCATATTCAAGAGAAGCTCCATTAAGCTTGAAAGCACTCATTCATACCCTTGCCTTCATATCATTCATCTACAAAGGGCTGCCATCACCACCATTTTCATTTTGCACCTCCAAACCCAAGTTTTTCCACAAAAAGTTCCCATCACCATGTTAGGGGCAGAAGATAGTTAGTAGTGAAAGAGGGCAAGTGCCTATGAGGCCAAAACACAAAGGAGGGAAAGTGAAGAAAAGACATAGACATATAATGAGGAAAAGGGTAGCAGTGACACCCAAGAAGCAAGCCTCAGTGATGCAAAGCAGAACAATGGAAAAGAGTTAGAAGAGATGAACACAGAAAATATGATGACTGATAATGCCAATAATGAAAATGAAGAAGTTGAGGATAGTAACAAGGATCATAGCCATGATCAAGGCACCTAAAAATCCACCATCACACCTCTTCATTGAAATTTAAGCACTCAAACAAGGTATAGACCAAGAAAAACTTAGATACGTGGCTCAAGATTTTCCAAGACTTCTCAAACCCCTTGAAGAAGTTGTCCACCAAATTTGAGGGAATTCTGAGCATTTTTTGTTTTTTTGAAATTTTTGGCCTCATTTGCGCAGCGCCACTGGCGCAACGCAAACACATGGAGCATCCCCAAGAGAAAAACTTGGCATTTTATGACTGATTTTGAAGAAATACATAGTCCCTTGGAGGTTGAAAACAATTTGATGTCTTGGAGTTTATGAATGCCCTGGTTTGTTTGTTGATGGAGGAGGACTGGTTGCAAGATCCATGAGCCTGGTTGATGGTGAAGTGTTTCTTTTTGTTCATGTTTTCTAGTTTATCATTGTGTTTCCATCTTTCTATGTTGCAGTAGGACAAAGAATTTATATTAAGAAATGTTTGCTAATGGCACCTTAGGTTTGTTTGTTCTTCACTACCTTAATGTTTTCTTCTGCTAGGACTTGTTAGAGAATCCTTCTTTGCTCTTTAAGGATCTCCTAAGCTTGCTTATTTCTTGAATGCTTTAAAACAGATGGTATCAAGCATGATTTATGGTTAGCCCTACTTATTTTTGCCACTAAAAACACTATTCTTGAAGTCATGTATTTAAAACACCATTACTTAGGTTTGTCAAAGAAGTTTGTTTCAATCATGCTCTTCGCATTTACTTAACTAATTATTTTAAAGGACCTTCATAGCTATCATCTTGGATGTTCAGGGTTTCTCTCCTTCTCTGATTGTAGTTATTTGTGCATCTTAAATGTTTTCTGTCCTTGATAATGAAATCACTGAAAGTTAAATAAGTTTCTTGCCTTTATGTATTTCATTTGAATGTTTGTCTTGGATAATTATCTGCTTTAAGTCTGAATCAAAGATTTTAGGGTTTTCTCTACCTTTGATTTCCTCTATGTGCTTATGATTCTTCCAAATCCCTTTGTTTAAATATATGATAGAGAATTCTCTGTTGCTCTTTGTCAAACTTTGTTTCTCAAAATTAATGTCCATCTCATGATCCTTCAAATCTCAAAAATCCACCAACCAAGCTAAATTTTCCCTAAAATACTCCCTAATCCATTAATGAACCTATCATGACCTTGTTAGACTCCATTGCCCAATGACTTGAATTTTTCCTTGTTTTCTATATATTTTATCTAAAGCATCATACCGAACCAAAAACAATCAACATACCCAATACTTCATAACTAGCCTAAAATCAACCCTAATCAGCAAGCAAGTTCACATCTTTGCACCTAATAGAGAGATCCCTCTCTGGATCCAAGAAGGCTAGGTCCCTAGATTCCAAATCTTGGTTTGATATTACCCTTGTCCATTTGTATCTCAATCAATCTAGAAAATTACAGGGAGCTAACACGGTGCACTGGTGCATCATAAAGGTATACACACCGGTGCATTGATACAACTTATGGGCATCGCACAAATCCCAAGACCAATTAGAACGGCCCCATGTGTTGTATTACCAACACTATGCCCAGTGCGATTTTACACCTAAACGTCCCGGTGCGTTCGTTCGACTGAGGCAGCCTCGGGCCGTCTTCTTCATGTACGCACCGGTGTGTTAAGTCCAAAGTAGCGCACCGATGAAAAAACATCCGTAATAACCTCTGACCGCCCATTTTTTTTAGTTGTGTTTAATTTCCATTAAAAGCTCTGCCAAAACCTCCGTAACCATAAAAAAATGTTGTAGACAACATTTTTTTGACAATTTTGGCCAATTTTATAACACTAAAAACCTCCTTTATAACCTCCGCTAGAGGGTCTTTTCCTTGTAGTGGAAATGATATCTACCCAGTATACGTTTACCCCTTTTTCAAGCTGGGATGGATTATTTATGAAAAAGGAATACCTTAATGATATGAAAATGAAAGTATTTGTATTGTTGTTAAAAGTATTCATTTCCATTAAATTAAGTGTGCAAAGTGTTTGTAAGGTCTTGCAAGTAAACAAAGTGTTCTTGGTAATTGTTTATGAGTTTAAGTGTGATGGAATGTTATTTAAATTTACTGTTTAACAACTTGAATCTGAAATACACATCAGAATAAAATCACCATAAACACACAACAACATGATGAGGCAGTTCACCCCTCTTGGGCTACATCTGTTGGGTCTAAGGCTCCCAATGGGAATTTCCTTGATATATTATGATGCTAAAATTGGTTTTACAGTGAAAAAGAAGCCTAAACAGGCTGAAAAATCTGTGGAAATGAATTCAGAAGACAGAAATAAGCAATGTATGGCTTTTATTTCACCTAAAACAGTGAAGTGTAGCCCAATGCAGCTACATTTCCCTCATTTCCCTGATGGCTCTCCAAGCTTCCCTAAAGAAAAAATGGCTGAAATATAGCTCTGTTGGCTCTTCAATCTATTCCAATGGCTCTAGAATGCTCAGAATAGTCTAAATTGACTAAGATTTCGTCCAAAAAAGTTCAATATTCCAGAAGTTATTGCAAAAACAGTATTTTGCCTAATGTCACTAAAAAAACTCCTCCAAATTTGGGCTAACTCTAGTTAACGCTCCAAAACTGGCAGTCCACCCTAAAATGGCGGAACCGCGCTCTAGATTTAGCGATATCATTTGATGCTGGCGGTTTAGAAGTAGCGCATTCACATTCAGAAATGTCGAAAAAACTGTTTGGTGGGCGGTTAGGTTTTAGCTCCTGCCCCTGGTCATAGCCCGTAGGTTACGTGGCAAGGAGGGCTAGTAATTGGGGCTTATCCAAATTTCCGCCATATGTATAGGGCTTAGCCCTTGGTCATAGAAACTGGTCACGGGGTCTATTGCCCTTAGCCCTGGGGCTTAAATAAAAATTCAACTCCACGGTTCAACCTTCGACGGTCGACCCGACTGCTGACCCATCCACATGCAGGTCGGGTTGACCTCCGCCCATCTCCATTCATCTTCTGCACGAGCTCGTTACTAAGTGACCCATTTCTGTGCATGATAATACATTCAGGGTGACCCGTGAACGTTCGGGTCAGGTCGTGCCTGACTGACCCGAACGCGTTCAGCTCAGGTCGGGCTGCCCTTAATCATCAAATTTTTTAAAACAGTAATAAACCCTTTGGCCTCGAGCCACATGGCAGCCTTCGGGCAGGCCACGTGGCACCCTCTTATAGGCCTCCAAATTACCTTTTAAAAATGAAATTTTTCCATTAATTTTTTTTCTGAAGATGACAAAAATTTTTGAGTTCAAAGGTCCTATTTTGAAGGTTATTGAGCAACTTAAAACTTGAATATATTTCACATCCTACATCGGATTTGAGTGTCGTTCATGGTGCCAGGATCGTAACGACGAATACTATCCGATCGATAAATTTGTAACCATTTCTAAGTAGTTCTATTTTTGAGCATTTTTTTCCTCTTGGACATGATCACTTGATCACACCTCCCCATTGGGAAGCTTTTGGACCCCCAAAAGCCTTAAATTACCTGGTAAGAAGATGAGGGTACATATCCCTCACCTTTTCCACCTCAATCCACTTTTCCTTACTCGGTTTGCTGCCTTTAAGACCACCCCGAACATAATCAACATTTCCCCTCCTGAAGTGTGTGTCCTTCTGTCAAGGATAGCATCCTCTTTCAACTCATCCAAAAATTATGGTGATAAATACTCTATGGATGGCAACTGAATGTCACTTTCATAATCAGAAATTAAAGGAGGATCATACAAACGTAAATTTTCCACATTCACAATGAATACATTTGCGTATATGAAGGCAAATCTAGATGAAAAGCATTATTTCCAACTTGTTTAAGGATTTTGAATGGACCATAACGAATAGGCTTCAACTTTTTACCTTCTCCTTGTATTCTTTCCTTACTAATATACATCCATACCTCATTCCCTTCTTGAAACTTATGATCAACTTTGTGTTTATCATGCCTCTCCTTGTACTTGCCTTGACTTTTTTCAAGCTGTTCTTGAACCTGCTGATGTATGAGCTGAATTCTTTCAATGAACATGCAAGCTTTTTCAATGTCACTATGCCCATCAATGGCCACATCCTTCTCAAGGATGAAATCTAAAGGTGACTTAGGCAAATACCCAAAGCAAGCTTCAAAAGGTGAAGTATTTGTAGAAGAGTGCTTGGCCCGGTTGTAAGCATGCTGAATGTAATGCAAGTGCTCATCCCAAAGCTTGGGATGCTTGCTGCAATAACCTCTCAAAAGATGTACAATGGTTCTATTCACTACCTCTGTTTGTCCATCTGTTTGTGGATGGAAAGCAGTACTCTTCTTCAACTTGGTGTCCATCATCTTCCATAGATTGGACCAAAAATTCCCAACAAATATGGAATCCCTGTCACTAACAATAGAAGTAGGCAAGACATAATGAACCCATACATGTTGAAAATATAAATCAGCAGTTTGTTCAGTAGTTATAGATTTCTTACATGGCATAAGAATACACATCTTGCGGAATCGATCAACTACTACATAAAGATAATCATGTTGCTTTCTAGATAATGGCAGACCTCCAACAAAATCCATAGAAACACTTTCCCATGGTCTAGAAGGTACTAGCAATGTCGTATATAAACCAAGCTTCCTATTGCTAGGCTTTCTTGTAGCACATAATGAACAACCTCTAATGAAACGTGAAACACTATCTACCATGTGAGGCCAATAACAATACCTCTGTAAATGTACCACTGTTTTGTTTACCCCAAAATGTCCAGTAATAAGAGAAGAATGAACTTCTCTCATGATGCTTAGTCTCTCCCCCTGTGGTATACACAACTTTCCCATATGAAATAGCAAATTATTATGCAAATGATAATCATTATCCTCAACATGATTCCCTTCACTCAAGTTAACATGCACATCCTTAAAATCAACATCTGATGCATATTGTTCTATGTAGCTCTCATGTACAATAGAATCATTCTTAAGTAAAGTAGTAGCACTAATAATAGGCCTTGAAAGCATATCAGCAACTTTATTGTAAATACCTTTCTTGTACCTTATTACCAAGTGAAATTGTTGTAGGAAACCCATCCATCTGAAATGCCGTGACTGCTGCAATTTACTTTGCGACTGCAAGTACTGTAAAGGCTGATGGTCGGTATGAACAACTGTTTCTTTGCCCATAAAATAGTGTTTCCACTTTTTGACACTTTGTACCAATGCATACAACTCCTTATCATATGTAGTATAATCCACAACAGCAGCATTAAATGTCTTAGAATGAAATGCGATAGGCTTACCATGTTGTAAGAGAACTGCACCCATGGCGTAATCATTAGCATCGGTCTGAATCTCGAATGGTTGTCTCAACTCCAGTAATGCAAGGACTGGAGCTGAACTTATCTTCTCTTTCAAAGACTCAAAAGCTTTCTATTTCTTGCCTCCCCATTGGAAAGCACGCTTCACACTAGTCACTACATGCATAGGAGCTGCTATGGCAGAGAAGTTAGAAATAAACTTCCTCCAATACTGAGCTGCACCCAAAAAACTTCTTACCTCTGTAATGGAATTGGGAGTAGGCCAATTCACAATGGCTTCTACCTTATAAGGATCAATTCTCATAGCACCTCCTTCTACTATGTGTCCCAAATAAACCAAAGAAGTCTTTCCAAATTCACACTTTGACATTTTAAGAAACAATTGATTTTTCTTCAAAATATCAAGTACTTTCTTAATATGCATGACATGCTCTTCTCTAGTCTTGCCGAAAATTAAGATGTCATCTAAGTAGACAATAACGAAATCATCAAGAAAAGGATGTAAAACATCATCCATTACCCACATGAAAGTTGCAGGTGCATTGCATAAACCAAACGGCATAACAAGCCACTCAAAGAGTCCCTGTTTGGTTTTAAATGATGTCCTCCAAATGTCACTTTCTGCAATTCTAACTTGATGATAACCACTACGTAAGTCTAACTTAGTGAAATATTTAGCATCTTCCAGCTGATCTAACAAATCATCTATCCTTGGAAATGGGTAACGATTCTTTACCGTTATCTTGTTCAACGCCCTGAAGTCCACACACATGCACCAAGTTCCATCTTTCTTTGGAATCAACACTATCGGTGATCCACATGGCGAAGTGCTTGGTCTTATGAATCCTTTTTCCAACAAGTATTTAATTTTCCTCTTGATTTCATCATTCTCGATGATAGACATGCGGTACATGCCGATGTTAGGAAGAGGAGAATCTTGATGTAAATGGATTTCATGTTGAATCTCCCTTTTAGGAGGTAAACCTGTTGGTTCCTGAAACATCTCATGATGTGCATCAACTACATCATATAAATATTATTTAAGCTTGGAATCAAAATATTCAAATGACTCATGATTCACATCAACCTTGGGCTTAACCATAAGAAGTAAAAAACTCTTACTAGAATTTTTTAGCCTTTTTACCTGTCCCGCATTTACCATCACTATATTTGCCTTCTTGCGATGTGCTCTGACAATGAACTCTTTGCCATCTTTAAAGAGATGATACTTATTTTCATGGAGATGGAAGATCGCTTTCCTATCAAATAAGTAAGGACTTCCCAAAACAATTCATGATATATCAAGCGGTACTACATCAAGTTCAACTGTGTCAATAAAGTGTGCAGTAATTGCAAATCGCAATATGCACTTTCTTGAGACTTGTAAGTTTGCATCCTTGCATATCCACCCAAGTGGATAAGGCTTTGGATGTGGAATGGTCTCAAGTTTAAGTTGTTTGACCAAGTCTTCTGATATGAGATTTTCTTGTGACCCATTGTCAAACAATGTGTCAATTTTTGTATGTTTTGAGACTACGTTCACATGGAACAATTCAATTCTTTCTTCCTCATTTGGAGCTTGTACATGACAGTTTGAAGTACTAGTGCTTGGCTTAGTTTCAGTTTCCTTTCCCTTCATACTTTTCAAACCCATGGCTGAAATTTGGTTTCGTCACCTGAATCATCACCTAAGTCTTGTGGTGTAGTTGTAGTAGCTGTAGTTTTCTTCTTCCTTTGTTTTTGTTAAACTGAGTTCTTTTTTTCAGGATGTAATTTCCAACAGTTTTTCTCTTCATGGCCTTCTCTTGAACAATGTTTACATATTACTTTTTCACCCTCTTGTTTGACAAATGCATTCTTTTTTCCTTTTCCTTTAAATGTTTTATCTTTTTTCTTCCCCTTAAAAGGCTTGTTTCTACCCTCATCAAAAGTGTTTTTCCCTCTAGCCTCTCAATGCGTAGCTTGTACACAAACTTCGTCTAGACTAGTAGGATTGAACATAAGGATAGCATGTTTAAGGTAGCTATGCAAACCACCTATATATTTCAGCAAAGTATCTTGACTTTGTAAGTATACCCCTAATAAGAGTGCTCTTCTCCTAAACTCTTGGGTGTAGTCTTGTACATTTTGTCCCTTAAGTTGTCTAAAGTTTTTCCAGTTCATGATAGCCTTTTGTAAATGAGCTAATGGATAAAATTTCTTTTTAATTGCAGTAATAAATTCTTCCCATGATAAATTAATCTTACCATGTTTTCTAATTTCATCCTTGGTCTTGGATTCCCGCCATACCAATGTTGCTCCATCCATTCTCAACGAGGCTAACTGTATCTTGGTGTCGTCATCATGAAGGTTTTGTATCCTCAAGTAAACTTCCAACTGTCTAATCCAATTTTCAAGTTTCTCTGCCTTGACTTCACCGTGAAACATAGGCAACTCAAATTTGACATCAAGCTTTAAAAATGGACTTTTACCAGTGGTTTTAGACTTGTGAGATTGATTCACCGAAGTCGAGGATGACGATGTAGAGGAAGAGGATGAAGATGGGGATGGTGGATTACCATTTCCTCCATGTCCTTTCTTTGGCTTGTCATCATTTTTCTTTCCTCCTGAAGAACCCTCTCCTTCTTTCTGGTTTTTAGACCCTTCTCCAACAAGCCTATCATTCCTTTCTTGGTAGAGTATCCTCACCATCTCAGTCATATCCAAGAAAGCTTTCCGAAATACCCGTTCTTCTTCCTTGGGATCCATATCTTTAGGAGCTTCTCCTTCTCTTGAAGACATGCTTGAAGCTGCTTATATGGCTCTTGGAGGTGGCTCTCTGACCCTTCTTAGTTGTGGATTTCTTTGTGCACTAACCAAATGTCCTTCACCTCTCTTGAGTTTAAGCCTAGTAAGCATCAAAACTTGCAAACAATCAACTATATCTTTGCACAAAACAAATGCTGAGTAAACCTCTAGCTCCTAATGCTCAAATCCTTAGCTCTGATACCATCTGATCTAAAAAAGAAAGTATTTGTACTGTTGTTGAAAGTATTCATTTCCATTAAATTAAGTGTGCAAAGTGTTTGTAAGGTCTTGCAAGTAAACAAAGTGTTCTTGGTAATTGTTTATGAGTTTAAGTGTGAGGGAATGTTATTTAAATTTATTATTTAACAACTTGAATTTGAAATACACAGCAGAATAACTTCACCATAAACACACAACAACATGATAAGGCAGTCCACCCCTCCTAGGCATGTCCTTGATATATTATGATGCTCAAATTGGTTTTATAGTGAAAAAGAAGCCTAAACAGGCTGAAACAGCTATGGAAATGAATTCAGAAGACAGAAATAAGCTAAGTATGGCTTTTATTTCACCTAAAATAGTGAAGTGTAGCCCAATGCAGCTCCATTTCCCTCATGGCCCTAATGGCTTTCCAAGCTTCCCTAAAGAAAAAATGGCTGGAAGACACCTCTGTTGGCTCTAAAAATTATTCCAATGGCTCCAGAATGCTCATAATAGTTGAAATTGACTAATATTTTGTCCAGAAAGGTTCAATATTCCAGAAGTTATGGAAAAAACAAAATTTTTCCTAATGTCACTAAAAAATCTCCTCCAAATTTGGGCTAACTCCAGTTAATGCTTCAAAAATGGCGGTCCACCCTGAAATTGCGGAACTGCACTCCATATTTAGCAGTAGCATTTAATGCTAGTGGTTTAGAAGTGGCGCGTTCACATGCGGAAATGTCAGAAAACTGTTTGGTGGGCAGTTAGGTTTTAGCTCCCGCCCCTGGTCATAGCCCGCAAGTTACGTGGCAAGGAGGGCTAGTAACCGGGGCTTATCCAAATTTCCTCCAGATGTATAGAGCTTAGCCCTTGGTCATAGCAACTGGTCATGGGGTCTATTGCCCTTAGCCCCAGGACTTAAACAAAAATTCCGCTCCACTGTTCAACCTTCGATGATCGACCCGACTACTGACCCATCCGCGTGTAGGTTGGGTCGACCTCCGCCCATCTCCGTTCAGCTTCTGCATGAGCCTGTTACCAAGTGACCCATTTACATGCACGATAATACATTCAGGGTGACCTGTGAATGTTCGGGTCAGGTCGTGCCTGGCTGACCCGAACGCGTTCAGCTCGGGTCAGGCTGCCCTTAATCATCAAATTTTTTAAAACAGTCATAAACCCTTTGGCCTAGGGCCACGTGGCAGCCTCTGAGTAGGCCATGTGGCACCCTCTGATAGGCCTCCAAATTACCTTTAAAAATGAAAATTTTCCATTAATTTTTTTTTCTGAAGATGACAAAATTTTTTGAGTTCAAAGGTCTTGTTTTGAAGGTTATTAAGCAACTTAAAACTTGAATATCTTTCACATCCGACATCGGATTTGAGTGACGTTCACATCACCAGGATCGTAATGACGAATACTATCTGGTCGATCAATTTTTAACCATTTCTGAGTAGTTCTATTTTTGAGCATTTTTTTCCTCTTGGATATGATCACCTGATCACTTAAAGCCTATCGCGACTAAGAGGTTCTTTCAGATATTGTTTTCTACCTTTTCGGATCTGAGAGACTATTTACGAAAAGGGCCATGTTGGATTTTTCTTTTCCGCTTCTTTTCAAACTCTCTAAATATGAAAAGACACCGAGTTCTTCCTTTGTCAGACTCGTTAAACCCTGATGACATCAGGCATCGTTACCATGACGTTCATCGAGTTCCTCCTTCCTAGGGCTCCTTAAATGTATTAGGTTGGATTTGTCCGAAGGAGAAACTTACAACATAAGCATATGCTGTCCCCTTTAAGCTTTTTTTAAAAAATAATTGGGGTACTCGCTAGAAATGGTGGGGGAAAATTGAACCAGTCTTCATTTATGTTGGCAGTATGTCGCTCTTGAACATGACACTTGTCTGCAATCATGTCGGGTTGGGGACCTCTCATTTCGTCATTTTTTCCTTCATGGGTTTGGGTAACCTCTTTTGACCTCTCATCTGCTCTTTGCCGCGTCATCATGACCTCAGATACCGTGATGTCAAAATACTGCCAAATCTAGTGTCGTGTCATTAATATGTTCAAGAGAAGTTTGCCTATGCAGTTTTCAACCCCCCCTGATTCTCTGTTGGTCCTGATTCACTATCATCATGTTCCTCTATCTCGTGTCGATGATGTGGGAAACATTATGGCCCTCCTTCGACCGAGTCACTTCCTGTCAACTCCAGATCATTATCCAGGAAGCTAATCTAGAGACTCCCTTCCAGTACCTTGGAGCCTACATGCCTCAATGGCAGGTTCTTCGCATTCAACGATAAGTCCACATCATTGGCCTTCGATCGAGTGACTCTGCGGGTGTTCGACGCCATATCACTGTTCACATTCTGTGGATTGTACCTATTGTACCTTGAGGGCCATCGTCATTATTGGTGGTTTCTCTCACGCCTATTAACAACTTTCATCATTGGCTGGTAATCAGGTGATTTTCTTGCATGTTCGACTTCAGTTCACACTTTTGCATGCTTGAATTTGTACTTGTTTGGGTCGAGATGGAGCGCAAGACCCTGGGTTTTGTCTGATGAAATCCAGGCTGCGGGATATTGTGGATTATCATGACTTACTCGGATCTCAGTTTTTATGCACTCTATTATGGATGGTTGTGCCCATGCCACATGTTCATGTCTCAAGGATATCAAGTGTACTTGTAATTGTAGGTCTTCCAATAGCGGTGTTTGGTTCGAACGTGTTCTCGTAAAGAATTTCACCCCTTCCTCTCTCTTGGACTTCATGCTTTAGGGGGCATTTGTTACACAGCATTTTTTCAACGTCCCTGCAATCCCAATAGCCACACTGTGGAGGCTCATTTTTGTGGTCAAAATAAAGTGTCATGACTTGCAACTGTCATCATTGTGTTCTTTAACATGAGTCTAGCATTCCTCCTGTTGGCCATTTCCTGAACAGACCACCAAAAACCCTTGTTTTTTCCTTAGCGCTGGTAGCCCATTATGTCCTCGTGCTGATGAGGCAGATTAACACTGGCCCCCACACCAGTTGGCACTCTATCTCAGTTTGCTACCCGCACCAATCTGTTTATGGATTTTTTTATAAAAATAGAGGCAAAGTTTCGATCACAACAACTTCGTAGATGAGTCATGATGAGTGGTTCGACTGTATAACCACTGCCTTCCTCCTTTGGCCTCTTGTTTCCACCTTTTGGGGAAACCTCCCATAGGATAAGGCATCCCTTCCACCATAGTAGGGATCCTAACCTCCTCCTCTCCCTCTATAAATATAGCCATCCTCCATTGTTGAAGCCAGCTGAATTGAGGATAATATAGCAGAAATGATGGAGAGATAGAACAGAAGAGTCCCTCATTAAGAGAGCTTAGGCTCGTGCCTTCATCCTGTCTAAATTCCCTGAAATTCGTGGAGACACGCTTCAACTGAACCCCGCTGAAGGAGACCACGACATCAAGGCTTGGTTGTAACTCTTTCATTTATTAATACATATGTATAACTTTTGTCTGGTTCCCATTTTGCGTTGACGTGTTTTACTTGATGCAACATGCTTAAACCTCCTTGACTGGTTAGTAGTTATGGATTAGATCATTGTGTTGTATGTTTTCTTTGTTTGTTGATCTTGTGCAGGTACCCAAACATTGTTGGGAGAGGATCGTGATTTGCCGAGACAGGAAGCGAGAGGCCACCGCTACAGCAACCACGACGACAGCGTTGGACTCCAAGTAGGCTGATCTACTGTGTCTATTTCATCTAATAATTAGGAGCCTACACTCTAGTTTGTCTTTTCGTTACTAGACCCACTCTAGGGCTAGAGGGATCATTTTTGTCTGCAGAGAGGATTTACCTTCATAACATATGGTTTTCTGCATCGATTCCACTTCCTTAAAGTCACCAAGGAGGTTGAGTCTACTCTTAACTTCCCTCAGCTCATGTTTACCCTGGTTTTCTAGTTACTTGGGCAGATGTGAGAGGAGGTGTACATTACCGGTGGACTCAATCGCAGGAGTACGAAAAAGGTGTAGGTCTTAACCCTGTACAGAAATTATCTACGAACAAATCTTTAAAATAGAAAATAAACAATAGCGAGAGCATAAAACATAAAACAGATAAACACAGAGATTTTCCCCTGGATCCCAAATCGGGACGACCAACTTGATTTTTCATTATATTCCTTTTAGTGTTACAACACATATATATACATGTCGAAGCATACATAAACCCCAATCCATTAACCCTGAATTAGAACATAACCGTAGTTCCCTTGACCGGATTTACAAAATACTAGGGGCCGAAAACCATCATGCCCCAAAACCATGTGCAAACCCATGCACAAAACCATGGGCGGGTCTGCCCACCGGAAAATATGGACCAAAAAAAATAGGGGAGGACATCGCCCCCCCTGACCTCCCCATACGTTGTAGCCATCGCAACGTACAGGGGGGGCTATTTACCCCACCCACGCCCCGCGCGTGACTAGTCATGGAAAGAATATAACACAAACCCAACAAAAGGCTTACTTTAGCTATGCATAAAAAACAGCCCCCTAACAGCAAATATGGCTTCCAATATCTTTAGATCTGAAATTAGTTGACCAAGATAAATGCTGCAAAAATCTAGATCTATGCATTAAAAGACATTAAGAAGTAAATAAAAGTAAGAGTTTCTCCATGCATCCAATAGACAAGACAAGAATATTTTTGAAGAATTTTGTATTAATGACACCTGGGAGGAGAACATAGAAGGATGCTAACAGTCCTCCTCAATGGGATGGGTTCTTGTAAGTCCTCAGCACTTCAGATCTAAAATCCCTCTCTCTTGATGGTGTAGAAAACCCAGACAAAAAAAGGAACTCAAAGGGAGCTCACAAGAAAAATAGTAGTAAAATATGACAATGATGGTGGATCAAAGTCAGACCAAAAGTATAGATCCAGAGTGATATTTAGGCAACAAAAGGTAGTGAATGATGGAAAAACCCTTCTATTTATAACAAAATATTGAGTTAGTCGAGATATTGGTGCATAATTAAAATATTATTAACCAAATCAAGATCCAACTTTTATGGAATATTTTATTATATTTGTTGGAGGGAAAAAGAATTTGACTTGGGTCAAATCCCTTTATTTGTAAATAATAAATAAATAAATGATTTATTTATTATTTTAAGGATGTGGTTGAGTAATAATTAATTAAATAATGATTTATTTAATTATTTATAAATGATTTAGTCAAATTTAACAAGGAATATTATTTACATAAGGTTTAAATAATTATTCCTAGAAAATAATAAGATAAATAGTGATTTATCTAATTAATTTTCCTGTTTTGGGTTAAATACGACCAGGAATATTAATTAAACTGATGTTTAACTAATTATTCCTTGAGGAAAACCAAACAAATATGGATTTATTTAATATTTCCTCATGGGGTTTCCTGTTTAGACCATAAACAACTTAATAAATTTGGTTTACTAAGTTATTTTTCATAGTGAAAGCAATTTTACTTAGGGTAAAATTGGTCTTACATGGTGTACTTTGGTCCATCTAATAATAACAAGTTAGATGACTAAAAAATGGTGTAATAGTTGTCAAGCTTATTGTCGTTATGCATTCGTGTCAGTCGTGCATGTGTTTATCATGCTTGTGGTCTATGTACTTGTTGCATTCGCATGGCGTTGGTCATGGTGGAAGTGATGCCGTCATGGGAGGGCTGATGATGTTGTTATAAATGTGTTTTCATGAGAATATGACTTGTTATACATGTCATGTCCTTAGATTTTGTTAAGCGTACAGTGGTATGGTTGAGGTTGTCATGCATGAGGGAATAGTGTGTAGTTGATGTGGTCGTGCATTGATGAGTGGAATCTAACTATAATGAAATTTATGTGTCGATACACCATGTGTTACAAGTCTATATGTTGTTATGATTATGTTTATACATGTATTATGCTAATTCGTTGATCTTGTAGATGAGATACCCTCCCCGAATTATGATAAGGTACATTGTTTTATTATGATTTGGTTACGCTGACATGGGATGCTTTGCAAGAATAAATCAAAGATGGCTAGCAAGATGGTAGACTACAAATATCATCTTTGTGAATCCAATGAGAAGAATGGTGTTGGGAAATCATCTGATTTAGCAGATACACTGAGAAGTTTGAAGGAAGAGATAAGGAGTTTTAAGGTAGACAATGAAAGAATGATAAAGGCACAAAAAAAAAATAGAAGTAAATGTGATGATCCTTCAAAGTTTTTCATACTTGCAGCGACATGGGCCAATTTAGATCAGTTATGGATAGGAGGATGGAACTGATAGGGCATATGGTAGTAGGTCTCTTGGTGGTCATAGGTCGAGTAGAGATGACACAATTAGAGATGGTAGATTCTTGGACACTCTGGATAGGAGAGGTGATAAACAAAGGTACTACTCTAGTTCTTATTCTGATAGGCAGTATGACTGTCATTGTTATCATCCTTATAAGAGGAGTGACAAGGGATATTTTTGGATGATTTTAAGAAAGAAAAGCCACCTACCTTTGACAGAGAGTTGAAGAAATCATAGGATGCAGAGGAATGGTTGCTTGGTATGAGCAAATTATTCAGGTTGCATGATTATTCATAAAATATGAAAGCCATAATAACTACATTAAGTCTCAAAGGTAAAGCAGATATTTGGTGGGAAGATGTGAATAATTTCAGGGGTATTTATGAAGAGTAACTGACTTAGAGTGAGTTCGAGAGGTTATTTTGGAAGAAGTATCTGTCAGAGAGGTACTATGATGCTAGAGCTAAGGAGTTTTATGAGTTGCAGATGGGTTCCATGATATATTATGAGTATATTAGCATGTTTTTGGAGTTGTTGAGATATGTACCTTACCTCAAGGAGGTGAAGGCCAAGGTTCAGAGATTAATCAGTGGGCTTCTAGTAGCATATAGAGACCATATTGAGTTTTATGAGACTAGATCATTGGAGGAGGCCATTCGAAAGATGAAGCATTGTTATGATCAGACAAAATACAAAGTTGAGCCTAAATGTGTTTTGAAAGGAAATGAGAAATATAAATGAATATGGCCACCAAAGAGGGAAAGTGTTATGAAACCAACTCCCAAAATAGAAGAAAAGAGAGATCAATGCCTTAGAAATCAACCACTTCGAGGGGGTAACCTCCTTTACATTACATAAATGAACAATTCTTGGATGACACAAATGACAAAACCTCCTTTCTATATATAGGAGTCCATGGGGTCACAATATAATCCTAGCCAACCTAATAATAATAATGTAAGGGCACAAAAATAAAAGTGTTGTCCTCAACGCTTGAGTAGTTATGGATGCTTCTGTATAAAATTCTCATCCTCCCACATGGAATATTCAGTGGGTAAGTTCTTCCACTTGATGAGATACTTGAAATTGATCGATTTCATAGCTATTGAGTTCTTATTTTCGTGACTGCTTCAGGTTCCAATATTATTTTTCCTTCCTCATCAAGTTTTGGAAATATTGTTTGAACCAGAAGTTTGTCGTGTATAACCTTCTTTAAGAATGAAACAAGGAAAACTAGGTGCACTCGAGAAGATGGAGGAAGCTCCAATTTGTGTGCCATAGTACCAATCTTTTGCAACACTTTGTAAGGACCATAGTACTTTGGCGATAATTTATTATCCTTCTTAGCTTTCTTGAGGGACATTTGTTTGTATGGTTATAGCTATAAAAATACCTGGTCTCCTACATCAAAACTTCTCTCGCTACGATGTTGATATGCCTATTGTTTCATTCGATTTTGTGCCAAATTTAGATTATCCTTTAAGAGTTGGAGAACTTGTTGTTGATGCTCAATGTGATCTTCCACTGCTTGAACCTTATAATTTTCTCTTAAAGATGATGTGATGGACGATGGATGATATCCATAAAGTGCCATAAATGGTGTCGTTTTTGCTACAGTGTGGAAGGAATTGTTATACCACCATTCAACGAGAGGAAACCAATTGACCCATTGTGTTTGTTTATCATATACAAAGCAACAAAGATATCCTTCCAAACATTTGTTCACTGTCTTAGTTTGCCCATCAGATTGAGGATGATAAGATGAGATATGAGCTAGTTGAGTACCCAAACAAGAAAATAATTTCGTTCAAAAATTTCCTGTGAAAATGGGATCTCTATCGCTAACAATAATCTTTGGGTTTGCATATAGATTTTGAATTGTTTGCATAAATGCAGTAACAACTGTACTTGCTTTAAATGGATGAGATAATGCACAAAAGTGTGCATACTTGGTAAGTCTACCAACTACCACCATGATGACACTCTTTCCTTTGGACTTAGGTAAACCTGTGATAAAATCCATTGAAACCTCCTCCCAACGTTGATTTGGAATGGATAAAGGTTGTAGCAATCCTAGGGGCTTAATTGTACCAACTTTATTTTTCTAGAAAACCAAACATTCCGCCACAAAATTTTGAATATAAGATTTATGGCCATCCCAAAAAAATTATTTCTTCACCATGTGGTAAGTTTTTAAAAATACCGAGTGTCCTCCTAAAGGAGAGGTGTGCAATTCCAAAATAATATTTTGTTTTAGTTGGGAATTCTTACAAAGATATAAGTGATATTTGTACCATAAGGAATCGTTTTTCCAACTAAACGTATCAAATGTACTAGGATCTTGCTGCAACTTTTGAATGAGTTTCCATACTTCTTCGTCATTATTCCATTCCTCCCTTGCTTTGGTTATCTAATCGGGTTGGATAATAGAAATGGCATAAAGCAATGCTTCCACATCCTCATCCTTTCTTGAGAGTGCATCTACAACAACATTTATCTTCCCTTTTTTGTAGATGATTTCAAAGTCATAACCCAACATCTTTGTGACCCATTTTTGCTGCTCTTATGAAGATAATCTATGTTCCACAAATTATTTAAGACTATCATGATCAATTTTTACCTTGAAGTGTCTTCCCATTAGGTAAGGTCACCATTTCTTAAATGCATGTAGTATTGCCAACATTTCCTTCTCATAAATAGCTTTCTTCAAATCTTTTCCTTTGATTAGACGACTTTCAAAATAAATCGGTCTTCCTTCTTGTATTAAAACAACACCAATTCCATTTCCTGAGGCATCACATTCCACAACAAAGGTTTTTGTGAATTTTGGCGTAACTAATACCGGTGCTTGGCACATTGCCTCTTTAATATGTTCAAAGGCCTTAGTTGCTTCAGTAGTCCATGAAAATGCATCTTTCTTCAATAATGTTGTTAGAGGTGCTACTATTCTCCCATAATTCTTAAAAAACTTGCGATGATACCCTATTAACCCAAGAAATCCTCGCAACTGCTTTATGGTTGTTGGGACTTTACATTCCTTAATGGCTTTAATTTTGTTAGGATCTACCTTAACACTCTCCCGAGATACAATATGACCTATATATTCCTGAGGTTTTTGCATATAATTGTTTCTCCTCCAATATTTTGAGCACCCTGTCAACATGTTGAACATGGTCCTTCCATGAACTGCTATAGATTAGTATATCATCAAAAAATGCTAACACAGTAGGAAGGGTTTGAAAATGGAATTCATCAACCCTCGAAATGTAGAAGGTGCATGTGTAAGGCCAAAAGGCATGACCAAAAATTCATAATGACCCTCATGAGTTCGAAATGTCGTTATCAGAATGTCTTCATCCTTCATTCTAATTTGATGATATCCTGAACGTAGATCCAACTTGGTGAAATAATTTGCTCCATGTAATTCATCCAATATTTCATCAATCACAGGAATGGAAAATTTATCTTTAATAGTGAGCTTTTTGAGATCCCTCTAATCCAAACAAATGTGCCATGATCCATCCTTCTTGTCCACCAATACTACTAGAGCAGAAAAAAAAACTTTGACTAGGTTGAATTATACTAGCCTCTAGCATTTCTGCAATCATATGTTCAATTTTGCTCTTTTGGTCATAAGGATATCTATAAAGCCTGATGTTTGGAGGTATTATCACTCTAATAATTCTAAAGTTGTGAGATTTATGGTTTTTAGTCAAAGAAAATTAGAGGTAACCACAGACCAACTTCAAACTCTAGGATCTAGCCTTCCTAGGGTTCAGAGAGGGCTCTCTCTTTAAGATTTAACTTTGTTTGATTTATCAAATATTAGGCTAGTTATGAATGTGAAAATTTGGTTTGGGTTTGATTGATTTGGTGGGGAAAATCACTTGAAGATATGGATAGTAGGAAATCTATTTGTCCATTGGGCTAAGGAGTCAAATTCAAGCAGATAGAACTGGGATCAAGGCCAAAAAGTAAAATGTTTTCAGGGCAAGATAGATAACCCATGAATATCTTGGAAAGTTGTTTTGTGAGGTTATATGATCAGGATAAAGGGCACTTAAGAATATTTTGATCTGGAAAAGGGAAGTAGTAGGCAGAGGTCAAACGATAGAGGGAACAATTAAGGGTTCCCTACACTAGAAATCAGAGGACAACATAGAAATGATAACTAGTTAAAGACAAGGTGCTTTTAACAAATCATGTAGTAATATTCCAAGTTATTCATTCAAATTCAGAACAAACATAGATGGATGCATGTAACAAAGTAAGATAACAATGACAAGGAGAAAATACTTCACTCAATAGCTCATCACATGAATCCTGAAATATGATGCTAGTTGGTTTGATCCAGTCTGCTACTCAAAATTTGGAACACAAAAGCCTTCAAGTCCAACAAAAATGACTATAGAAATCTCCAGCAATTTATTCCACCAAAATACTTCAAAGGATGAATTATATATACATAATTGTTTTACAAAATATCCTAGAATGCTTCTAGGAATTATCTAAGGAAAATAGAAATGTCTTTACAATAAAATAGAGGCAGCTGCTTAACAAATCAGTAAGTTGTCCTATCTACCCTAATAAAATAGAAATTGCTTTATGATGAAGTGCAGTTGGCTGCCTTGGTGTCTTCCTTACTGGCTTTAGATATTTCCACTTTGTTTTGAAATCTGATCTGCCTTGTATGATACTCTTTCACTAGTTCCCTTTCATAGTAAATCTGTTAATGAATCCCATTTGGAATCTGTGTTTTCTTCAGTTTCCTGTAATTTTCATCTGCTTCTGTGTACTTGGCAAAATTTGGCTTGATGACAAACAAGTATTTTATTTCATGATGTAAATAGAATAAGTCTTCAACACTTTTAAGTAATACTTTTCCAGACTTTTCCTATTGGAATGCCTTGTCCATCACCTGATCTCTCAACTTGCTCCTTGGAATATTCTCTGATCTTTTTATTGTAATCCTGTTGAGGCATTAATTTGTCATTGATGACCAAAATATTAGGCAAACTTCTTTGCCTTAAATTCTCAAATTTGATCAAAAACCTGGTTATTTTGGTGTTCATATTATCACATGTTTTCTCAAGCTACTTCATCAGGTTCTTTTTGGTGATAACTTTCCTTATCTCAAGGATAGTTTCAGTTCTATCAGTAATTTCAAGTTCTTCTAGCTCTTGTATGTTCTCGTTGTTAAGGAACTTGATCAATTGTATTGCTTGTTCTAGTTTATTATCCAATTCCTCCTTAGTCTTATGAATCTCTTCTGATATTGTTTTGAGTAAATATCTCTGTTCAAAAATCACCTGAATTGAGTGCCATACCTCATTGATGGCTTCTATGATCTTATCCCACAAATGATTTTTCACATAGGAAATTTGTTCCTTCAATGTTAATTCTTTTTGTAATTTCTTCAATTATTCATTTAGTCTGATGGATTTTTGCTCATGTGTTTTTGTATTTATTTGAACCAATTTATTTGTATTCTCAAGATTTTCCACCCCCCGTTTCAACCTGTTAATCTCACTTGTCTTAAGAGACATTTCTTCCATAGCTTTAACTAGCTTGATGGCCTCGTCTGTAGGGTGAGATGTTGTCGCTGATGATTATGTTGTTGTTGTTGTAGATGATGTTACTAGCACTGCATTAGCCAGTGGAACTTTGGGTGCCAAATTTTCAGCTAAAGTTGAAGGCACAGCTGTAGTGGCCATAGGGATAATTGTAGGTGGTTCCTGTGCTTTTATTGTTTCCTTTTCATGGACAAGTTTTTCCATTTGAATCTCCATTTCGATTAACTGTGCTATAAGCTGAAATATTAAATTCATCATGTCATCCTTTTCTTTATGTCCTTTTATTATTTCCTTGGTTTGAGTATGTTCACTTGATGGTATTTTAAGTTGCTTCCTCAATTCTACAATGTCCTCATTTTTCTTTTTTACTAATTGCTCTGCTGCTTTGACATTAGCTGGGTCATATCCAACCTGCAAAACCAGTTCTTCCAAAGATTTTATCTTGAGATATTTAGCATATAAAGATGCTTTGTCCAATTTCATCTGATCTTTCATGTTTGAGATGGTGTTTTGAAGTTTCTGATCACTCATGGCTTTAGTTGTAACAATAGAGTACAACACCTTTGAAGTTTGTCTATGGAATTAAATCTGATCAAGAGCATGAATTTTTCTTGTTGGGACTTCTACTTCAATCTTCTTATAATCTGCCACAGTCTTTGGAGATTTCACTGTAGGCTGCAATATTGACATGATTAGCTTTTGGTTTCACTAATCAAAATCAGACAAAAGTCTATTTTGACCACTTGGTGTTTGCTTGAGAAATTGAGAATAGATATTGTTTTTTATTTATTCATTCTTCAATTTGATCTGTCTTTTCTTCTCTTTGAGATCTAGATCTTTCTCCTCAGCTATCTGTGAGGATGAGGCTTGCATGCTCTGTTGTCTTTCTATCAATTGAGTATCTTCAGCATCAATTTTTTCTTCATTCTTATTCTTGGTAACTGACTCATTGATGATGGTTGTAGCAGTGTTAATATTTGTCTCTGGCAAATCTGTGTTGGTATCTATGAGATTTGTTTCTTCAACATCAATGGTTACCTTCTCTGTTCCTACTGAAGTTAACTTAGGTTTTTTATTATACCTCAATTTAAACCTGGTTTCAGTAGTAGCTTTTGCAACATATGAACCTTCTTCCCTTACTCTCTTGGTGGATTTTTTTGTTGGATCAACAGTCTGTAAAGTGTGACTAGTATCACTTTTCTTCACTGCATCTACTAATGTATTCTCTGTCCACTCAATCTGGTTTGCATATTTTTCTATCTCTAGATTTGTTTCATGAATGAAGGGTGTTAAATTACACTTAACCCTTATTTTACTTAGGATCCCTTGTGGATCATAATTCCAAGGAAAACTTTCTTCAAATTTGTATCCCTATAGCTGCTTAGCTGCTTCTTTTTCTGCATCCCTATGATTGCATATGAATGGTCCTATTTGATTCTTTAATTTGAACTGAGTTTTATTCTTTTCTACCATGAAATTTATAGAATCAGAATTTATAATTTTCTTGATATACTCCAAGGAAAAGATCCTCATTGAAACATGGTTGGGTAACTTGTAAGGTAACAAATTTGATCCAAAGATTCTAATCTCAGTATGTTTTTCATACAAGTACCAGTCACCAACTTTATTCTTCTCTGATGACTATAATATCTTCTTCATCTCTTCATTTATCCTTGGTTGTTCTTCTTTTGTCAACATTTTGATCACTGGATGTATAAATAATTCTGAAAATTCTGTATAAGTGAAATCTGCACACTCCTTTCTGAGCAAAGAAGTCCAGAAAATAATTGAAAGAGGATTACCCTCTATCTCAAGCTTTTGAAGAGTAACTGGAAAAATGATTGATTGGAAATATAAAAACATGTGGAAGAGGAAGGATGTGTATCTGAACACTCCTTCAATTGGAAAATTAATCAATTGATCATGAATATTGTCTGCAATATAACCAGCATAATCAAAGATTACAGAAGGGGGTTGTCCTCGAGTAAAAGTGGATAAGAATCCCAAGATGGATTCATCTATGTATTCATTAGTAAAGTACCCTAAGATAAATGAAAGTATGGAAATCACGTGCCTTGAACCTTCTAGGAATTTGGCAGTAGAATATGGGGGATTTATTTGAGGAATTTATACATGCAAGGGCATGAAGATTTGGAATATTTGGAATCTCTTTGGGAAATCAAGGCTAATGTACAGCTTAGTAAGGGCCATTATGGATAAAGGGACTACTTGAGGGTCAGGCTTTAGCTGCAACATTTGATTTATGGATTCAGCAGTAATGGTGAAAAGCACTTCTTTGTTGGCATTGACTATGGCTCTTTGATCAGGTACATAATACCGCTGACATAATCTGATGAATTCTTGACATGGATGGGTTAATGGGACAACATATTTGGGAAATTTCTCCTTTATTATCTAGGGATCTATCATAGATCCAGTTATGAATGTCTAGCAGGTTGAATTCAACAATGGGGTCTACTATCTTATAATCAACATAAGCTAGTGGAATGTGCTCAATGTCTATGACAGGGGATTGCAAAGGATTTACTATTATGGAAGATTTGGAAGTCATGGCAGGAGTTGGTTTAGGTACTTTGGAACTTTCAGGATTACTAGAGCTCAGCTTTTTATGCATTTTGGCTACTTCTACAAGTTTAAATAGTTTGCAAAAGTATTTTTACTTTAGCAGAGATTTCTTGGATAAGATAGGCAAAGTATGGCCTTTCCTTTGGGGTTTTTTCTTTCAAATTTAGATTCTTCAATAGGATTTGACAGACTTTTACAAGAAACAGGGGTTTCCTGAGTGTTTTATTCAATGATTGGAATAAATAATCTTTTGAAATTGGGCACAGAGGCTTAGGACAATTTTCAGAAGGTTTCGAGACTCAATTTGGTGTTTAAAACAGGGTGTAGCATAAACAGGGATTTTTAGGAAATTTTGACAGGGTTTGGCCTGTTTTTTGGACTTTTTGGACAGAATTCTTTTAGTGTTTTAAGCCTTGAATGGGAATTTTTCTTTAAAAGGTCTTTTAAAACTAAAACAAGCTCAAAATTTTTTAGAAGAAAACTTGTTAATTACTGACACAGAGTTTCAAATTAGTTTTTGAGTTCTTCGAATGGTTGAACAGCTTTAGTGGAGTCTTTTTCTAATTTCTGGAGAGCTGTAAAGCTTCTTTGGCAGTCTTCAAATGGATTCAAGCTAAAATTTGCAGTATTTGGCATAAAATGGCCAAAAAAGGCTGTTTTACAGTCGGAGTAGCTTGTGCTGAGGTTTACGCGCAAAAAATATAGGAAATGAACGTATTTTCAGTATTTATTATGCATATTAGGGCTAATAGGCAACGGAAATTAATAGCAGTCACATCGGGTGGGAAAAATGGTTTTCGAGCTCAAAGGGTCAAAACCACAAGCTGGTTATTACGTGGCATTTAGGTGGTAAGCTGTTTTGGAGAAATTAAACGCGATCCAACCAGAATCGACCACGTGGAGGAGAGAGGAAATCTCAATACCACCCATTTCATGCAAAAATGAAATGGGGAATTATGCGCAAGTTTATTTGCGATATGCCATTTCTGCCATCGGATCTTAGGATTGGACTGCGAACGGTCCATATCTCTTGTAAAAGTTTCATCGGGATTGGGGAGTGGGACCGAGGTTGTTATATGCGGCGGGGGAAATAATATAATGTATGTTTCAACCATTAAAACATTTATGAAATGTTTCAACCGTTTGTATGTGGGAGCGAGTTTTATTATATTGTTGTTCAAACCTTTGACCTGTGCTTGAACACTATAGGGGGTGGGTTATTTGTTTTAATAGATAGGTTTAAACCAATGGGATAGGGCGGGGTTTTAATATTTTGCAAATGGGGTATTTAGACATTGGTTTAAACGTAAAAATAGAGGGTTTTGAGGATTATTTTATATATAGGATTTAATATTATATGGGAGGGTGTATTTTAGGGATTTAATAAAATAAGTTAGAAGTTAATATGAAAAAATGGATAATATAATGAATGAAAAAACATGTTTATCTCTAAGTAAAGTACAAATGATTGACAAAATAAAGCATTATTGTCTCTTTTGTTTTTCACCCTTTATACTTGGGATAAAATGTATTTCATGGGTTTTGAGTGTTTTGAAAGGAAAATGAAATTAGTTATTTAGGGTTTCACTTTTACTAAGTAAAAATGGGTTTTTACTTAAGAAAAGGGATTATGATTAATGGATGAAGGGTAAATGCTGATGAATAGGGATTTAATGTAGGAATTTAATATTTTTAACCAATTAGTCTTAGAGCCTTGGGTCTGATACCAACAAAAGTCAGAGAAATGTTCAGAGCCTTTTTAACTGATAGTTTAGAATACTGATAGGGGAAGGGAAATTAGTAATTCTTATCCGATGATGCTTTATTACATGCTTGCTCAACTGCTTTCTACCTACCCATCTTTATTTCTAACATTTTTTACTTCATTTTCATGGGGAATTTAGGCTTGCAACCCTAAAACAGTTTTCCTTCAAAGCATAAACTATCTAAGTCTAACCTTATTTCATCTGAGGGCTCAGATTAAACTGTTGAGCTCCTCATTATTCTCTACCTATCTACTGATTTGTCAAGTTTATATTGTTTGACATATCTTTATTCTCTATCTAAAACATGAAATTCAAACATGAACATTTAAGATTAAACTGTTTAACTGATCATGGATTATGGCATTTATTAACACTCTGCACATAATCATTATTCTTGCAGTAAAAGGAAAAGTAGTGGCATTTTTACTTGCTCACTTTCATGTCTTATTTTTATCTCTTTTTCTTTTGGGGTCTATTTTTTCTAAGTCCTTTGATCTTTATTTTAGGACTTTTACCCTCTTTTCATTTTTTATTATTTTTTCATTTTTCAAAATATGGGAAAACAACTTGCAGAAAGCAAGGTATGTACACATTTACAAGACTAATCATAGTCAATTCAAAAATTATGAATCCTATATTTATAGGACCCTAACAGGAAGAACACTTCCTTGAATCAAATGAATAAATGATTATGATCACAAATAGGTGGGAGTACTTTAGGAGTTTGAAACACTTCGAATGATTGTCTAAGACTTTTTTGAGATCTGGAAAAATAGTTGATTTTAATGTTGGAACTTCTAGTGAGCATAATTGTGCAATGAGCCTTGTTGTTCTTTATTCAAAAGTTTTGTCATGACATTAGAGATTATTATCTTTCCAGACTTCTCTGCGATACCTCGTAATTCAACTTGCTTTCCTTCCGAAAAATAATTCAAGAAAAGTTCTTGAAAATTAAAAGCTATCGTCCCCAAGGATTATAACAATTGTAATCCTAGAACAACATAAACACCACCCATTGGAATCTAAATCATTGGACTATTCAATACATATTACCCCATGGTTAGCAAGATATTATGGCACTTTCTAGAGCAATTTATAGTTCATCCATTTTCCACCATCACTTGACACTCTGGCGCTGGGAACAAGAAGCAATTCAATTCCTTGGCTACCTTACAATGAATAAAATTATGGTACTACCCAAATCAATAAGAACTATCACTTTTTTATTCTTGATATATCCTTCTATCTTGAGAGTTTGAGGAGTGGTAATTCCTACCAATGCTTTAGAGGATATGGTCAGATTCATTTCTTCTTCATCTAGGGTTGGTTCTTGGTGTATATCCTCTTCTTTTAAAGTTTCTTGTTCCTTTTCTTCTTGCTCTTCACAATATATGTAAAATAATTTCTTCTCAACACACTTATGACCTTTAGTGTATTTTATATCACAACTATAGAAAATCCCTTTTGATCTTTTTTCTTCCAATTGTTGTGGTGTCAACCTTGTAGGTTGTGGAAGTCTAGCAGTAGCAACACTTCCATGTTTATAGTTGTAAGTAATAGGCTTCCTTGTCGCCATAAATTTTCTTTCAATTTTTCTTGCCAACCTAAATGCCTTCTCCAATGTTTCAGATTCCCAAAGACGAACCTCATGTTGGATGTTATCCTTTAGATTCCCTATGAAGACATGAATCCTATGTTCCTTTGGAATATTATTTACCCTTATATTCAATTTTTGGAAGTCCTCAATGTGCTCCATCATTGAACCCTTTTGTTTGAGATTTATCAATTGGCTAAAGAAGGTGTTGCTCTTTATATCCTCATAATGTGTTATCATTTCCTCCATAAAAATTGACCAAGTGACCAATGGTTTATGAGAACAAAGCCATCGATACCATACAAACTGATTTTGTTTTAAATATAAAGTTGCAATGTGTACCTTTTGTGTGTTTTGTGTATTATGGAGCTCAAAGTATTGCTCCATTTGCAGTATCCAAGTTATCATATCCTTGCCATCAAACTTACTCATATCTATCTTTGGAATATGGTGGGTCTTAAATCCAACATTAGAGTCTATGAAATCATGATTAACATTTCTTTTGTTCTCATCATGGGTTTCCTCTACTACTTTTTTGCCATTAGGAAGCTTTTCTTGTAGCAACTTTGCCAAACCTTCCTTTAAACCTTCCATGTATTTCTTCAAATCTTCCATGTTTCCTTCTATACCATTCTTCAAACCTTCCATCTTAGCTTCCACGCCTTTCTTCAAACCATCCATCTTAGCTTCCATGTTACCTTCTATACCATCCATCTTAGCTTCCACACCATCCATCTTAGCTTCCATGCCATTCTTCAAATCATCCATCTTAGCTTCCACACCTTTCTTCAAACCATCCATATTATCTTCCATTCCTTTCTTCAAACCATCCATTTCATTTTTTGTTACTTTTTGCAAGAGCGGAATTTGTTGCACTTGTTCTAGTAATTTTGATATCTCATGTTGCACTTCTTCCTCTTCATGAGTTATAATAGATACTTCTGAGGGCTTAATGGGTGTTTAACTATTTTTAGGGGCCATTTTAGAACCAAATACTGATATATGTGCTTCAATATTCCCTTGGAATCCCTTCAAACTGATTTTTCAAACAAGGCTTATGCGATTTAAAAAAAAACACACACACACTTTTTTCTTGCTTTTGAGGAGCTCGATATTGAATCTGATGTATCTCTGTGATTTCAGATCCCCAAGACTTTATCTTTATTTTTTTATTAGCCCTATGAATCTTATTTCCAATGCCACTCGTATGACCTAATTTGGATTCTTGAAGACAAAGTTATGCCCAATCTCCCATAATGACCTAATTATGGACTGGTTCAGTAGAGCGAAATTGTACGACGTGCCATGTGTCACCATTTACTCCTTCGGCTCTGAAATTGATACACGGGAAACTAAAGTCCATGTAATTTCGGCCACTTTTTATAGAATTCCAATCTGATTCTCAAAGAGAGAGTTATGACGATTTTCCCAAGGTCACATCTTTGAGATGAAATTCAGGAGCCTGCAAAAACCCTAACTTCCATAGATCATATCTACGAAAATATTGCGAACCAAGATCTGAAATTTTTACACAAAATTCCTCAAGAGTTATTCGCAAATGGGTTTTTTTTAGCGTCTAAACTTTCATAGAAAAAAAAATTGTAGCGAAAATGCCACGATGACCTGTTTGAAGTAGCGAAACCTTAGAATCCAAAGCTCTGATACCAAATGTTATGAAACCAGCTCCCAAAATAGAAGGAAAGAGAGATCAAATCCTTAGAAATTAGACAATTAGAGCGGGAAACCTCCTTTACATTACATAAATGAACAATTCTTGTATGACACTGATCTGAAAGGGGTGTATTAGTTCTACTATGCTAAGTGTCCTTTCAGTAATAAAAACATGTACAATTTGTCTCCATTTGTTTGCTTAAGGAATGAGTTTTTTAACCATGAAACATAGATGAATTAGTGAACTTAAGCATGAAAATAAGCCTTAAAAACACTGAACAATAGTGTATAACAGAGAAAAACAATCACACATAAGTTTTACACAGTAGGCATGATGAAGCAGTTCACCCCTCCTGGGCTACATCTGCTGGTCTAGCTCCCAATGGCATGTCCCTCTTTGTCATTATGCTCAAAATTGAAAATTACATGTGTTTACAGACCTCTAATGTCTATTTTCTCTGCACCAATGGCTCCAGAATGCTTAAATTATTATCGGTAGACTCTTGTTTCACCCAAATTGGTCGAACATTGACCTCCCAATGCATTTTTCCCAATGTCAGCTAGAAACGCTCCACTAAAAGTGGAGACTGGCACTTAACTGAAGTTAAACTTAGTAAAAACCCTAAAATTAGGGCGCTGCTACAGTTCCTGCTAGTCGAAACCCTTTGGATAGGCATAAAAAGTTTGGGCGGGGTGGTCACATCCCGACCCCCCGCTGTTATCTTCGCATTAGCTGTTTAAAATTCTGCATTATTGGAGAGAGGAACCCGGATTCATGTTTCCACAAATGGTGGAATTACATGCCATATCGCCTCCATGTTATAGTTACAAATTTCTGCTAGATAAGCATCCCCTTCAACCGTTAACTGCAACCCTTAATGTAAAAGTCGGGCATGTGATGGAGTTTACCGACCGCCAAAGTTATGGTTTACCACCGTTTTGGATAACGTTGGGTCTCGGTCATAGCCACCGGTTGTATGGTGGTTGGGGTTGGCCCCTTTTTTTATCCACCCATTTCTTTGTTAAACCATATATGGAACCCACAGCCCTATAGAGTTAAGTAACAACTCATAGGTGGACTGGTTAAGTTGTCCGCGCCCATGCCCGAGGTCTCTAGTTTGACTCCTATGCCCTCTAACAAATTTTAAAACAAACTCTTGAGGACACGTGGTAGCTTCTGGGCTTGCCACATGTCACTTATATGACGGTCCAAAACAAAACAATTCAACGGTCAGTACACATCTTCGTACCACAAGATCAACAATGCAGCACAAGCCACATGGAGCGATCTGGTTGGATGTATGAAAATGGAATATTCACAGAATATACCTGCTGACTGTACCTGCATGCTAATTGGGCATCCAGTCACAAAATTTTTACTGTTTGGGAAAACGAAGAGAACGCAATATCTTCGTCATACGACATTGATTTTTCGAATCATTCACGGCGCAGAATCACAACGACGAGACGTTTCCAGTCGCTCAGGTTCAGTCATGTTTCGAGCACTTTCAATTTTGAGCATAACACATGATCTCCTGATCACACCTCCCCATTGGGAAGCTTTTGGACCCCAAAAAACTTTAATTACATGTTCAGAGGATGAGGGTACAACCCCCTCACCTTTTCCACTTCCATCCATCTTGCCTTACTTGGTTTGTTGCCCTTGAGCCCAATTCGAAGATAATTGACACTTCCCCTCTTAGAAGTGCATGTCCTCCTGTCAAGGATGGAATCCTCCTTGAGCTCGTCCAGAAATTCTGGCGAGAAATCTTCTATTGATGGCAGCTGAATATCACTCCCTTGATCATCAATCAAAGGAGGCTCATACAAACATAAATTCTCCACATTGACAATGGAATACATGTGCATATATGAAGGAAAGTCAAGTTGAAATGCATTATTACCAACTTGTTTAATGATATTGAATGGACCATAACGAATAGGCTTGAGATTTTTACCTTCTCCTTGCATCCTTTCTTTGCTTATATGCAACCATACTTCATATCCTTCTTGAAACTTGTGATCAACTCTATGTTTGTCATGCCTCTCCTTGTATTTGATTTGACTCTTCTCAAGTTGTTCTTGAACTTGTTGATGAATAATCTGAATTTTCTGAATGAAATTTCAAGCCTTGTAAATATCACTATGCCCATCAATTGCAACATCCTTATCAAAGATGAAGTCTAATGGAGATTTCGGCAAATACCCAAAGCATGCTTCAAAAGGTGAAGTATTTGTAGAAGAGTGCTTGGCACAGTTGTAAGCGTGCTGAATGTAATGCAGTTTTTCATCCCACAACTTGGGATGTTTGATGCAATATCCTCTCAATAGATGCACAAAGGTTTTTTTCACCACCTCGGTTTGGCCATCAGTTTGCGGATGAAAAGCAGTACTGATGCAGGAGCATCAAGGCTAAATTTTCATTATTCAATTATGTAATTAGGGGGGTGATGATTTTTAATTATTTTATTAATTAATTTACTCATTTTTAATAAATTAGGAGAGAAAATATAAATTTGATGATTATTGTAAATATTCCTTAAATAATTAAGGATATGAGTGGAGTTGAATTAGGTAGATAATCTAGGGATGAGCAATTCCATAAACGGGACTTAGTTGGGTCCAAAAAAAGATAAATCTAAATTAGATTTTAAGTTGAGATTTGTGTGGAGGAAATTATGGAGTGGAATAAATTCATATTTATGTATAAATATGTAACTTGTGAGAGTGTGAAAAGACACAGAGAGAAGTGAGGAGAGGTGAGGAATACAGAGAGTAGGAGGAATGGTTTGAAGGGCCAAGAGCCAAGAGGCCTCCATTGTAATATCTGGCCAAAGATTTTTTGTGTTTTTATATCAGTATTTTATTTATCAGACTCTCTTTCCTTCATGTGTATTTTGGAACTGAACATATTTGTGGTTTTAATGAAGAATTTTAGTTTTGATGGGAGCACATGTGTTTTACATGCTGGGATCTGATTTAACCCAGTATCCTGGCATCATTTTGGTATCAGAGCACTGGGGAAGAGTTCGCACAATCTTGTAGTTGTGTTTGGGTTCTTGATTCAGTTGGGTGAACCAATTTCGTATTGTGAAACATTGTGAAATTATGAAAAACACTAAGAGGAAAAGTGCCCCGACCTGTGGTCGTTAAACATTGCCTTCCTTTTCATTGATATGTATCAAGTGGCCTGCATTTCTGAGTGGATAATTTTGAGTTGATGTAGACTAGCCGTGGTGAGTTGAGCAACAAGTACTGGAGTCTTTCTGTTAAATTGAGGAGATTGTTGAGCAGAATAGTGTGGATCTGTGGACCAAAGTGGCGCAGTGGAAGAGTGTGGCTGTTGTCTTCACCAAAGAAAAATTGGAAGCACAGCGGAAGCATGGTGTGGACATAGGCAAAGACACTCAAGCAAGATGTTGACTGCGTTACCATCTGAATAAGCACTACATAGTGGCTTGTCATCTGCGTTGAGTCATTACGTGAAGATTAGTGCAAGCCCAAACGAAATTCCAATTTATAGAGCTGGAACCGTGTTTGTTTGCTTGATTGTTGTACGTTGAGGAATGTTGGGCGTTGAGGGAAAATATGGAGCTGTACGTTGAGGAATGTTGGGCGTTGAGGAAGCTTGCGTGGGGATCGAGCCACGTAGAGGATGTGGAGGCTGAGCTTGGGGAGCTTGTGCTTATTATTGATAACCACAGCGTTAACATATGATATGAAATCATAAGTTTTCACGCATTTTTGTGAATGCAGCATCACAGGGCGGAAATGAGTTTCATGAAGTTGCTACGAACATAAAACCAGTAGGTGCGCCATTAACTAAGAGGGACATGAGCCGCATGGAATTTTTCACCGCATAGATGCCACTGTTGATGGGTGATGGGTGAATAGCGTTGTTTCATTTTCAAATCGGGTAGCGTAAGAGCCACAGGTATGATTTCCTAAGACCACAGTATATGTATGTAGCAGCCAAGTTTTGTAACATATGCTACATACCGCAAAGCATGACGAGCTAAATCCTTTTAATGGGTAGCATCAATTGTTTAATAGTAATGTTGGATTGATATGAACCATGGCTTGAGATTTTCGTGCCACATTTGTTTAATGGTAGCGTTGCTTTGTATGAACTGTAAGTAGATGGCCAAAGATAACGAGGACAGGTTGTGAGAAAACCTGGTGCTATTAAAGCATCCAAAAAGTTGAAGCAGAGATATATGTCCTTACAAAGGATGAAGGAGGTCGCATACAACCTTTTTCTCAAATTACTAGCCACAATTCTATCTTAGAACAGCAGATGCGCCTGGTAAGGTAGAACTACCAGAGAATGTCAAAATGGAAATGCTCGGTGACAATGTCACCGCAATATTTGAAATTAGAATACCTGTAACTGTTGAATCGGGATAACACTTTACTCGAAAGGAAGGAGGGCGGACTGTTGGTACAGTGTTTGCCAGGAAGAGAAGATAAAAGATATGGAGGGTTGAGCAGCGAAATATCAGTTTGAATAGCTGGTGAAGATTAAGATAGAGGAGACATATATATGAGGAACAGCAGAACCGTAAATGGTTTTTCAACCCAAACATCCAATTTCGCACTGGTTCAAACAGGTAAACGGTAACACGAAGTATAAAGAAACTAACCATTTCGTTGATTTGATGGGGCGAATATTGATGTGTTTTGTTTAAAAATCATATAAAGGTTGAAATGGTGAAGCATGGGCCCGAATATATTCATATGATTTATATTCTTGGTTTTAACCAATGTCCATTCAGATTTTTGAAAATGTTAGAAGGTGGTATTTTTTTTTTAGAATTGGGAAAAACAAAAGAACAGCTTCCACATGAAAGGTAACTTTAGTTTGGGGTTTTAAATTGAAAACGCATTTTTATGTACATAATATGTGGGTTTAAGGAGATTTGGCTGCATCATTTTTTTTATTCTTTTGATTTGTGTTTTAAGGTTGAAAACACAAAAAAACTACAATTGCTTGATGTTGTAGAATTTTTATTTTACCATCATGTGGCGGCATCTAAGAGGTGATATTCAGGATGGACACAATGTACGGGTTGTACATCAAAGAGGTTGAAATATGAATAGCTTTTTCTCTGTACACAGATGAAGAAATGTGAATTGATGTGTATGGTGCATGAAAGTGCAGGGAAATGCTTGCATTAAGATGACAAGCTTTTGGGCATGCAGGTATTTACTATGACAAAGACAACACAAAAGAATGGAAACAAGAGAGTTGAGATTGCAGAGAGAAAGGTTTATTAATAACCGTAACAGGAGCATGAGGTATGATAATTCAGGGAGGTATCTTTGAACGTTGAAGATTGAATGGTTTATTTATTTTCACCTTAAAATAAATCTGGAAAAACTTGAATTGCATTTCGACTAAAGAGTTCAGTATCATGTGAAATGATAAGGGAAAACTGATGATTTTCATAAGAATGAAGTATGAAAGAGAGTGAAGATTTTGCATCCTAAAAATGTATTAGGGGTGTATGTTTGTTGGAGAATTGTAAACTTGAATTAAGTCAAAATATCCACTATCATTATTATTGGGGCAAAGCTTGAAGTCAAAACAGATGTTAGAGTCAAATGAAAGTTTGGATAGTTTGAGTTAAGATTGAGTATTTTCATCCAAGATGAAGAATTGGTGTAAGTCTGAAGTCAAAGAGTTGTAAGCTAAGTAAAAAGTCTGAATGTAATGGGGTGCATGATCAGCAGAGCCCGACACCCAAAGAGTTGGCCATTGTAACACATGAGTTACTAAAGTGTTGTTTGCAGCAAAGTGAAGCAAGAGGGTTACCAGAGATTAATTCCAAGACAGAGAACCAAGAGAAGCCAAGCACAGGAGGAGAACTTGCATTTTTTATGAACGGAAAATGTGAAGGATTCCTGAAAGGTGGATTGAATGAAATCCACACATGAACAGATGAAGTTCATAAAGGAAGAGAAGATGACAGGTGTCATTCATTTCCAAAGATCTGATGAAGACCACAGCAGAAGGAAGAAAAAGTAAAATTCCAAGGTAAGTGGCATATGTGAGCAGTTGACAGATGAAGATTATGAGCAAGAGATGTCTGAGATAACAGTTCACCTTGAATTGTTAATGGAATTGTTGCAGGAAAATGTGAAAGACCAGACACATGGTTGGACCATGAGAAAGAAAGTGAAGTGGGAGAGACTACACACAAAGAGGGAAAAGTAGGCAAACATACAGTTGACAGAAGAGCTGAGGAAGCTCGAGCAGATGTTGAGGTGTAAAGAACTCAGAGAGGCTGAGTTAAAAATGGATGTTTCCATTTGTGGCCCAGAAAAGGGTGAAAATCTGGGTGAAGAGATCAATGAGGAAGATCTCATGAACTATGGGGATAGTTCAGAAGAGTCTGAAGATGTGTTGGCAAGAGAAGCAGACGAGGCTATGATGCCTTGTATTTTTAAATCTCACAGTTTATGTATGTTTGCAGGATGTGCGAAAGATGGTGAACAATATGATGGAACTGTCACAGAGATGAAGGAAAAATTTGAGGTGAAGTCTGGTGGAGAATGCCTTTAAGAGGAGGAAGGTACAAATTTGTTGCAGTAGGAAGAAATCATAAATGAATTATTGTTTGGCGTAAGACAGCAAGTTGAAGCTGTTATGGAGTAGAAGAAAAATGGAAATGCCGAAGAGATAATCCAAGGAGGTAAACAAATGAATTTGTTTAATGAAATTGCTAACAGAACTTTGCAATGTGATGGAATAGAAACCAGGACAACTCAGGAAGATTTCCAGAAGATGGATGAAGCTAGGAATGAAGGTTGTGACGAAGTACTGAAAATATTTCATAGGGAAATCGAGTTCTTGGAATGATGGCTTAAGGAACCTGATGGAGAAGTAAAACTTGCAAAACCTGATCCAGAAGAAATTACAGTTACTATGCATGATAGAGATGAAATGTTTATAGAGTTGAATGAATGTTAGAACTTTTCAGTTAATAATGTAAGTGTATGTAAAGAAAGTGACATTAACAGATATGATGTCAAATTCAAAGAACTTGAGCGGAAATTATTTTGAGTTGAGATGAAAGATCAAGAGCAGCAAGGGAGTTGTGTTCGTAGAGACAAAAACGAGACAGAAATATTGATCCAACAGGATGAAAATGGAAGCAGCCAGCAGTTCGAAACAGAATCAATTGAAGTCCAGAAAGTCGATGATGGGAGATTGATGCCTGAAGCATCAAAAGAGACCGAAAGGTCTTATCTTTTTAAAACTAACAGTTTGTTGGTGGATGCAGGTACAGCACCGGGTGAGAGGGTTGTTACTATAAAATAAATCAAAGACTATAATTGTAATCAAGAAAGAGTTCTTGATTATTCTCCATTGCAAGAAGTTGAGAGTTCAGCTCAGTTGGAGACGAAAGCCTTAGATAAAGAGACATTTCTTCAAGGAATTGGCGAAAGAAAGCGTTGGAGAAGCCGATGGAATCCGATCGATAGAGTGAGCGATGAGTTACCAAATCGAGTTGATACTTTGAAGGACTAGCAGCAGAACAGAGTTTGGAATCCTGGAGGGAGAAAGTCATCAGGACTTGTGGTTGTCACATTGTTACAGAAAAGTGACGGACCTCATAGACAGGAGTCTATGGAAACTTCTCTACATGGGGAGTCTGATGCAGGAGCATTAAGGCTAAATTTTCATTATTCAATTATGTAATTAAGGGGGTGATGATTTTTAATTATTTTATTAATTAATTTGCTCATTTTTAATAAATTAGGAGAGAAAATATAAATGTGAGGATTATTGTAAATATTCCTTAAATAATTAAGGATATGAGTGGAGTTGAATTAGGTAGATAATCTAGGGATGAGGAATTCCATAAACGGGACTTAGTTGGGTCCAAAAAAGATAAATCTAAATTAGATTTTAAGTTGAGATTTGTGTGGAGGAAATTATGGACTGGAATAAATTCATATTTATGTATAAATATGTAACTTGTGAGAGTGTGAAAAGACATAGAGAGAAGTGAGGGGAGGTGAGGAATACAGAGAGTAGGAGGAATGGTTTGAAGGGCTGAGAGCCAAGAGGCCGCCATTAAAATATTTGTCCGAATTTTTTTTATGTTTTTATATCAGTATTTTATTTATCAGGTTGTCTTTCCTTCATGTGTATTTCGGAGCTGAACATATTTGTGGTTTTAATGAAGAATTTTAATTTTGATGGGAGCACGCGTGTTTTACATGCTGGGATCTGATTTAACCTAGTATCTTGGCATCAAGTACTCTTTTTCAAATTGTGTCCATCATCTTCCAAAGATTGGAACAAAAATTCCCAACGAAACTGGAATTCCTGTCACTAACAATAGAAGTTGGCAAACCATAATGAACCCATACATGTTGAAAATAGAGTTCAGCAGTTTTTTTAGCAGTAATGGTTTTTTTACATGGCATAACTATACACATTTAACTAAATCTATCCACAACTACATAAAGATAATCATGATGTTTTCTTGACATAGGTAGACCTCCAACAAAGTCCATGGAGACACCCTCCCATGGCCTTGATGGTACCGGTAGTGGCATGTACAACCCAAGCTTCCTATTTCTACGCTTGCTTGTTGCACACATATAACATCCTCTTATAAAACGTGACACACTATCTATCATGCGAGGCCAATAGAAATACCTCTATAGATGCGCCGTTGTTTTTCATACCTCAAAGTGTCCAGCAATAATAGACGAATGAGCCTCTCTCATGACACTAAGTCTCTCTCCTTGTGGTATACACAGTTTGTTGAAATGAAACAGAAAATTTTTATGCATGTGATAATCATTTTCCTCAACTTGATTCCCTTCACTCAAACTAGCATACACATCTTGAAAATCAACATCAGATGCATACTTTTCTATGTAACTCTCATGTAAAATAGAATCATTTGTAATCAAAGTAGAAGCACTTATAATTGGACTTGAAAGCATATCAACAACTTTATTGAAAATACATTTCTTGTACCTTATAACCAAGTGAAACTGTTGAAGAAATCCCATCCACCTGAAATGTCGTGATTGCTGCAATTTTGTTTGTGACTGCAAGTACTATAACGGTTGATGATCGGTATGTATAATTGTCTCTTTACCCATCAAGTAGTGTTTCCACTTCTTGACACTTTATACCAACGCATACAACTCTTTGTCATATGTTGGATAATTAGTTACAGCACCATTGAATGTTTCATAATGAAAATAAATAGGCTTACCATGCTGCAAAATTACTGCGCCCATGGCATAATCACTAGCATCGATTTGAATCTCAAATGGTTGTCTCTAATCTAGTAATGCAAGGACCGAAGCTGCACTGATCTTGCCTCCCCATTGGAAGCCTTTCTTCACACTTTTCACTGCATGCATAGGAGCTGCTATGGAAGAAAAGTTAGCAATAAACTTTCTCCAATACTGATCTACGCCTAAGAAACTTCTTACCTCGGTCACTGATTTGGGAGTGGGACAATTCACAATGGCTTCCACTTTATAATGATAAATTCTCAATGTGCATCCTCCTACAATGTGCCCCAAATATACCAAAGAAGCCTTTCCAAATTCACACTTAGACATCTTAAGAAATAATTTCTCTTTCTTCAAAACATCAAGTACCCTCTTTACATGCAAGACATGCTCTTCTCTTGTTTTGCTGAAAATGAGTATATCATCTAAATACACAATCACAAATTCATCAAGAAATGGATGCAAAACATTATCCATAACACGCATGAAATTCGCTGGTGCATTACACAAACCAAACAACATAACCAACCACTCAAAGAGTCCTTGTTTGGTTTTGAATGCAATCTTCCATATATCACTTTCTGCAATTCTTACTTGATGATATCCACTCCGTAAATATAACTTAGTGAAAAACTTTGTTTCTTTCAGCTGATCTAGCAAATCATCTATCCTTGGGAGTGGGTATCAATTCTTTACCATTATCTTGTTCAAAGCTCTAAAGTCGACACACATACGTCAAGTCTCATCTTTCTTCAGAATCAAGACTATGGGTGAACTGCATGGCGAAGTGTTTGGCCTTATGAGTCCCTTGTCCAACAAGTCCTTGATTTGCCTCTTTATTTCATCATTCTCCATTATCGACATGTGATGCATGTCGATGTTTGGAAGAGGAAAATCTTGTTGTAACTGAATCTCATGTTGAATCTCCCTTTTAGGAGGAAATCTTGTTGGCTCCTGAAACATATCATGATGTGAATCAACTACATCATATAAATCTGATTTCAACTTAGGATCACAATCTTCAAATGACTCATGATTAACATCAACTTTAGGCTTAATCATTGGAAGAACAAAATTCTTACTTGAATTCACCATCCTTTTTACCTGTCCAGCATTTACCATTACAATATTTGTCTTCTTGCGATGTGCTCTAACAATGTACTCCTTGCCATCTTTGAATAAATGGTATTTTTTCTCATGGTGATGGAATATCGCTTTCCTATCATACAAGTAAGGACTTCCCAACACAACACCTGTAATATCAAGCGGAACCACATCTAATTCAACTGTGTCAACAAAATGTGCAGTTATTGCAAAGCGCAATATGCACTTCTTTAAAACCTGTAAATTTACATCCTTACAAATCCAACCAAGTGGATATGGTTTTGGATGTGGAATGGTCTCAAGATTAAGTTTCTTGACCAAGTCTTCATAGATTAAGTTCGCTTGTGACCCACTGTCAAACAGTGTATCAATCTTGGTATGTTTGGATATGACCCTCACATGAAACAGTTCAATTCTCTCTTCTTCATTTGGATCTTGTATGTGACAGTTTGAAGTACTAGTATTGGGTTTTGTTTTCAATTTATTTCCCCTTCATGTTCTTCAATCCCATGGCTATAATTTTAGTTTCATCACCCGAATCCTCTCCTAAGTCATGTTAAGTTGTAGCTGGAATTTTCTGCTTCCCTTTGTTATTGTTAAACTTGGGTCTCTTTTTAGGATGTAATTTCCAACAATTTTTCTCTTCATGGCTTTCTCTTGAAAAATGTTTACAAACCACTCTCTCTCCCTCTTTCTTGACAGATGCATTCTTTTTTCCTTTTCCTTTTTAGGTCTTCTATTTTTTTTACCCTTAAAAGGTTTATTTCTACCCTCTTCAAAACTATTTTTCCCTCTAGCTTCCAGATGTGTGGATTAAACTCATACCTCATCTAGACTTGTAGGATTAAACATGAGGATAGTATGTTTAAGGCAGCTATGTAAGCCCCCTATTTACTTGATCAAAGTATCTTGAATCTGCAAATCTACCCCTAATAAGAGAGCTCTTCTCCTAAATTCTTGGGTGTAGTCTTGTACATTTTGTCCTTTCAATTGTCTAAAATTTTGCCAGTTCATTATGGCTTTCTGCATGTGAGCTAATGGATAAAACAATTGTTCTATTGTAGTAATGAAATCAGTCCATGATAGAATAATCTTACCATGTTTTTTTATCTCCTCCTTTGTCTTGGATTCCCACCAAACAAGAGTTGCACCTTCCATCCTCAATGAAGCTAGTTGGATTTTGGTGTCATCATCATGAAGGTTTTGAATTCTCAAATAAACCTCCAATTTCCTAATCCAATTATCAAGCTTTTATACATTGAATTCACAATTAAACATTGACAATTCAAACTTAACATCAAGTTTTAGAAAAGTACTTTTACCAGTGTTCTTTGAATTGTGTGATTGGTGTACTGAAGATGAAGTAGAGGATGATGATGATGAGGGTGAGGATGGTGACTTTCCACTGCCTCCATTTCCTCCATTGCCCTTCTTTGATTTATCTTCATCATTGTGGCCTCCTCATGATCCCTGACCTTCCTTATGAAGTTTGGATCCTTCTCGTTCTAGTATTTCATTTCTTTCTTGATAAAGGACTCTCACCATTTTAGTGATGTCAAGGAATGCTTTCCTGAACACTCTTTCTTCTTCTTTGGGATCCACCTCTTCATGGGTTTCTTCTTCTCTTGTAGGCATGATTATTGCTTCTTTTGCTTCTCTTGGAGGTGAACTAGGTGGTGGAGAATGTGGCAATCTTGCCCTCCTTTGTTGTGGCTCACTTTGAGAACCTCTTGCTTCCACCAATTTTTTGTCTCCTCTCTTAAGCTTGAGCCTAGTAAGCATGAAAAACCTTGCAAAAAATTAACAAATCTTTACACACAAAAACACCAGAGATTAAACTCTAGCTCTGATACCAACTTGATCTGAAAGGAGTGTATTATTTCTATTGTGCTAAGTGTCCTTTCAGTAATAAAAACATGTACAATTTGTCTCCATTTGTTTTCTTTAGGAATGAGTGTTTTAACCATGAAACATAGATGAATTAGTGAACTTAAGCATGAAAATAAGCCTTAAAAACACTGAAAAGCAGTGTATAACAGAGAAAAAAAATCACACATAAGTTTTACACAGTAGGCATGATGAAGCAGTTCACCCCTCCTGGGCTACATCTGCTGGTCCATCTCTCAATGGCATGTCCCTCTTTGTCATTATGCTCAAAATTGCAAATTACATGTGTTTAAAGGCCTCTAATGGTTGTTTTCTCTGCACCAATGGCTCTAGAATGCTCAAATTAGTCTAGGTAGACTCTTGTTTCACCCAAATTGGTCGAAAATTAACCACCCAATGCATTTTTCCTAATGTCAGCTACAAAATCTCCACTAAAAGTGGAGACTGGCACTTAGTTGAAGTTAAATTTAGTAAAAAATCCTAAAATTAGGGTGTTGCTACAATTCCTGCCAGTCAAAACTGTTTGGATAGGCATAAAATGTTTGTGCGGGGTGGTCACATACCGAAGCCTCATCGTTATCTCCGCATTAACCGTTTAAAACTCTACATTATTGGAGAGCGGAACTCGGACTCATGTTTCCACAAACGGTGGCATTACATGCCATATCACTGCCATGTGATAGTTACAAACTTCCGCCGAATAAGCCGCCCCTTCAACCTTTAACTGAAACCCTTAATGTAACCATTGGACATGTGATGGAGTTTACCACCCGTCGGAGTTACGGTTTACCGCCGGGTGTATGGTGGTTGGGGTTGGCTCCTTTTTTTATCTGCCCATTTCTTTGTTAAACCATGTATGGAACCCACAACCCTATAGAGTTAAGTAACAACTCATAGGCAGACTGGTTAAGTTTTCTGCGCCCACGTTTGAGGTCTTCGGTTCGGCTCCTGTGCCCTCTAACAAATTTTACAACAAACTCCTGAGGACACGTGGTAGTCTTCGGGATTGCCACGTGTCTCTCATCTGATGGTCCAAAACAAAACCATCCAACGGTCAGTACACATCTCCGTACCACAAGATCAACGATCCACAACAAGCGACATGTCGCGATTTGGTTGGCTGTACAAAAATGGAATATTCTCAAAATATACCTGCTGACTGGCCCTGCATGCTAACTGGGCATCTAGTCACAAAATTTTTGTTGATTGGGAAAACGGACAAAAGGAAATATCTTCCTCATACGAAATCAGTTTTTTGAACCGTTTACGGTGCCAGAATCGCAACGACGAGACCTTTCTGGTTGCTCAGGTTTGGTCCTATTTTGAGCACTTTCAATTTTGAGCATAACACATGATCTCCTGATCAGACACAAATGACAAAACCTCCTTTCTATACATAGGAGTCCACGGGGTCACAATATAATCCTAGCCGACCTAATAATAATAATGTAAGGGCACAACAATAACAATAGTGGGCTATTTATGGGGCACAATAATAACAATATGGGGACTACATGGGTACAGCAATAACAATAAGGGGCCTACACTAACAACAATAAGGGACTACACTAGTAATATAGGACCCAGACAGAAAGAACACAAGATGCCGGTGAGAAAGAAATTGTGGTTCCTTACAAAAAGTTTAATACAAATGGGAAAGGACCTAAAGAGTAGTAGATTATAGGTGATGGTAGAGCAGAGTTGCAGTGTTGGATATGTGGAAAGGATCATCATAAGAGGGAATTTCCACAGTATCAGGATGGTAGACCCTATATCTATAGTGCACAAGACGCGCAGATAGTTGGGGATGTTGGTCATAACATTTCTCGGATTTATGCATTTGTGGACAACATACAGGCAATTCATTAGGCTTCTATCCTTGAGATGGATGGTAAGCTTTATGATTAAGTTGTTTCTATTTTTATTTATTCTATATCTAATTATAGTTATATTAATCCTGACCTGGTGGATAAGTGTGGTTTGAGAAAATAAGTGCATGCAGGATAGGCACGTAGCCATAAGGAAGGTTACCAGGAACATTCCATCCATAGTAACTGTGGAAAAAAACAATGCACTCCTAAGGGAAATCACAGAAGAGGAGACAAAGCCGAATATCAAAGCAGTGGCCCTAAATAAGGCAGCAGGGCCTAATGGGTTTAGTATTGAATTTTTTTAGTCCTATTGGGAAATAATTGGTCAAAGCATGTGGAGAGTAGTAGAAGAGTCCAGGAGAGGTAGGACTATGCTTAAAGCCATAAATGCCACACTCCTGTCACTAATCCCCCAAAAGGAGAAGGTGGATGTAGCCAACAAAAATAAAATGATCGTTGTATGTAATGTGATATATAATACCATCACAAATATATTTTCTAGTTATATAAAACCAATCCCACCCCTTCTTATTTCCCCAAAACAGACAATATTTGTTGACAAAAAATCCTTGACAGAAACATGGTTGCACATGAATTTATTGACACTCTGAATATCACAAAAAAACCAAGAATGATGCTTAAGCTATATCTATCAATGGAATATGACAAGCTAAACTGACTCCTCCTATCAAACACCTTAAGATCCTTTGGATTCATTGATGAATGGATACAATAGGTGTTAGCTCTAGTCTCATCAACATAATTCTCTCTTTTGATAAATTACCCACTCCACCTTTTAATTCATGCAAGGGTATTTGACAAGGAAAACCATGTCCCCCTTCCTCTTTATCATTGTAGTGGAAGGCATTGGATGTATTTTCATAGTAGTGGCAACATTACCTCTTAAAATTAATTTGCTTACTTGGGTAATACATGTCCCTAACTCATCAACAATTAATTGATGATACAATGGTATTAAGGGTGCCAAAAGTACAAGAGGAAAGGTCATTCATCAAGATCTTAGACATATTATCCACGACCTTTGGTATGGATATAAACAAAGGAAAGTCTCAGGGTTTTTTTTTTCTTTAACACTTCTATGAATGTTTAGTGACATGTTGCAAGAATATTAGGCATATAGATTAGAAATATTACATCTAAGTACCTCGGCACCCCTTTAGTAGAGATCTCCCTTCACCGGGAGGTATGAGAATACCTGCTAACAAAAATGCAAAAGAAATTTACAGGATGAATCTTTAGAGATTTAAATATGGCATGACACCTCTTACTCCTAAAAATTTTCTTATAAGGGCTTCCTATCTATCTATAATCTATGATGATGACCACTATGCCTATCCCTAGGAAATAAGAATTTAAATAGCCTTCCTCTAGGGTAGATTAAGGATGGAGCGGAAATGGCCCCTGGTTGCTAGGGACAATATATGTAAGCCTAAAATGAATGGGTGCTTAGGACTATAACATCCATAAATTATGGCCACGGTATTGGGGGAAAACATTTAGCGGAGATGGATGCAAGGAGGGAGATATCTCTATAAGAGTATCTGTACCTAAAAGTATACCCTTACAATTTCTATTCAATATGTTATCAGATTGAATATATTCACTCCAGGACCATCTATTTGGACCCTAGCTAAGAATGGTGTAGAGTTGGTTAAAAAAAATTGATTCTATAAATGGTATAAAAACACTATTTTTGCATGCCTCTTGGTAGTAATTACTAAAAATGGGGAAAAAAGAGGAATTGGAAGACTTAGAAACATAAATGATTGACCAAGGCCTGATTAGAGTTGAATATTATTGTGCAGAAGGTATACCAGATCAATGGTGGTGCTAGTGGCTAAGTCATGATAATTGGGATCCAAAACCAATAGAAGGAATATGGCAAAAATTATGGAAAGAGCTACAATGCCGATAAATACCATTATTTATGAAAAAATATAAAATTATATGGGGCTATGGATCCAAAGGAACCTTCTCGATTAAATAATCTTATCACTTAGAAGCAACTCAATAGGATCAATAGGTAGAGGAAGTCTTGATAACAATTTGGAAGAAACACTTATGGCCCAAAGTTTTAATATTTATTTGGTTATTATTAAAAAATAAACCTATGACATGGGATAATATTCATAAATGAAATCTCTAGGGCCCCTTTCAATGCCCTTTATTTATAGAAAACAATGGAACCTTATAAAAACTTCGTAGCCTCTTCCTATAATCTAAAGGTCTATGGTGGAAATTGGATGAAAGTCTATCAAAATCATATTGGATCCTAGACAGCCCTCAGAACACTATTAGAAAATGGATATTATATGTGTTTAACAACCCCATTCTTAATTTATATGGAGGATCTCCCTAGGTTTTCTCTTATGGTGCATATGGAAGGAGAGGAATAAGAGGATATTTAAAGGAAGTGTTTCAATGGTAGAAATTGTATGGGATAAATTTTTAAAGAATTTTAAGGAAATGATCCTTACATTAATCTAGTCACCCAAGGCAAGTCAACAACTGGCGTTAAGACTACCCTATTATATAATTGGTTTCCCTCAATCCCTAGAGGCCCTTATTATTTAAGTCCCACTCTTGCTACTGCACTTAGTCTGTCAATTTTGTACCCTCCCCCTACCCTGTTTCTAAAACTGTTGGGCTCCAGAATTGACATATTTTCCTCTTCTGTTTCCTTATCCTTTCATTAATTTTCTGAGTCTTTTATGCAATATGGTTTTTTGTGTGTTGTGAACTTTAGGAAGTAGTTAATAAATAATTTCATCATTTCATTCTTCAAACGACTTGATTTAACTACGAAAATATGTATTATGCTTACAATTTGAAATGTTAACTGACAAGGACTTCAATAAGTGGATGTTGTTCCCTGGAAAGCTAGGCAAGAATGAATTGGACGCAACTACTTTGGTTAGTTATGGCCTAGATAAGCGAGAATAACAATCATCATGGAAGGACCGGCTATGAACAAGATTTTTTCTATCTATTCCAAGGGAACTTAAGATATTTTGTAACTCAAATTAAAAATCCTGAGAATCTAAAGATTCTCAGAACCGCTCCTTTATTTTTAATTATAGACTTGGTTGTGATTATAAAAGCGAGGAACAAAGCCTCGGCAAAAAAAAAAGATTTTACTGTCATTCTTGTACTTAAGCACTGAGTTTTTACATACATGTTTTGTAATACTGTTGTTGATTAATATAACGGATATTATCATGGTTTCACTTTAATTCTTACACTGATTTCATTCTAAGGTGGTTGAATTCTAGTGATCATGGGCCCAATCCTCGAATGACTACTGCCCTCCTTGTGCTATTAAATTTAAATTTCAGCTTTTAAATTCATGTTTCACAATTCTCTAATTACTTTATAGCATTGATTGTTGTTACTGAATTGTTCATTACTGTGATAATTGTTACTAAATTATTTATTACAGTGTTATTTTTTACAAAAATTAGAGCCATTGTTATTTGAATTATATTTATGATAGTTGATTTTCTAAAAGCATTATTTATCATGTCATTGATGAAGAATAGTTGAGCGCAAGGTTTGATATTTCTTTCAGCAATATTTCTCTCTAGTTGAGCTTGTTGTTTCTTTTCTGTAGTTGCAGTTTCCTAGGAAACTACTTGTACTTAGCAGAATTGTTTGTAGAAATTTTCATGCTTTGATTATCTTAGATAAGATTTCAATTGTTTGAATTCATGTAATTGCGAGTAAAATTGTTCTCTAAGAAATACTTTGCACATACATGTTACCACAAACATTATTCTTTGCACATAAATTGCGGACAACCTTGAAATAACCACATGAGTTATGGGTTTATAATCTAATGTTTAAAGATCTATTGGTATTTTTAAAAGAGAAATTAAGTAACCCAACATTTTGGTGTCATTGCCGGGGAGGTTTTCAAAGAAGTGTTAGTTGTATCCCTATAGGGTTGGGTATTAAAGATGGAAGGTAAGAACCTACACACGCACAAAGTAAAAAGCTTGTGCCATTACCTACCCTCAGCTGATACTTTTAGAATTTTTTAGTGTGCATGACTAGGAAAAAGCCTAGGATTTTATATTGAGAAGTCAGAGACTCAAAACCTATTCCAAAACCACCAAATCTCAAGGTCATTCTCACCTTCAGAGAAATACTTTTATAGACAAAATCATTTTCCATTTGGAATCTCAAGCGCCGGTAGGTACCCAAAAAACATCTGGGAAGGGTTATACTATTGCCTCTCAAGCGACATGATCATCATCTGTAACTCATGCTGATATTCACAATAATATTGTGAAGTCTGAGCAAAGTTTCCAAAATACATCCATTAATAATCGCAGCCTTTCCAATGAAAGAGACGAGAATTATTACAATTAAGAGAGGGGTATGGTGAGACAAGTAAACCTCATCCACAACTTGCTGAGTCAGAATTTCCAGGAACACCTCTTGCAAAGAATCTGAAATTCATGATCTGAATAGCATTATAAGACCTACTCAGAACCCATAATTTAACCAACGTATCATTCTTTGGATAATACCTCCTGATCACGAACTCCCTAAGGATTATTGGCATATTTTTAACCAAATGGAAAACAAAGCACAAGGAATACATACTTCGACCATAGAATACCCTATTGTCGATCTGCAGGCCAATGCACCAATGATAACCATCCCATTACAAAATCCTCCAAATTTTCATGGAATGGCTTCGGAGGATCCTTATGTGTTTCTATTTGAATTTGATGTCTTATGTTGAGATTATTACTATACCATTGATCCTAAGAAATTGAATTTGTTCCCTTCTACCTTAAAGGGAGTAGCTCTACGTTGGCTTACATGACTAGGAGGAGGCATTATAAACTCATGGGATCAAATGAACTAATTTTTTCTCACCAAATAACAGGACTATTGTCGGTCTAGGGATTTGAAGGAAGAAATATTTAAAATGATTTCCAAGGAAGATGAGACTTTATATGAATATGTTGAAATATTACAATATAACTTGCAAAGATTTCCTTATACCACTTTACATAAAGAAGTACTGAAAAATGATTTTATTAGAGGTGTGAAATTTGAATGGATAGAAACACTTAATTTAATGGGACAAGGTGATATGTATAAGGAATAATATGATGACATCATAAAACTATGTATCAAGTGCTCACAAAGAAGTACACAAACCAAATACGGGATCCGGGATCCGGGACCCTCTCAGCAGGACTAGCAAGGTTGCAGGAGGAGGGGTGACTCACGTAGAAATTGGTAATCTCTTAGAAGATTTTAAAACAAATATTTTGAGTACGTTAAAGACATAGTTGGATTTATTTCAAGAAAAGAAAAACCAAGCAGAGGAATAACATAATTCAACCATTTTTTTCCCTCGCTGCCAAAAGAAGCATAGTCGCAAAGAGAGTTCGCTAGACACAGTCGAAATATGTGCCATATGTGCCAAAGATCATTCCACAAAATGTTTTTGCTCGCTCCCAGGACTGAAAATTGTGTACAAGGAGGCAAAGGAAGATCTTGAGTTGGTGTACCTTATGGCGCAACAATGGCAGTGGCAGACACGACCTCCAGGTATGATCCAAGACCCTGTGTTGTTTTATTCTAGATAGTATACTCAACAACAGATTCCCGGATCACATCGAAAACAACTTTTTACTACTGCATGGAAATCCCAACCATACTCTACATCACCTGTGGAAAATCAGTAATTCCTTGGGCCCTCGTGGCCTAATCAACAATACTTTTCACCCCCATGGAAAAATTTCTCAAACAACCTATACCCATCCCATTAGGAAAATTCTTCTACACAAGGACCAATTTGGTCTCAGAATTGGAAATTCCCTACAGGACCAACCAATCCATATGTTGGGTCATTGCCTCAATCGCAAGCACCACTGAAAACTCATTTCCAATGCCCTCCAAATATTCCACCTCCATTACATCCTCATCTACCTTCCTATCCATATCTCAATCCTAACAATAAACCCTTCCAGTATTTCAAAATTATCAAAAATATGCATTATGACTCCACCCCCTTTGAATGTAATGAGTTGTGGTTAACATATGGATGGATAGTCTTTCCAGAAGATGACACAAGGAAAGAGGGGAAGGTAGACAATGAAAACATTACCGAAGAGAAGCTTTCAATAGATCACCTTTCATAACCCGTAGTTATCACTGAAACATAAACACCTAATAAACTGGATAAACAATAAGAATCTGCTACAACTACGAATGTTGCTCCACCATTCCCCAAGAGACTTAATATAATTAAACCACTGATTTATTATGATTTTGTCTCGTAGGGGAATTGAGAAATCTATGTATTAAAATTCCTCTTCTCCAAGCCACTCGATACATTCCAATATATGCCAAAACTATTAAGGAACTGTGTGTAAAGAATCCTGAAAGAAAACAAAAGGACCCTCCTACATTCCATCTTATAGGAACACTTTCCAACCTTATTTTAGGGAAGCAAGTACTTGTTAAGTACGACGATCTTGGAAACCCAGTAGTTATCGTTCAAATCCAAGGGCATAAATTCCCAATACCCATGTGGACTTAGGAGTTGCAATAAACATCTTGACTGTATAAACTTGTGGGATCCTTGGCATCACAACATTTAAACCAACCACCATTATGTTGGAATTGGCCGCTAGATCGGTGGTCAGACCAGAAGGCAATCTGGAAGACATATTGTATTTTTATATTCCTAGGAATACCCAGTAGATTTTTTGGATATTAACCCCAAAAATCGGCTGGATGGAGACCCTATGATACTAGGAATTCCATGGTCGACAACTATAGAAGCATATATTGGGTGTTGAACAGGAAACGTGAAGATCACAAAAGGAAATGTTGTTAAAAACCTCATCCTATATCCACCTGCCAAACCTAGCCTATCAATTGATAATTATCAACCATGTCCACCAAAATATCAGGTATAAAATATGTGTCGGCCTCCTCTTACTTTAGAAGAACCATTATTTTTAAAAGGCAGACTGAGGATGATGTGATTAGTAGTGTAGAAATTATATGCACTACGCATGCATATGTCCAAGATTCTCTTGATCACACACTATTTGACTTCATGCACAATACAGAATCTATTCCACCATTGATCATCACATGCATAAATTAACACAATTGCAATGCACACATGAAACCATAAAATTCACACACATTAACACAGTGTTTTAACGGGAAAGCCTGAAGCTAAAAACCCCAACTATGTGTATATAATATATGTCATAGAGATCATGTAAAAATTCTCATACAAATCTTATAACAAGCTCTTAGTACAATCCAATCGCTACACACTAATCAAGCCCAATCTTGCAAATCCATGCACCGATCTTTACCAGCCTCTAGCCTGCCTCTACTGCACAATCCCTGTTGAAGAATGGCTCTGGATGAACTATAATTTCTCCAAACTTTCTCACGCAATCCTTAAAGGCATCTCCACTAAATTTGTGGTGCAAACAATGCAACACTATAGTCACAACTGATAGTCACACTTGCTCTTTCACCTACCTCTCCACTGGTCTCCACTGAAACTGTCCATGCACTGTAGTTAACTGATGTATTCTTCGGTTGATTAATGAGTTAATATTTAGTGAATTAATTATTAATTAATTCACACCACTCTCACTAGTGTATCAATCAGTTAGACTAGATACAACTAGCTCAACTGTGTCTAACTGAGTTAAACTGAACACAACTCCACCAACTACTTCTACAACTCCACCAAACTCTGTCACATGAGTTCTAACTGAAGTCCTCCATGCAATAGCTCCAATAAACCCTTAGGAATAGCGTAATTCCTTCTTTCAGCTCCTGTGCCACATCCGTGCACTCAAATGAAGTGCTCCAAGAGAATAAGATAATGTTTAGAGTCCAAATATTATTAAGAGCTAATAATATTCGACATATCTATTTTTAGACTAGCAGTCTAAAATAGACTTCGCCCAATATGTCTAAAAATAGAAGTCCATCTATTTTTCAAACTTGATCAACCATACACAAATAGCATCCTGCAACTCATAGAATATGATCGACATGTCTAAAAATAGACTTTGCGACAAAAATCACCTGTGTGGGCCCCACCTAGTTTAGGTGATTATTTTCCAACTAGGATCAGGAATGATGTTTCAGGATGCCTCCTTCACTGTTTCTTGTTGCAATCTTCAACACTCCCTCTCAGCAAGAAAGGAATTTCTTTGCATGCGACATGCAACTCCATGCATTCGCCCTGCAACCTTTGCAAGTGCCCTGCAACTCCATGCATCCACTCTGCAACTCTTGTTGCAATACTTCTGAAACTTAAAGGCTCCAAACAACTCAATCAGTCTAATGCATCTATCATCAAAGTCTTCGACTTCTACTTAGCTACTGCACATGTCTTTAGGAACCACTGCGTTGTTGAACTCTGCACCCATGCACTCTGCACTTGCTGTCAACTCTGAACCGCGCTCCAGTATCCGAAACTGTCACTTTGATCTGCCTGCATCAATCCAACTGATCATGCTACTGTTTCTCTGTGGGCACCTCGTATCTAGGTTCAATTCATGAGATCCACACCATCTCCATGAATCCTACCCAGAAATCTCCTCTTGGGATTACTCATGCATGTCGCCCCACCTCTCACCTGGTGGTATAGCTGCATGCACTCCCTCTGCCCATCTGGAAAGAAATTTCTTTGCATGAGTGGTTTCTCCCACTCCATGATCCTCATATTATGGCTGCTCCACATCCCGAGGTTCACTCTTACCTGCATGCAAAAATCCAAACTCATCAAGCTTCAAATTTCCATGTCTTCTCAGACTTTGGGATTCCCAACAAGTAGGGAAAGCACAGAGAAATCCCATCTACTTCAAGTCTCAGATAGACACTCAAGCTCAACCCCAACCTTCTTGACTTGTCCTGTCTCTTTGTACCGAAGGAAAAAATTTCCTTCACTAAAGACAACATCATACCCTTTATCCTCTAACATTGCGACTGAGATCAAATTCTTCTTTAAACCTGGAACATGCACTACATCTTGTAAAAGAATGAGTTTACCTGACTCCCTCTAAAAGGTTATGGTACCAATGCCGGTCACATTGTATCATCCATTGTCGCCCAACTCAACATGCAACTGGAGATCTTTCTCCACCAAGTCACTGAAAAGATTCACATATCCCGTCATGTGAAAGGAAGCGCCACTATCAAAATACCACCCCGATCCCAATGCACTAGACACCATGCATGCGATCAATGAGAAGTCCAGCTCAAATTGCGAGGCAAGAGCCTCACCAATTGTAGCTCCAACAACCTGCTTGTTCTTTTTCTTCTGTGGACAATGTGTGGCGAAATGCCCATGCTCGTGACAGTGAAAACACTTCACTTTGGACATGTCATGCTCTTTGCCATCCGCACCGGATTGAGAAGGATTTTTCTTCCCCTTCCCTTTCCTTTCTTTGGCAGCCAAAGCGCAATCCTCTTCATCATCATTTTTTGATGAAGAGCCATCTCTGGTACTCCGCCTTATCTCCTCCTACACAAGATTCGACCAAAGTCGCTCCCATCCTGGCAGTTTCGCCCGTCCATTGACAGAGTCCTCGTAGCTGTGCCAACTCTTCGGAAGCTCAAGGAGAGCCAAGCTCACCAAGTCTTCTTCATCCACACTAACTCCTACACTCCCAAGCTCATCCCCGCAGTGGACAAACTTTGTCAAGTATACTGGAATATTGTCATTCTTTTCCATTTTTATTTTCCTGAGGTTGTCTTTAAGTGCCAACTTCCTTTGGTCACCTCTGCTTTGGAACAATTCTGTCAAAGCTTTCCACATCAAGAATGGAGTGGCTTTACCGTGAAGGCTGGACACAATGTGATCCTTCACACCTTCCAATAGAATCCTTAGACACCTTGCTACCTTCTTTTTCCATGCGTCAAGTGCAGCTGCATCGCTAGAACCCGGTTTAGGAATATTAGCATCTATGAACTCCTTCAACCCATTATCCTCCAACACCGCCTCATTAAACTCCAGCACCGCCTCATCCCGTCCTTCCATGAAATAGACTGAGCGCCCTCACAAGTATACCTAATCGCACCGCTGACATATACTTACCCATCGCTCAGTAATTACACTACAAGAAACACCGGCAAAGAATTCGAATTCCACCAAGACAAAATCAACTACTTCAATAATTGCACCTCCCAGTGTATCAACCGTCTCCGATACCACTTTGTAGAAATTATATTCCCTACGCATGCATATGTCCAAGATCTTCGATTTCACACACTATTTGACTTCATGCACAATAAATAATCTATTCCACCATTGATCATCACATGCGAAATTAAAACACTGCAATGCACACATGAAACCATAAAAATTCACACATTAACATAGTGTTTTAATGGGAAAGCCCGGGCTAAAAACCCCAACTATGTGTATATAATATATGTCATAGATATCATGTAAAAATCCTCATACAAATCTTATCACAAGCTCTCAGTACAATCCAATCGCTACACACTAATCAGGCCTGATCTTGCAAATCCATGCACCGATCTTTACCAGCCTCTAGCCTGCCTCTACTATGCAATCCCTGCTGAAGAATGGCTCTGGATGAACTCAAATTGATCTAGCCTTGCTCACGCAATCCTTAAAGGAATCTCCACTAAATTTTTGGTGCAAACAATGCAACATTATAGTCACAACTGATAGTCACACTTGCTCTTCTCTCCACTGGTCTCCACTGAAACTGTCCATGCACTGTAGTTAACTGATGTATTCTTTAGTTGATTAATGATTTAATATTTAGTGAATTAATTAATAATTAATTCACACCACTCTCACTAGTGTATCAATCAGTTAGAATAGATACAACTAGCTAAACTGTGTCTAACTGAGTTAAACTGAACACAACTCCACCAAACTCTGTCACATGAGTTCTAACTGAAGTCCTCCATGCAATAGCTCCAGTAAACCCTTAGGAATAGCATAATTTTTTATTTCAGCTCCTGTGCCACATCTGTGCACTCAACTGAAGTGCTCCAAGAGAATAAGATAATGTTTAGAGTCCAAATATTATTAAGAGCTAATAATATTCGACATATCTATTTTTAGTCTGGCAGTCTAAAATAGACTCCGCCCAATATGTCTAAAAATCGAAGTCCGTCTATTTTTCCAACTTGATCAACCATCCACAAATAACATCCCGCAACTCATAGAATATGATCGACATGTCTAAAAATAGACTTTGCGAAAAAAATCACCTGTGTGGGCCCCACCTAGTTTAGGTGATTATTTTCCAACTAGTATCAAGAATGATGTTTCAGGATGCCTCCTTCACTATTTCTTGTTGCAATCTTCAACAAGTAGTTTTATCAACCAACCATCTACTATGGGAATCCAACATGCCAAATGTTAAAAGAAATGTTTGATAATGAGGCCCGAGGGGATCCCTTGAATGTTCCAAATGTTGATCATACACCCACAACTATAGTTCATAGTAGTGCTCCCATTGAAATCGAATCTGGTAAGAATTTGACAATCAATGCTAATCTGGATAAACTATAACGTGAAAAATTGATTCAGATCCTCCAAACTTATAAACACGCCTTCACCTAGGAGTATTCCGATATGAAAGGCACCAACCCTCAATTATGCACACATCACATTTATATCAAGAAATATGCATGTGCCATTCACCAGCCACAAAGAAGATTAAATCCACACCTTAGGAAAATAGTAAAATAGGAATTGCATAAGCTTCTTGATGTAAATTTTATATATCCTATTTCTGACAGTCAGTGGGTCTTACCTTTAATTATAGTTCCTAAGAAAAATGGAAAATGAATAATTTGTGTTGATTAAAAGGAATTAAATAAAGCTACATAGAAAGATCATTTCCCACATCCTTTTGTAGATCAAGTCCTTGATACTCTCATTGGAAAGAAATTTTTTTATTTCCTTGATGGATTTAGCGGATATAATTAGATCCAGATTGCCCCTGAAGATTAGGAAAAAACCACAATCACTTGTCCATGGGGAACCTTTGCTACAGGGTTTTACCATTTGGGCTAATGCACCAACCACCTTCCAGAGAGAAATCCTGAGAAAATTTTCTGAATTAATCAGTGAAGGACTTGAACTCTACATGGATGATTTTATGCCCTATGGTAATGAATTTGAGCAAGCCTTACAGAATCTGGAGAAAGTTCTTGAATGATGTATTTCCACCAGACTATGCCTTAGCAACGAAAAATTTCACATAATGATGACTAAAGGTGTAGTGTTGGGGCACTATATCTCCAATGCAGGAATTCAAGTCGATCCAACAAAAATTGAGGTAACTCTTATGCTACCTACTCCGCGTACACATACATAGGTACGTAGTTTCCTTGGTTATGCTGGTTAATATTGCCGCTTTATAGCACATTTTTCAAAGATAACAACATCTTTGTATGTATTAATAGGAAATGCGGAATTCAAATGGACTGACAAATGTGATGTTGCCTTTGCATAGCTTAAGAAATTGGTCTCAACAACCCTCGTATTACGAGGGCCAAATTGGAAATTTTCATTCCACATTTCAATTGATGCATCTGATACAACAATAGGGGTTTTTCTTGGGCAATAAGAAGACAAAAAGTCATATGTTATTTATTATATTAGTAAGAATCTTAAACTAGAAGAACTAAACTATACAATGACAAAAAAATATTTTTTTGTCGTTGTTTACTCTATTGATAAATTTCGTCACTATATAACAGGATATCCTGTTTTGTTGTATATTGATCACTCGACCATTAGATATTTAACCAATAAACATGTTAATAATGGCTGAATAACATGGTGGCTATTGTTACTAGAAGAATTTGAAATTACCATAAAATATCAGCCAGGGAAAGAGAACATGGTCGCATAATTTTTATCCAGAATCCCTGTAGTAGCTGACTCTTCACCTATGGAAGATCAATTTCCAAATGAGTATCTGTTTGCTGTAACAGTTAAGACACCATGGTATGTAGATGTAGCAAACTATCTGGCAGTAGGGAAACTACCAGCACATCTATCATCTCGAAAAAGGAAGCTCAATGTTCAACTAAGTGCAGAGTTTTCCTGGATTGATGAATATCTCTTTGACATGGGGTTTGATCTTCAAATCCGCAAATGCATCAGGGAAGACGATATCTATGCTATCCTTAAGTATTTCCATGACTGTTAACAACGAAAAATCGCACACTGCAAGAGATATTATAAATTTCCCAACAAGAGGTACAAATGAAGATTTTCCAGCAGAAAACATCATGGAAGGTTAAAAAATTTTAAAAATTCCTAAGGTCATGTGAGAAATATTTGACCGCGCGCCAACAACAAAGGGATTTTGTGCAGACCGCGTGCCTTTTTCTTCGATAACTGCGTGGTCTTCAGGATGGAAAAATGTCACTATCCAGGACCGCTTCCCACATTTGGGGAGTTGATTCTCTATCATGGACATTCAAGGACAATCAACACCATATTTCATTATTGAAGCAAAAGAAGTGAGAGCACTAACATGTTTTCCATATTGCTTTTAAGCAATCCAATATCTTAGCGAGAGAAGAGAAGTCCACCATTGGAGATTATTAACACTTCTTTTGAGAGAGAGGAGATGCTTTCAAAGAGACTAAGGAAATGAACCTCCTTGCAGAGGATATTTAAGCTCGATAGCTCAAAGGATTCCCTTCAAGTGTTTTAGAAATCTATTGTATTCTTCTACCACCAACAGTCAATAAAGGGAGTCTTTATCCATTGATATATTGACATGTTTGCTCCATTAAGTATTTTGTTGTATTTGTCTCTTTTGTTTAGGCTTATGTTTTTACATGCATTACTTCCAATATTAGTTATGATTTTCTTTGTTTAATTTTTTCCACTGACAGCACCAATTATCTATGTGATCATTTGCAGGGAACAACCAACTATTAAGGAGGTATTATTTGGTACTCCATTGCCACAAAAACACTAGCACAGAATTGGCGACCCCACTAGTTTCTTTTCTTTGTTTTTAACGGTTGTTTTGTAGGACTTCCTGTTAGGTCCTTATATTACTAGTATAGTCCCTTATTGTTGTTAGTGTAACCCCCTTATTGTTATTATTATTCCCTTCTAACCCTCATATTGTTATTATTGTGCCCTTACATTATTATTTTTAGGTTGGCTAGGATTACATTGTGGCCCCATGGACTCCTATATATAGAAAGGAGGTTTTGTCATTTGTATCATCCAAGAATTGTTCATTTATGTAATGTATTGGAGGTTTCCCCTTTGAAGTGGCTTATTTATAAGGCGTTGATCTCTCTTTTCTTCTATTTTTGGAGCTGGTTTCACAACATTTGGTATCAGAGCTTTGTATTCTAGGGTTTCGCTGCTCCAAACAGGTCATCATGGAATTTTTGCTACAACTTTTTTTCTACAAAGGTTCAGAAGCTTAAATTTTTAGAGTGCGAAGCCAAAATCTTGAGGAACATCATCGCAAAATTTCAGAGCTTGGTTCGCAATATTTTCGGAGATATGGTCTGTGGAAGTTAGTGATTTTTGCAGGCTCCTGAATTTAACCTAAACGGGTCATCGCGGAATTTTCACTATAAATTTGTTTCTACGAGGGTTCAGAAGCTGAAATTTTCACAGCGTGAAGCTGAAATCCTGAGGAACATCGTGGAAAAATTTTAGAGCATGATCCACAATATTTTAGGAGATATGGTCTGTGGAAGTTAAGGATTTTGCAGGCTCCCGAATTTCATCTCAAAGAGGCGACCGTGGGAAAATCGTCATAACTCTCTCTCTTAGCATTGGATTCGAATTCTGTAAAAAGTGGCCATAATTTCACGGACTGTAGTTTCTTCTATATCAATTTCAGAGTCGAAGGAGGAAAAAATGGCATGTGGCAAGTCGTACAAGTTCGCTCTACTGAACCAATCCATAATTAGGTCATCGTAGGATATTGGGCATAAATTTGTCTTCAAGAATCAAAAGCAGGTCAGACCTGTGGCATTTGAAAGAAGATTGAGAGAGCTACTTCAGGGCCAAATTTCATTTATTGAAGATCCAAAATCACAGATATTATTCCATTTCAATATCGAGCTCCTCAAAATCAAGAAAAAGGTGTGTATTGTTTTTTTTTCAAATTGCATAAGTCTTGTTTGAAAAATCAATTTAAGTAATTCCAAAGGCATATTGAGCATAGAGATCAGTATTGGGTTCTAAAATGCCTCCTAAAAAGAATTCAACACCCATTAAGCCCTCAGAGTACTCTATTATTACTCATGAAGATGAAGAATTGCAAGATGATCTATCAAAATTAAAAGAGCAAGTGCACCAAATTTCGCTCTCACAAAGAGCAACAAAAAATGCAATGGATGTTTTGAAGAAAAGTGTGGAAGCTAAGATGGATGGTTTGAAGAAAGGCATGGAAGCTACGATGGATGGTTTGAATAATGTTATGGAAGAAAAAATAGAAGGTTTGAAGGAAGACATGGAAGGTTTGTCAAAGTTGATACAAGAAATTATTCCTAATGGCGAAAAGATTGTAGAGGAAACTCATGATGAGAAAAAAATAAATGTTAATCGTGATTTCATAAAATCTAATGTCGGATTGAAGAACCACCATATTCCAAAGATGGATAGGAGGAAGTTTGATGGAAAGGATCCAGTAACATGGATACCACAGATGGAGCAATATTTTGATCTCAATAATGTGCAAAACACACAAAAGGTACGCATTGCAACTTTACATTTAGAACAAAATACATTTGTATAGTATCGATGGCTTTGCTCCCCTAAAAAAATTGTCACTTGGTCAATTTTAATGGAGGAAATGATAGCACATTATGAGGATACAAAGAGCAACACCTTCTTTAGCCAATTGATAAATCTCAAACAAAAGGGTTTAGTGGGGCAGCACATTGAGGAATTCCAAAAATTGAATATAAGGGTAACTCATATTCCAGAGGAACACAGGATCGATCTCTTCATAGGCACTTTAAAGGATAACATCCAACATGAAGTTCGTGTTTTGGAACCAGATTCATTGGAGAAGGCATTCAGGTTGGCAAGAAAAGTTGAATGTAAAATAATGGCGACAAGGAAGCCTACCACTCAATTCTATAAAGAAGGAAGTGTTGCTACGTCTAGACTTCCACAACCTACAAGGTTGACACCACAACAATTGGAAGAAAAAAGAGCAAAAGGGCTTTGCTACAGTTGTGATAGAAAATACACTAAAGGTCATAAGTGTGCTGAGAAGAAATTATTTTACATAGATTGTGAAGAGGAAGAAGAAAATGAACAAGAAGAGGATATACATCAGGAACCAGCCCTAGAAGAGGAAGAAATGAATCCGACCATATCGTGTAATGCATTGGCAGGAATTACCACTCCTCAAACTCTGAAGATAGAAGGACATATCAAGAAGAAAAAGGTAATAGTGTTGATTGATTCAGGTAGCACCCATAATTTTATTCATTATAAGGTAGCCAAGGAATTAAATTGTTTCCTATACCCAGCACCAGAATGTCAAGTGATGGTTGCAAATGGAGGAACTATAAATTGCTCTTGAAAATGCCATAATATCAAGCTAACCATGGGGGAATATGTATTGACTAGTCCAATGCTTGCCATTCCTATGGGAGGTGCTGATGTTGTACTAGGAGTACAATGGTTACAATCTTTGGGGACGGTAGCTTTTAATTTTCAAGAATTTTTCTTGAAATTTTTTTCAGAAGGAAAGGAAGTTGAATTACGGGGTATTGCGGGGAAGCCAGGAAGGATAATAAGCTCTAATGTCATGACAAAGCTTCGAAAGAAAGAACAGCGAGGCGTAATTGCACAATTATGCTCACTAGAAGTTCCAACATCAAAATCATCTATTTCTGCAGATCTCCAACAAGTCTTGGACAATCATTCCAAGGTGTTTGAAACTCCCAAAGGACTCCCACCTATTTGTGATCGTGATCATGCTATTCATTTGATTCCAGGAAGTGTTCCTCCAAACATCAGGCCTTATAGATATCCTTATGTCCAAAAGAGCGAAATTGAACGTATGATTGCAGTAATGTTAGAGGCAGGTATAATTCAACCTAGTCAAAGTTCTTTCTCTGCTCCTGTAGTATTGGTACACAAGAAGGATGGATCATGGCGCATGTGTCTGGATTATAGGGAGCTCAATAAGCTCATCATTAAAGATAAATTTCCCATTCCTGTGATTGATGAATTATTGGATGAATTACATGGAGCAATTTATTTTACCAAGTTGGATCTTCGTTCAGGATATCATCAAATTAGAATGAAGACTGAAGATATTCCAAAAACAGCATTTCGAACTCATGAGGGTCATTATGAATTTTGGTCATGCCTTTTGGCCTTACCAATGCACCTTCTACATTTCAAGGGTTGATGAATTCCATTTTCAAACCCTTCCTTAGAAAAATTTTGCTAGTATTTTTTGATGATATACTAATCTACAGCAGGTCTTGGAAGGATCATGTTGAACATGTTGACAGGGTGCTCAAACTATTGCAGGAGAAACAATTATATGCAAAACATCCAAATGTTTCTTTGGAGTACAAGAGGTGGAATATTTGGGTCATATTGTATCTCACGAGGGTGTTAAGGTAGACCCTAACAAAATTAAAGCCATTAAGAAATGGAAAGTCCCCACAACCATAAAGCAGTTGTGAGGATTTCTCAGGTTAACAGGGTATTATCGCAAGTTTGTTAAGAATTATGGGAGAATAGCAGCACCTCTAACAACATTATTGAAGAAAGATGCATTTTCATGAACTCCTGAAGCAACTAAGGCCTTTGAACATCTTAAAGAGGCAATGTGCCTAGCACCGGTCTTAACTATGCCAGACTTCACAAAAACCTTTATTGTGGAATGTGATGCCTCAGGAAATGGAATTGGTGTTGTTTTAATGCAAGAAGGAAGACCCATTGCTTTTGAAATTCATTCAATCAAAGGAAAGTATTTACAAAAGGCTATTTATGAGAAGGAAATGTTGGCAATACTACATGCACTAAAGAAATGGAGACCTTACCTAATGGGAAGACACTTCAAAGTAAAAACTGATCATGATAGTCTTAAACACTTTTTGGAACAAAGACTATCTTCAGAAGAGCAGCAAAAATGGGTCACAAAGATGTTGGGTTATGACTTTGAAATAATCTACAAAAAAAGGAAGCTAAATGTTGTTGCAGATGCACTCTCAAGAAAGAATGAAGAGGTGGAAGCATTGCTTTGTGCCATTTCTATTATCCAACCAGATTGGATAACTGAAGCAAGAGATGAATGGAAGATAGAAAAAGATGTATGGACACTCATTCAAAAGTTGCAGCAAGATACTAGTACATCTGATACATTTAGTTGGAAAAATGATTCCTTATGGTACAAAGATCGCTTATATCTTTGTAAGAATTCCTAACTAAAACAAAAGATTCTTCTGGAATTGCACACTTCTCCTTTAGGAGGACACTCAGGATTTTTAAAAACTTACCACAGGGTGAAGAAAGAATTTTTTTGGGATGGCCTAAAATCTGATATTCAAAAGTTTGTGGCGGAATGTTTGGTTTGCCAGCAGAATAAATTGGAAACAATTAAGACACCAGGACTTCTAAAACCTTTATCCATTCCAAGTCAACGTTGGGAGGAGATTTCAATGGATTTTATCACAGGTTTACCTAAGTCCGAAGGAAAGAGTGTCATCATGGTGGTAGTTGATAGACTTACCAAGTATGCACACTTTTTTGCATTATCTCATCCATTTAAAGCAAGTACAGTTGCTACTGCATTTATGGAAACAATTCAAAAGCTACATGGAAACTCGAAGATTATTGTAAGTGACAAAGATCCCATTTTTACAGGAAATTTTTGGACGGAATTATTTTCTTGTTTGGGTACTCAACTAGCTCATAGCTCATCTTATCATCCTCAATCCGATGGTCAAACAGAGATAATGAATAAATGTTTGGAAGGATATCTTCGTTGTTTTGTATTTGATAAGCAAGCAAAATGGGTCAAGTGGTCACCTCTCACTGAATGGTGGTATAACACTTCCTTCCATACTGCGGCAAAAATGACCCCATTTATGGCACTTTATGGATATCATCCACCGTCCATCACATCTTCTTTAAGGGAAAATTCTAGGGTTCAAGCAGTGGAGGATCACATTGAGCATCAACAAGAAGTTCTCCAACTCTTAAAGGATAACCTAAATTTGGCACAAAATCGAATGAAACAACAGGCAGATCAACATCGTAGTGAGAGAAGTTTTGATGTGGGAGACTGGGTATTTTTATGGCTACAACCATACAAATAAATGTCCCTCAAGCAAGCTAAGAAGGATAATAAATTATCGCCAAAGTACTATGGTCCTTACAAGGTGTTGCAATAGATTGGTACTATGGCATACAAATTGGAGCTTCCTTCTTCTTCGTGAGTGCATCCAGTTTTCCATGTTTCATGCTTAAAAAGGTTATAGGGGACAAACTGCCAATTCAAACAATATTGCCAGAACTTGATGAGGAAGGAAAAATCATATTGGAACCTGAAGCAGTCATGGAAACAAGAACTCAACAGCTACGAAATTGATCAATTTCAGAGTATCTCATCAAATGGAAGAACTTACCCACTGATGATTCTATATAGGAGGATGAGAATTTTATACAAAAGCACCCAGAGCTACTCAAGCGTTGAGGACAACACTTTTTTGAAGGAGAGGAGCATGTTAGGTCCTTATATTACTAGTATAGTCCCTTATTGTTGGTAGTGTAACCCCCTTATTGTTATTGTTGTACCCCTGTAACCCCCATATTATTATTATTGTGCCCTTACATTATTATTGTTAGGTCGGCTAGGATTACATTGTGGCCCCATGGGCTCTTATATATAGAAAGGAGGTTTTGTCAATTGTATCATCCAAGAATTGTTCATTTATGTAATGTATTGGAGGTTTCTCCCTTGAAGTGGCTTATGTCTAAGGTGTTGATCTATCTTTTCTTCTATTTTTGGAGCTGATTTCACAACACTTCCTCTCTGCATAATTAGCTACAAGGCGCTCAGGACCTCATTGGGAATTGTTTAGGACCTTTTGGAAATGTTATAAGTTTCAGAAAGAAAAGGAAAAATCTCTCTATTCTCAACCGCATGATTTTGGCTCTGACAGACACGTCGCTCTGTGTCCATGGAGGAATAATACGCACGATGTTCCAGAAAGCCAAAAAAGACTTGTATTTTCCACTTTTTTCAGGTGATTGGTAGCCTTGAGTGAATTTCCTTCACCACTGCACTGTGTTTTTAGTTTAACTAGTTGTTGTGCTAACCATAATTAGTAGAGCAATAAGAGATTTGTTTATTTTTTATATTTGCAAAAAAAACACACATAGCCTAACTAGGGAGAAGAGTAAGTGGCCAAATTCCACACATATTTCTCAAACTATTTTTTTTGAAGTTTATGCACATCACATAGTTTAATTAGTGAAGGAGCAAGTGGCCCATCATCCACAAATATTGTTACTAAACAAGCTATTTTTCGTTTTCATTTTCATTAGTCTTGGGACTAGGGTAAAATGTTAGTAAAGAAAGAAAGTAATATTTGGTTCCCTCTCATCTCTAGGTGAACCTGGGCTTGCATATGAATGCTTTCTCAAAGAATTTTGAATTCCCCATCTCCCTTTAGCTCCACATAGTCTAATTAGGAGAATTGTAAGTGGTCCATTATCTGCAAATCATTTCTACTTTTATGCAAGGAACAACCAAAACACATATTGTAATTAGTGGGATATAGTAAACAATCATCGCATATTTGCATCTTATCACACTTTTGGTTTGTTCACATAATCACATACTAAGAATCGGTAATATTTTCAATATATATGAATCCAAAGACAGAATATTGCCTTGCAGATCCCAGCATGATGGAAGCCCAGCTTTGGTCCTTTGGTCAAACATGTTGTTTAATTTGTCTACAACCTGTTTGATTTCTATCAATTTTTTCTCTATTTGTCTACAGCCTGTTTGATTTTGGTCAATTTCTTCTCTGTTGATTTCCTGCAAACATTTTTTAGAATCAAATTATTTATCTCTAAAACACACATTGTTCTATCTTTTATTTCATGCTCCTCTAGCTCTTGATCTATCTTGGAATTGATAAAGTCAATAAATCTTTTTTCCCATTGTTAGTGTCAGTCTAGTCATACTGCCATCAGTGATCAAAATTTCTCTTTTGCATTTTCATATTAGGAGTCCCATACCATAAATTTCACCATTCCGCTAGGTCATGGATTCATTGATGGTAGTGATCTTTCATCAGTTTTCCCTCATGTGAAACTTGTTGATTCTCCTCTCTATGGTCTTTATTCACGAGTCACTTTCACTTTGTGAGTCATGTTATTAGGTCATAGGGTTGGTCTTATTAGGTTCTAGGGTCTCACCATGGTTAAATTAACGAGACAAGTGTCAATAAATATCAGCAAGGTCATGAGGAAGTCAATAAACTCAAAGTCACAGCACCTGGGAAGATCAAAGAAATGTTTTATTCAGTTTGATGTAATTTTCACCTCAAAACCATGTTTTGAGGTGAAACACGTGATACTTTACTTTTAATTATCATCTTTATGTAATTTTATGTCATCATATGTAATAAGTCACACTTCAGAAGCTACTATCTCCACAAAGTTACTGCCCTGCACTTCAGAGAGGTTTTCCACAGCATTTTCAGTGTTAAATCATGTTCTAAGTATGTTCAACAGAAAGAGCCTGGAAAGAGCTTTCCAACGGTATATTACACTCTCAAAACTGACTTCTGGATTGAAATTTATGCCTAAGTGAACAAAAGTCCCCTATACCTAAACCAACCCCTTTTCCCATTTCTTCCTAAAATTTATTTCATTAAAGTCTTATGTTTTTCTTTTATAAACCCCCTTTTTTTCCCTATCCGATGGTATAAATCGCATTGTAGAATCTTTTAAAACATAAAATCCGATGCGATTTAGTTAAACCACTTCCCCTCATGCCCCTTGAAACTTTATAATAAAGTTAAAGTTTTTTATTGTAAAATTCCCCCCTCCGATCGCAATCGCACCATACGTATTGTGCACCCCGATTGGCCCTTTGTAAAAAATCTGATGCGATTGCATTGAGTCCCCCCGATTGCCATACCTCCGATTGACTTATCGCTGATTGCATATACCCGATGAGATCCCGACCGTCGATCTGCTCATCCGATCGGACGGCCCAAACTTCATCGCTCCATCCCGATCGACGCTTTCGATCGTTCCCCTCCGATTGACTCCCCCCGATTACTCCTCCGTCGTCGATCTGCCCATCCGATTGAATGGCCCACAGCCCATCGCTCCATCGCCATCGGCGTTTCCACATAATTCTTTGCTTCTTCTTCCCTTTCACTTCCGATCTCGATTGACCTTTGGGTCCCACCACATAAACTTCCGCCCATTCATAATAAAAGGGCCTTTCCCTTTGTAAAAATCAAATTTTATTTTATTTCGTTTTACCAAAGGACTTCCCCTTCATTGCCTATTCCCAATCGCATCGGGAAGATCCTGTTGTGTAATACACTTGGCCCCGCTCCCCTCCCGATTCCTGACTGCAATTGTTCTCCTGGTTCCCACCTTAAAGGCAATCCGCTCTTTCAATGTAAAAATCATTTCTCCCTTTGTAAAAAGCGGAAAAATATTTTCATTTTTTTTAAAGGGATTTTTCCGCTCTTCTATTGTATAACCCCATCGTACTTTTTCAATCACATCAGAGCTTTTTGTGCCTTGTTCCAAAATATATCAACAAACCGCCGATCCCCGATTGCGATTCCACCATCGCAACACGGTATTTTCAAATTCTCTACTATGTGTTGCATCCTCTTCCTCCCCTTCGATTCTGATTGCGATTGCGATTTAATTCCCCACCTCCCTTCCCTTTCGCTCCTATTTATTCAAAGGGGAATTTTTTTTAAAGGGCATAAAGTTCAGTTTTGATATTTTCAAAAGGTTTCCTTCAGCATATATGAGATTTTTCAATAAAGAAAGGAAACAGTCAAAGGGCCGAGAGCTAATTATGAAACAGAGATTTCTACAACAGCAGGAAAATAGGGATATGCACTTCAGATTGCCTATTTTTCATCCATCCAGCGTATCAGTGGATCTGCCCAAGTGGTCAAAACGTATTGTTGTTCCTTACTTTCAGGGGTAGATTGTTGGTTCTCTTTTCTATGATTGGACTTCAGTTCTTGAGCTGGAAAATAACTCCTCTTTTTGTGGATCTAATTCCCTCACATTCTGGTCTATTTAATGTAATTTTGAATCATTTGTAAAGCAGTCTGTAAATCAGTAAGGGAATAGTGTGGAAATCAAGGAGGACGCTCTGCGCTCCACTGTAACAGTTTTGGACAGGGAATTAATAATATATGCAGCTCTGATTTGTGGGATCCATGTGGTATGAATTTTAGCATTTGTTCTATCCTTTCTGTTCATATGTAAATTTGTTATGTTCACCTTTCATCCATAAACATTTCTAGTTGAATTCTTTCAAGATAGATAGGTAGAATCCATTTTTATGCTCTGCCTTGGGAAATCATTCAATATTCTGTGTTTTCTTCTGTTTGAAAAGGATCCATCTCTTGTGCCCTTTTCAGCTCCTCATCAGTCTTTCCATCCCATTATTATTTAAACTTTATTGATAATATTTCCAGCCTACCTTGCCCCATGAAATAACCTGTATCCCTTATTTAATTCCCCTGATTCAAACTGTCCCATTTTTTCCATACATCCCTGAAAATTTCATTCATTTAAACATTTCCCATTATTATACCTAGCCTAATATCAGTTCATAATTGTATTTTTTTGAATATATTTTCATGGATAGAGCCCTCTCCTGACCTTGTAGGGCTAGCTACAAGGTTGAGCGTGGTTTAAAGGTTACCCTGACTTGCTTTTTCAGCCTGAGGTTCAGATCAGGTGATAACATTTCTGGTGACCATATTGGGGAGTGATCTGACTGTCTTCGAGCTCATATCCTCGGCACTCGAATTGAATGTGTTTATTCTGTTTTGAAAAAGGTTGAACAGAGGCTCTGTAGAGGAGAAAATCATAGTCAGGCCCTCTGTGAATGAATAATATTGAAACCTCTGTCTAAGGCTAAACCTTGGTTATATATAGTGTGACGATCCCTTAGAAATCTCTGTTGTTGGAGTAAAAAGCTTTGTTCTGTTGCCGGCAGAGTAAATATTAGTGGGACCCAGCCATTGAGTTAACGCGAGGAGTTAAGTGCCAAACTACAATGAAAACCCGAGTTAAGCGCAGTTCACTTACCAGAAGTGGGTTTCAGAAAGCAATACCGCCTTTGTCACGCCGCTTTTGGCCCGGAGCGAAACCACGCCAAAAAAATGCGATCCACTAATATTTGGGCACGTCATCTCCCAAATACCACTCATATTGCGCAACTTTCATGTTTTAACCCTTGTCCTTTGAAAAAACGCGATATTGACGAGGATCGTTCGATCTGAAGAATGACAGATCTGAAGGCAGTCGCGCAGTGAAGAGCACGAGCGATAAATCGAGGTATGGTCCAGTGGTTTTACATTATTAAATGTTTATTTAATTCATAAAAAGGTGAATAATGGATGTGTGGGCCCCCGTTGAATGAAATGTATGTCGTGTTGGTAGAATAAATGGGTTTATGATATAAGTTCGAAAGTTGGTGATCTTTAAAAGAAGCAGACCATTGCTATAACATTTTAACCGAAGTGGTAAGGTTGCTTAAGTGTTTTTAATGTATTCCCCTATATCACGTTAACCTTTAAATATTGTTTGAGAGGTTTGAATATTATTGCAAGGATAACATTTTTAAAGCGCTTTGGAGGGGAATACAATTACAAGCACTTATTCCAAAGATCCAAAGTCATAATATATTTGTGGTATCAGAGCATAAAGACACATCACCCCAGAAATATTTTCCTTGTAAATTCCTGGACTCTGGAAGAGGATGTTCAGAATTTGCTAGGCTGAAATAGAATTTTGTAAAGTAGAAATTTCACCACACTAGCTTCAAGAAGATACACAAGGGCCAATCCAGATCCAAATCCTCACCCTATGTTTGAGAATCCTAATCTTATCCCAAGAATAGTCAGAAGATAAGAGGGATCACTAAGTCCTAGACCTATTTTCAGATCCCATACCTGGCCTAGTGAGCGGTTGTTTGTAGAAGATCTTTCTTTTGATGAAAGTTTTGAGCTTTCTTTGTTTAAAAGTAAGTCTGAAACTACACTTTATGACACAGTTTTAGATCCAGAATTTCTTGTAGATATCGAAGTTCAAAGGGAAAATACATCAATTGATGATTATATTTTGAATTCCCCTCAGTCATCTATCACTGTAACTAATATCCCTGAGCCTTCAGAGTCATCAGGAATAGAATTTCCTCCTCCTAATTCATCAGCATTCCCATCAGTCAATTCTCAACTTTCATCTCCTCCATCAACACCTCCCTTAAATCCCAGTAGTAAAAACACTATTGTAAATCCACCCCGAGTCATGGCTGCCCGATATGCACCCCTGGTTTTACCTAAGGTTTTGAATGATATGCATACTGATTATCAAAGTAAAATTCCTATCTTTGATGCCACTCAAAGCATCACAGCCCAGCAGCATGTTGATAAGATGAATGACTTTTTTGATCTTCATGAGGTAGAGGCAGAGAATGTAACCACAATATTGTTTGTCCAAAGCTTTGGAGGTGAAGTTAGAAATTGGTTCAGAGCCTTACCAGCAGGCTCTATCCGCACTTTGCAGGAGTTACATACACAATTCTTAGACCGGTGGGAGGTAAAGAAAAACCCACTTCAAATCTTGTCTGAATATGAGAATATTACAAGAAATGCGGGTGAAACTGTACAGGATTATTGTGTGAGATTTAATGTTGTATATAATGCTATTCCGGCTAACCTGAAACCTCCTATGGGATTAGCCTTGCTCAAATTTCCAGATGGTTTCGATGCTAATATGGCATATCAGCTGCGAGAGAGAGATCCCACTATGCTTGAAGACATGCAGAAGATAGCTATAAGTGTAGAAGCAAATCTGCTAGCCAAAAGAGCGTGGATTAGAGGTGAAAAAAGAGTCACTGTGAAAGAAGAAGCGTCTCCTTCAGACAGCAAGATGGATACTTTGATTCGGACATTCAAAAATATTGTTGATTTATTAACCATTTCAGATAGACCTGAACCACAAATAAGGAATCCGAATTTCAAAGGACAGCAGCCACAATTCAAAATTAAACAAAGAGAACAGAAAGCGCAGGACCAAGCAGCACCACAACAGTAGATCAGAACTCCATTGCAGCAGAATTACGTTCAAGGAACATAGACAGATGAGGATGATGATCATGTGATTGAAGCCAATCATTTATTCACTGTTGATGGCTCTCCAACCTTTCTCACAGAATATAAGGAATATACAGCGACTGCAAACATTCAAAAAGATGAAGATTTCATCTTGGCCAATGATGTAGTATTAGAAGAAGAATCCGATGATTACCAGAGAGGGTAACGCTTTATCGGCCCAAAAAAAGCAGTATTCTTTGAGGAACAGAGATGTTCTGATTAGTCCCATTCAGAAGAGAAAAGAGCTCCAAATGAAGAACGATTCTCAGAAGAAAGGGAAAGAGTCAGCCAATCCTTCCTCCAGCAAAACATCTTCAGCGATTAACACTGCAATTGAAAAGAACCAGCAGAGCACAGCAAAGGAGAAAATAGAGAAGAAAGATCCTTCCATCAAGGAGGTAGAAAAAGCTCCTTCTTTTAATTTAGAAAATGAAATTTCTAAGCTAAAAGTGTCCATGCCCTTGACTGAGTTGGTGAAAAATAGTACTTATAAACATCAGGTGTCTAGAATTTTGCAAATAGACTCTGTTTCTGATATGGTTAATGTTGAAGATGACTACCCTAAACTCATATTTGGCCCAGCCACAGAAGATCAATCTGAAGAAAGTGAAGTCCCTCCCTTTTACCTGAGTCTTAGATTACATGATTTCATCTTGCATAATACTATGTTGGACTCCGGAGCCTCACATAATTTGATGCCCAAAGCCATAATGGAGAAGTTAGGACTTGATATTACTCGCAAATACCATGATTTGTATTCCTTTGACTCAGGTAGGGTCCATTGTATTGGTCTTATCAAAGACTTGGTAGTATCTTTAGATCAAATCCCAGCCAAGAATGTTTTGATGGATGTAGTTGTTGTCGATGTTCCACCATGATTTGGGATGCTTCTATCCAGGTCTTGGGGTGCAAAACTTAAAGGAACCATGCAGCTTGACTTCTCTTATTCCACCATTCCCGTGTTTGGTCAGTTGAGAAAACTATATAGGGAGAAGAAGATGAAATATATGACCACTAGCAAAGAGAAGCCAGTTAATCATCCCATTAATGCAGTCCACACAGATTTAGAGTCATTTGTATTATATTCAGATGGTGGTTTGAATGATGAAAATGTTCAATTGGTACAAGTAGATGAAATACCTGAGATTTCAGAAAATTTTAGGGAAGTCCTCAAACAGGAAAAAGATAAAACAGCAAGCACTTCTGAGCCTCCTGCCTGCCAGCAGCAAAAAGACAGTGAACAGCAGAAAGATGCAGAAATCAGTCAAGATAAAGTAGAGAAAGAAGCAAAATTTCAGCATCTACAAGAAGAAGAGGAAGGCCTATGGAGCATGGACTTTGATGGAGTTGTTGGTAAGGACAGAGCTGGTATTGGAATATGGATTCTGAGCCCTATTTTTCAACCTGAAAAAGTTCCTAGTAATGTTAGAGTATGTGCTTATAAGTTGGCTTTTGACTGCTCTAAAAATGAAGCAGAGTATGAAGCTTTGATTACAGGTCTGAAAATTTTGAAGAAGTTAAATGCAAAGAGGATTTCTGTCTACGGAGATTCAAAGCTGATAATCAAACAGGTAAAAGGAGAGTACCAAGGTAAGCATCCCCGATTGAGGGCCTATCGAAATGCAGTCCTTGATATCTTGAAGACATTCCCTGAGTACACTTTGACAGCAGTACCCAGGATGCAAAATATTATTGTTGATTCTCTTGCCACTACTGCAAGCAACTTGAAGATTCCCATGAACTCCAGCAACAAGTTTTAAATTTATGTAAAACATAGGCCTGTTGTTCCTGAAAATTTGAGGTATTGGCAAGTGTTTTGGGATGACAATGAGATCAATGCTTTTTTGCAGAGTGATGGAAAATTCAAAGATACTCTAATAGAAGGTGATTATGATGTTGATGATCAAGAAATTGAAGCAAATCAAGTGGACGTATTGTAGCTAAAGGATAATGTAATTCCTAGAAGTCTCATACCTTTAGTGGAGCTTTTTTATCAGGAAGATGTTGCAAAGAAACCAAGCTTGGTGCCTACTGAGAAAGGAATCGAAGATGTAAATCTTGGAACAGCTGACAAGCCCAAGTTTGTCAAGTTGTCAAAGGCATTGTCCCCTGAGGTAAAGGAAAAGTATGTTAAATTGCTTTCTGAATTTTCTGATGTGTTTGCATGGGATTATTCAGATTTGAAGGTGTATGAGTACAAGAACATAATTCATCATACTATTCCCATCAAGCCGGATCAAAAACCATTTAGACAGAAGCTGAGAAGAATCAATCTGAAGCTGCTACCATCCATTGAAAAAGAGGTAAATAGATTGCACAAAGCTGGTATCATTGTTCCAATTAGATTTTCTGACTGGATTTCAAATTTTCTTCCGGTACGTAAAAAGACAGGAGAGATAAGGTTGTGCATAGATTTTTAGAATCTGAATAAATCATCCTTAAAGCATAATTATCTTCTTCCGAAGATGGACCATATTTTGTAAAGAGTAGTTGGAGCATCTAGGATGTCACTACTTGATGGCTACTCAGGCTATAACCAGATCTTGGTGCATGAGAAAGACCAAGACAAAACTGCCTTCACAACAGCCTGGGGAACCTTCCAGTATGCCAAAATTCCATCCGGACTGAAGAATGCTGGAGCCACTTTCCAGCGAGCAATGGACATTGCTTTTGCCAATGAAAAAGATGTTTTTCTTGTTGTTTATTTGGATGATCTGACAGTGTTTTCTGGTTCTGATGATGAGAATTTGCACCATTTGAGAGTTGTGTTTCAGCGATGTAGAAAGTTTGGGATTTTTCTCAATCCAAAGAAAAGTCTCTTTGTTATGGATGAAGGCAAGTTGCTGGGGCATATCATCTCTAAAGATGGTATCCGCATTGATCCATCTAGAGTGAAGGCAATTCAGCACATAGATCTTCCACGAAACAAAAAGGAGATTCAAGCATTCAATCAATTGACCAGTTTGATGAAACATATTATCAGTCTTATGAGCAACTGCACTTGTTTTAGTTAGGTCATTAACAATCAATTGACCAGTTTGCATATGTAAGTTAAATTTTTCATGTAAAGGGATCTTTTTAAAATCAACAGTTATATTCACAGTTTTAAAACTGTTGGATGACCCTACTGTCATTTCATATGGGTGAGAGAAAGAAATCTTCAACTGATACCCTTTCTAAGTGCATAGAAGTCAACAATCTGGTTTGATCAGGAGTAATCTGATACTCAGCTTGAGCCTCCATACTGGCTTTAATCTTTTGATTCTTTTATGCAATTTGGGCAAAGACTTGCTTGATCAAAGGAACTTGATCGTGAACAACTTCATGTCTTGATTGTGAAGCCGGTGCATTTTGAGTATCTCCTAATTGAATAAGAAAACCAGACTATGTGCTTGGTATTTCTTCAATTAACTTAGCTCTTTTTTCAGCTCTATGTTCTTCATCCTCATAATCAACAACTTTTTCTTTGCCTCTTTTACTTATCATTTCAGAGATGACTGGAGTTTGAATGTTGGTGCTACCAGAGTCTGCAAAACCTTTGTTAGCTAACTTCTAAATTTCAGGCTTACTGTCATGAACAAAAGTAGAATAACCATTTTCAACTCTCTTGTTAGAGATTACCTTGTGTGGATCATAATCCCATTTCTCACCTAATAACAAATGCATTCTTTCTAACATCTTGTTAGCCTCATTTGCTGCTTGCCTCATATTCACTATGAATGGTCCCACAGACATAGGAAACTTAAATAAATGACCTTTCTTCATTGGGACAAAATGCACCTGATCTACATTTAGGCTCTGTCTAATCAAATCCAAGGCAAACAATCTCATGGGAACAAAGATAGGTAATCTATAAGGCTCAATCCTAGCTCCATACAATCTAATTTTTTAATAATCATCATACACAAACCAATCTCCAAATTTACAATTGGCACTAAGCTGAAGAAACTCCTGAGCCTTCAATAGAAAACAGGGAGGAGTAACTCCATTCAAAACCTTATAGGCAATTGTTATGAAAAAAGGAGCGAAATCAAAAAACCCTCTTTCATTTGGTTAATTTCTTATTACATATGTCCAAAACACCACTGATTGTCTTTTCTTATTTGCATCAACAATATTTAAACCCAAATGTATAAATTATTCTACATTTTGATATAAGAATAAATATGTAATCAGTGAGGGAAAGGCTCATAAGCTGAGCATTAACATTCTCTTGCCAGTAGGAAGGAATATCTAACACCACATTGGGCTTCATCATCAAAGCAAATAACCCAAGCATCGACCTGTCAATTTGAGCAGCATCCTCCTTTCCAGGTATATTTGACAAAAATTGCAGTACTGGCTTGAATTCTGCATCAAAAATCTCTAATGGGAACTCTTTATCTTCTGGCGAAAAACGTCCTACTTCTGGCTTTAGAAATAAAATCAACTGTGTAAACTCCTGCCCTGCAAGACTATCATAAAATACCACCAATGATTCTTTAGTTAAATTGACGTAAGACTCTGACTCAGGATAACACAGGGCTTGATGGATTAGCAAAGATGTGACTTGTAAAACACTTTCTCCTAAATTATTCATCACAAAGCATTTTTCAGTGTACAATGCAGACACTAGCCAATGTACGAATTCGGGAAAAACATGAGTTTTCAGGATGCATGCAGACAGAACGCCAAACTTGATCATGGCTGAATATATGGGAGAACTCTTCTCATCAAGTAGGACTTGCTGGTAAAAAAATAGATGCTCAACAGTACACAGAGCGTCTTTGACGTCTTGCTCAGTATCCATAAGCGGGATACGGCTAGAAGAGCCAGACAAGGACAATTGTTTAGCCATGAATTTGTTCAGGGTGGCGACCGAATAAGCGCAGAGGTAAGAAATTAAAGCAACTAGGACAAATTCTTGAGCAATCGGGACTGAAAACAAATAAGAGGAAAATAAGTAACTTCAACACCTTATATAGATGGCGCGAGATTTTGGAAATAAATGAGAATTCAATGCTTGACTAGACAGATAACGAAAACATGATGCGACATATGAGTTCGCTCCATAGATGGCGGCATTTATTGTCTGCATCATGGGTTGCCTACGTCACTGCGGGAGAACACTAGAGTACGGAAGCCTCATCGGATATCTACCCACGCAGTGATCATGAACCGTTGATCTTGGTCAGCGGGCCTTCAACTGGGTCAACTGCGGAGGCACCATCACTATTAACCTACGGGTTATTTGAGCCCGCGGGTTTTTGCTGATCCAAATTAACTTTAATTCTTTTCAATCACTCTCTATGATTAGCACAAGTGTTAATCCAATGATTGGTCCCACCTTCACACTTTCGAGCAATATGTTAATTGACTGACATACAAAAAATCAAAAACTATTTCTCGGCATATTGAAAGTTCATATTTATCCTTTTTCCAATGTATATGTTTTTTTTTCGTTTTGAAAAATTTCAAAAGAAGATGAAATGAGCCACAACATAGGAGACAATGCATTTGAGCTTATCATTCCACCATTCTTTGGTCTGCACCCAGTGTTCAATGTGGACAGCCTTCGGCCATACTTTCCACCATTACTAGACACATCCAACATTGTAGAACATCGCGCACCCACAGAGTTAAACCTGGACTGCATGGAACATTCCATAATTGATTGAATCATGCATACACAGATCAAGAAAACCCACCAATAGAGGATCTAGCTATATCAAGTTGCCAAAGCAGGCCAACTCCTTCACAAAGGCAAGTGGGTCACCAGTGACCAAGTTCAACGAATATTTCCTCACCTCATGAAGGTTATGCACACAATGGGGACCATTGCTTCATAGGGGGAAGTACTGATCTAGGTGGATATTGGTGGCCACCCACCTGTTCCACCTAGACCCCCAATCAGTTCAATCATTTTCCTTGTTTATAGCAGCATTTACTATTTTTAGCATTTTTTCGAGTCCTCAACTTTCAGAACAGTTTTACGCCATAAATGACATTTTTTTGAGGTCCACGATAGTGGGAATGGGCCTATGTAAAATCATGTATTAATCAAAGAGATATTTCTAACACGGTATCGTACTCCCCAAACGGAAACAATATGAACAAGTTACGACCCTGGGAAGTTGGTTGCCCAACTAACCCCAACGGGGCCCACAAACTCTTGGTGTTCCATCTCTTGGGATTAGTGTTTTCAATGTTTATCATTTTCCCTTATTGTTCAATAATAAAAAGGCCCTTGTGCCTCATTGTAACACATTTCAAAGGCATGCAACTCCCAGATCTCCTCTAAGAGATATGTAAGTTTTATTTCTATTTCATTTTTGTGTTTATGAGTATATCTGTATTCTGTTGCATTTTTCATAAATTTGGATCACCTAAGACACTTGGCACCAACCTACAACTAATTTAATAAACATATAATGAACTTGTGAAAGCAAACAAGTTGAAACCATACAATGCCCAAAATTCCTACAGGAAATCAACATTTCATAGGTAGACAGGGAATCTCATTCTCTATTTGATTCACAGGAATAACCCACACATTTGATCGTTATGTTAACATCATTACAAGTCTGTAGCCAACATAGTGGATACATTTTAGACATTTATTACAAGAGTGTTGGGCCTCCAAAATTTCTCCTCTTTTACCCTCATTTCCATAATTTTTACCATATTCTGTAACTCTTTAACATATTTTGTAGCTCCATAACCCTACATTAATAACCATTTTCATGATCATATAGGCTTATCAATATTCTTTTCCAAGTAATTTATTTTAAGTATTTTAAGAGAATTTATGATTAAAATATTATAAAATTAACATGTTTTCATATATATCTAAAAGTGGTATGAGTTTTATGATATTTGTAGGCCTATTTGAATATTCTAGAAGAGCCTTATTTGGCCACTCAACCAAAAATTCGAATTTCAATTCCAACTCATGAATATTTGTGGAATATTTGTAGCATATTTGGATCATTGACTAACCACATTCAAAGGAGAAGAATCATGGATTTTTTTATATGTGTCTCCTATCAAAACTAGGAGATAATTTTGAGAGGATGTGTATCTCATATTTTCAGGTGATTGGTTGTAACCACGAGAGATAAATGTGGATCTGGGAGAGATTTGTGGATCTATACTTATTGATTAGTTATCTTAATTTTTTGCATAAATAGGAGTGCATCCTTCAAAGGAGCCCCTGATCCAAGAGGATATTGGTGATCACCCACCTATTCCACCTAGACAGTTTCATCAGTTTTCTTATTTACTATTTTTTAGCAATTTTCGGGTCCTGAATTTCCGGAGCAATTTTGACCCCCCCTAAACAGTGTTTTTTTGAGGTCTGATGCAATCCTATAGCCGTAGGCAAAGGACTATGGAAAAACATGTAATCCTTGGGGAGATATTTCTAACAATGTATCATATGCACCAAACAGAGATAATATGACCAAGTTACGACCCCATGAAGTTGGTTACCCAACTAATCCCAACGGGGGCCCATAAAATCTTAATGTTACATCTCCTCAGGTTAGGGTTTTGGTTGTTTACAGTTTTCTCTTATTATTCAATAATAAAAAGGTCATTGAGCCTCATTATAACTCAGTTTAGGGGCATGTAGCCGACACATCTCTTCTCAGAGATAAGCTACCATCACCCAAGCTAGTTTCTTTCCCATTCTATATGTAAGAATTTTTTAGTATTTGATATTAACAAAATGAAGTGTTATTCCTATTGCATCTCTTCATTTATGGTTATTTCTATATTTAATTGTGTTCATGCATAAGTCTGGATCAGTGGAATCAGGGCAGTCTGCTCTTTCTCGATATTTCTTTTCATTTCCCCATCGAGGTTGGGGTATAAGGATTTAGGGCTCGATATGGTTGAACCTTTGCAAGATCAGCCTCGCAAACCCCAACAACCTCCCATGGAGGAAGAAAATAAAGACGAGGGAGTGGAAGATCCTATCAAAATATTTCTCTAGGAGGCCCTCAAGAAACAAAGGAATGTGATGATGGATAATTTTTCCCAGATCCTTCAATGACTACCCACCGGTGGCGCATCTTCATCCAACAGCCACTTTGGAGGCGATACTCATTTTAAGGTAAAAGTTGTTGGACACCTAATCCTCCTAGGGTTAGTGTGGAAGGCGGACAGTCAAAGAGGATTCCAAGTGACCTTGGAATGTGGAATCCAAGAGTCACACCTAATATAGCATAAATGTACATCTGTGGTTAATAGAAAGATATCTCATGCTTATCCTTCACCTCTGTCTTTGTCATTGGTGTATTTAACATGGTATCAGAGTGGGTTCCTTCCTATCATGTTGAAATTTGAATGTGCAGTGATTTTGTGCATTTCTCTACATTTGAGCAGAACTATCCCTTTGTCAGCAATTTCTTGTCTGGTCTTTGCACTCTCTACATTCTTAAAATGGCGAAAAGTGTGCAGTCTCTCATACTTAGTGTTTATTCCTACCATGCTCTAATTTTAGGCATTATCCTGCCATATATGACACATCATTCCTATGTGTGACAGTTAATGAAAGTGGTCTTTCAATGCTCATTCCAACGCATATTACCCTTCTCGGACTTGTCTTCCTGCATACACAGGCCCATTATCTTTGTCAAAATGCAAGCTCATTGTTGAATTTGAAGGACGAACAACTACCGCTCTATATCATAGTTTACAAAAGCAATCCCATTGGTTTGACTCGGCATACACACTGGTCCCTCTCCTCATCCCTTTGTATTAACAATGCTCCCAGTCATAACATTGTCATGGCTCCTACTCCTTCCCACCGCATTGTTAATACACAGCTCCTATACCCCTCGGTGCTCCATATCATAGCCAGTTGGCCGACCTCTCCATATAAAACTCCAACAATTAACTCTCCCAATGTGTGTTATACAAATCCCCTCCACAGTACCCTCACTCTAGACCTTTAATAGGCTGGTGTGTTGTAGCCTGAGAACCACTCAAACACATCTCTTTAGAAATTAAATCATCTTCAGTGTAAGAGGAATGGGAGTCTTCGTAACAGTCCCAATTTGATGGCAGAGCTTTCGAGGATCCCTGGACCATAATCTGTCCCATTTATTTTAACATGCACTATCTCTTCTCCTTCAAAAATTAAATCATCTTCATCGCAAGAGGAATGGGAGTCTTCATAACGGTTCTAATTTGATGGCAGATCTTTTGAAGATCCCTGGACCATAATACGCCCCATCACACATTCTTCTTCATTTTTAAGTCTCTTTGTCTCCGTTCTACCCTTTGTACGAGTCTTTCATCTTTGTTCACCTTTTTTAAGAGTTATAGCTTATAGATTTTGACAACCGACTCCTAAAGGAAACGAGCAATACATCATAGGTTTTACTCATTTGGTTTCTCCATTTTCAATTCCTCACTTACACCTTCAGTGGATTCTGTCTGGCTGTTGTGAGTTTGGTTTTCATAGAGAGCCTAGTTTTTTTCATTCTTCTCCCATAATTGAGCTTGATTAATTGGGTCAATTCTGTTGTCCCTTGTCCCCATCTGGGCGACATGGATCACATTTAAATTTTTTGGGTTCAGAAAAAAAACCATGGACACTTTTTTGGGGGCACTCCAATCGCCCCATTTATGACACGCTATATCTGAATTTGACCAAACACTAAAGACAAAGTTTTGTCTGATCCATGCATTTTTTCAGATTATTAAGTTTCTGGTCATTTCGGAATGTGGAAAAACCCAAGAGCAGAGTTCTTCAATGGATTATGTTGGTAATATGATGCAGAGTGTTGTCCTTGATGGCAACCTACTTGATAAAGTTGATGGAAACTTATTTGATCAAGTTGTTCTTGATGGAAACCTATTGTACTTGATGGAAACAGACTTGATGAAGTTGTCCTTGATGGAAACCTTCTTGATGAGTTAAGGGGAAGATTGTTAGCAATGTGATACAATGTATTGACTTTGATGGAACCTGCTTGATGAAGTTGTCCTTGATGGAAATGATGTAAATATGATGTATCTACAGATCATTTCAGAAGTAGCAGAAGAAAGAAATTTAGAAAGTTCCAGAATAATGTTAAACAAGGTATGTCACAAGGCATACGCGGGTTTGTTAAGGAGAAGTCGCGTATGTATGCGGAAATGTACGTGCCAAGTAGCATATGCCAATTTGCACTCTAAATTTATAAAACCAGGGGACTTTACCATGGTATTGACCCATAGTATTGAGCGCTTGATTATCTATTTGATCCTGTCCTGGAATACCATCAGCAGTTGAGTGGTTTTGGCTCATGGTATCGACAAAGGCTAAATCTATATAAGGAGAAGAAGATCATTGTGCAAAAGTGTGCATATGTGCAGGCATTGAATGAATACTTCACTGCCTGAAGTATATACGCATGGAATGGGTTATATTTTGTTGATCTTAATTAATAATGCACCTATGAAGAAAATGATGAAGAGGGAACTCTAGATCTGAAAAGACTATGTATTTTCAAGATCTGTTTATGGAATGTTTAGATCTGAGATGAGGCAAATATTTCCTGAAGTAAAAGGGTAAGATCTGAGCCATCTATCTGTTCTCAAGAGTTGCACAGCCCTACAAAGTTTGAAGATCTATACGCAGGTTCGTGGAAGAGAAAGCGCATATATACGCGGGTTGGCTTCAACAAAAGCGCGTATGGTATGTGAAATCGGTTCTGAAATATGTGCAGATGTATATGCAGGTTTGTTTCTGTTAAAGCGTGTGCATACGCAGGTTCAGTGAAGTAAAAGCGCGTATGGAACTAGGGTTTTGCTGAAGTATGTGGAATGAAATGCCTGATCTGTTCTACTGTTTTACTACTATCTGTCAATGATGTATTCATACAGATCTGGGTTGTTTGAATGTTGATTATGCTGTTGATTATGTTGATTAAAGATCAAGATGATGGTTGATTGGTTGATGGTACTATGAATGAATTGATGAGGTTATGAGTTTCAGTTTGATGTATGATGAGCTTAAATGTATGGAGTGGGTCCAGTCTGAAAATCTGATGAAAAGTGGCCTACAAGGTATGTTGTATAAAAGCTGATGGATCCAGTATGAAAATTGATGAAACGTGGTCCATGATGGTGCTGAGGGTCAAAGACGTCATTGAGGGGGTTGTAGCTCCTTTCCAGTTGTAGCTAGTAAACAAGAGCAAGGGGTAGTAGCTCCCTTCCAGGAGAGGCTGGTAAACGAGAGCAAGGGGTCGTAGCTCCCTTCCAGGAGAGGCTGGTAAAAGAGAGCAGGGGGTTGGAGCTCCCTTCCAGGAGAGGCTGGTAAACGAGAGGAGGTTGTAGCCTTCTGCAGGTGGGTGCCTGCGTGCTGGTATGAGTCTGCACCAACACAATGTTGTAAGATGTTTTCTTTATAATAAATATTGAAGACTGAGATGATGGCAGCGGTGGTTTTCTCCCGAATTGGGTTTCCACCTTAAATCCTAGTGTTCATGTGTGTTGCTTATGTGTGATGATTTATTCTATTCTTACTGCACATGTTTACTGCTTATTAAATATCTAATGAATGAATGATGCAATGATCTAAGTAAAGAATTATCTGCATAATAATATCTCTGATAATATGCGAGTTTCATTGAGGATATCCGCGTGTATACGCAACTTGGGTTCATTAAAGTAGCGTATGGGTTTTAGAGAAAGAAAATGTAAAAAAATTTCAGTCTGCACTAAATACTGATTCACCCCCCCCCTCTCAGTATTTTTCCCAACAATTAGTATCAGAGGAGGTCCTTCTGAAGAAGCCTGATCTCTTGAAGGAGATCCATCACAATGGGAAGGAAGCAAAAGAAGAAGGCTACTCAAAAGGAGATATCTCAGAAAACATGTATAGTAGAAAATGAAGAAGATGAAATAGGTATTGATTTTTGTTCTTGTGATTGACCTTCTTATGCATGCAATGGTGAAAATAGTGTTATGGATCTAGAAGAAGCTCTCAAGAGTAAAGTTGAAGATCAACAAAGATCATTTAATAAGAGAGAATCTATCTACAAAGAGATGATCTCTAGAATGAAGGAACAGATAGAAATGTATCAAAGCCTGCAGGTTAAAGAAACCTATCAAAGTAGAAGACTTGAAGAAGAAATCATCTTTCTCAAAACAAATCTGGAAAAATCAAATAAGAAGAATGAAGAACTTGAAGATGAAATCATCTCTCTCAAATCAAATCTTGAAGATCTTCTACGAGATATGGATGGAACAAGAAAATGAGTTGAAAGAAGAGATTTTGAAATTGAATGATCAAGTAGAAGAAAGAAAAAGGGTTGAAGAAATTATGAAGCAGCAATGCCAAAATTGGAGGTTGAGGTAAACATTCTAAAGGGTAAATTAGAATAAAAAGATAAACTCTTGAGGTTTCAAGATAGTACTAATATTCTAGACAATATTCTTAGTAGTCAAAGGTCTCCTTCCATTAAATTTGGTCTTGGTTTTCATGAAACTGTTAAAGGAGAATCTAGTTCACAAGGAAGTGCTAAAGATTCAAAGGATATCAATGCAAAATCTAAAGTGTTGAAAGAAACAAAAGATCAACCGACAATCATGAACTCTCAAAAATCCATTCCCTCCTAACTATAGAAGCATCAATAATGTTGAATGCTTTAAATGTCATAATTATGGGCATGTTGCAGCCAATTGCAGAAGCAGATCATTTCAGTCACAAAAAAATAGATTCTACTCTGAAAGGTACTCAGGTTTCTTCAAGGGATATTGTTTTTCATGCAGCAAGTTTGGTCATAAAGCAGTTGATTTCTATAGAAGGAAGAATAGAAAAACTCGTTATGATCCCTATGCTTACTTTTCTGGTCACGCAATATGTTATGCTTGTAACAAGTATGGACATGTAGAAAAATAATGCAGGATGAATAGATCTGAAAAATTGGACAATTTCCAGCACACAATAAGAAATTTAAAGCTAAGCTGGAAAAAGAAGGAGGACCGATCAGAAACGTAGGAAATAATCCTACTGCAGTCATCCGCTTCTAAAAGCTTACTTCTCATAATGACTGCAGGAATGATGTGAGATACATTATAGGAATTAGTAATGTATCTTCACAGGGGGGGAAATATATGGTGATTCTCATGGTTGGTTTGGTAATTCTGGTTATATTTATTTCTGACAATGCATATGATGTGAAGAAGACAGGTACAGGTGGTATAAGTTTAGGGGGAGATGAAGGAGTGAAATTTTTCTGTATTTCACTTTGCATATGCGGGTTTCATGAATAAAATTCGCTTATACACACGAGTTCCAATGTAGACAGAAGCGTATGCTTTTCTGTTAAGAAAAACAATGAGATGGCTCAAGAACAGGAGTACAGGCTCAAGGGGAGCATAAGTCTAACTACTAATGATTGTATTGTTGGCATTGTATCTGCTTATTCCTTGGTTCTCATGCTCAAATGATGATGACATGATACATGGTTTCTTATGATGAGATTATGGATAAGCCCTGATTGCTTTTTGATGAAGAGTATTTTTGTTTTCACACATGAATGAGATGGAAGTATTATGATTCAGAGATAAGGACAGATCATGCAGAGCTTGTTGCTGATGACTTGGTCATGGTTGAGACCTTTTATACATAATTCCTACAAATGTTACATCCTGATAAATCTTGAAGATCTTGGTGATATCAGATCACATGGATGTTTGCTTGACACATATTGTCTATTGAAGAAGTTGTTCTAGTATGATAATTCCTCTTGGGAAGAATATGTTGATGCTGCAAAAAGTCTGAAGGCTTGGTCACTGATGTATTTATGCTACAACTATTGGATGACACTTGAAAACACAGCTACATTGGCCTATCTTTGTTCTCTCATATATTCCAGGGAAGCGTTCGAATATCTTAGACAGAAGCTGGGAGTAGTCTCTGCCATTCAGAAGAACAAAATTTCTTAAATTCAGAAGATTAAATTGGATACACGGATTTCATGAAGGACAGTCGCGTATACACGTGAGTTTATACACAGAAAACCGCGTATGTGTGGTTGCTGACAAATTTTTCTGGGTCAGCATTCTTCAGCATAAGCTGTGGTGCTGTTGGGTATCTCTGGTGATGTTTCAGCTCTTATATTTTTGTTTCATTCTCTGATATTGTGTGAAGATGCCTTGATGATTGGCAGTTAAAAGTGTTCAGGTTGCACAAGCTAAGGAGGCGTTTTGGTCATATGGAAAGGACGCATTGGATGCACAGTTTCAGGGGGAGCATTATCCTTTCTGAGAGTAATGCATTGTTGGCATTATGATGATTCTGAAATATGATCTCTCTCTTGAGGTATGTTTGGTATTGAAAAATCATATTTGTAGGTTATGTTGAGACCTATGATGTAAATTGTAAATATTCAGTCATGTAAGGACTTGTTCAAATTTATAAACCCACTTGGTTGGGTAGCTGAGTCAAAAATGTGTAAACCCACTTGGTTGGGGACTTGAGTCGCATATGTAAATCCACTTGGTTGGATCTTTGATGTAAGTATGAGTCCTTGGTGATAGGAAAGGTCATAGAGTCATGTACTTCATTGAAAAACATGTTTGAACATTCAGCATGAACTCAGGGGGAGCATGGTAACTTCAGTGCACATCAGATCTACAAGAGCTCTTCTTTCTACATGAGAAGAAAAACCTTATTTTGGTTTTGATCCACCCTTTGCCCTTGATGTCAAAGGGGGAGAGTAACATGGTGTTTGAATAGGGGGAGAGTATGTGTTTGAATAGGGGGAGAGTATCATGGTGTTTAAAATGGTTATAATCAATGTATCTATCTGTTGTGATGATCAAACACCATCATGGTTGCCATCAAGTCCAAAGGGGGAGATTGTTGGAAATATGATGCAAAGTGTTGTCCTTGATGGCAACCTACTTGATAAAGTTGATGGCAACTTATTTGATGAAGTTGTTCTTGATGGAAACATACTTGATGAAGTTGTCCTTGATGGAAACCTTCTTGATGAGTTAAGGGGAATATTGTTGGCAATGTGATACAATGTATTGACTTTGATGGAACCTGCTTGATTAAGTTTTCCTTGATGGAAATGATGTAAATCTGATGTATCTATAGATCAGTTCAGAAGTAGCAAAAGAAAGAAATTTAGAAAGTGCCAAAATAATGTTAAACAAGGTATGTCACAAGGCATACGCGGGTTTGTTAAGGAGAAGTCGCGTATGTACGCGGAAATGTACGTGCCAAGTAGCGTATGCCAATTTGCACTCTAAATTTATAAAACCAGGGGACTTTACCATGGTATTGACCCATAGTATTGAACGCTTGATTATCTATTTGATCCCGTCCTGGAATACCATCAGCAGTTGAGTGGTTTTGGCTCATGGTATCGACAAACGCTAAATCTATATAAGGAGAAGAAGATAATTGTGCAAAAGTGTGCATATGTCTGGGCATTGAATGAATACTTCACTCCGAAGTATATCTGCATGGAATGGGTAACAGTTTGTTGATCTGAATTAATAATGCACCTATGAAGAAAATGATGAAGAGGGATCTCTAGATTTGAAAAGACTATGTATTTTCTAGAACTGTTTATGGAATGTTTAGATCTGAGATGAGGCGAATATTTCCTGAAGTAAAAGGGTGAGATCTGAGCCATTTATTTGTTCTGAAGAATTGCGCAGCCCTACAAAGTTTGAAGATCTATACGCAGGTTCGTGGAAGAGAAAGCGCGTATATACGCAGGTTGGCTTCAGCAAAAGCATGTATGGTATGTGAAATCAGTCCTGAAATATGTGCAGATGTATACGCAGGTTTGTTTCTATTAAAGCGCGTGCATACGCAGGTTCAGTGAAGTAAAAGCGCGTATGGAACTAGGGTTTTTCTGAAGTATGTGGAATGAAATGTCTGATATGTTCTACTGTTTTACTACTATCTGTCAATGATGTATTCATACAGATCTGGGTTGTTTGAATGTTGATTATGCTGCTGGTTATGTTGATTAAAGATCAAGTTGTTGGTTGATTGGTTGATGGTACAATGAATGAATTGATGAGGTTATGAGTTTCAGTTTGATGTATGATGAGCTTAAATGTGTGGAGTGGGTCCTATCTGAAAATCTGATGAAAAGTGGCCTACAAGATATGTTGTGTGGAATCTGTTGGATCCAGTATGAAAATTGATGAAACGTGGTCCGCAATGGTGCTGAGGGTCGAAGCCTTCAGTGAGGGGGTAGTAGCTCCCTTCCAGTGATAGCTGGTAAATGAGAGCAGGGGGTAGTAGCTCCCTTCCAGGAGAGGCTGGTAAACGAGAGCAGGGGGTCATATCTCCCTTCCAGGAGAGGCTAGTAAACGAGAGCAGGGGGTTGTAGCTCCCTTCCAGGAGAGGCTGGTAAAAGAGATGAGGTTGTAGCCTTCTGCAGGTGGGTGCCTGCATGCTGGTATGAGTCTGCGCCAGCACAATGTTGTAAGATGTTTTCTTTATAATAAATATTGAAGACTGAGACGATGGCAGCGGTGGTTTTCTCCCGAATTGGGTTTCCACCTTAAATCTCGGTGTTCATGTGTGCTGCTTATGTGTGATGATTTATTCTGTTCTTACTGCACATGTTTACTGCTTACTAAACATCTAATGAATGAATGATGCAATGATCTAAGTAAAGAATTATCTGCATAATGAGATCTTTGGTAATACGCAAGTTTCATTGAGGATATCCACGTGTATACGCGACTTGGGTTCATAAAAGTAGCGTATGGGTTTTAGAGAAAGAAAATGTAAAAAAATTTTAGTATGCTCTAAATATTTGAGTTCACCCCCCCCCCCCCCCGCCCCCTCTCAGTATTTTTCCCAACAATTGGTATCAGAGCAGGTCCTTCTACAGAAGCTTGATCGCTTGAAAGAGATCCGTCACAATGGGAAGGAAGCAAAAGAAGAAGGCTACTCAAAAGGAGATATCTCAGAAAACATGTGCAGTAGAAAATGGAGAAGATGAAACAGGTATTGATTGTTGTTCTTGTGATTCACCTTCTTGTGCAGATAGTGAAAGTAATGTTATGGATCTAGAAGAAGCTCTCAAGATTAAAGTTGAAGAACAACAAAGAGCATCTAACAAGCAATAATCTATCTACAAAGAGATGATCTCTAAAATGAAAGAACAGATAGAAACGTATCAAAAACTACAGGATAAAGCAACCTATCAAAATAGAAGACTTGAAGCAGAAATCCTCTTTCTCAATACAAATCTGTAAAAATCAAATAAGAAGAATGAAGAACTTAAAGAAAAAATCATCTCTCTGAAAGCAGATCTTGAAGATCTTCTACAGACATTTGAAGAACAAGAAAATGGGTTGAAAGAAGAGATTCTAAAATTGAATGATCAAGTAGAATAAGGAAGAAGGAAAGAAGAAAGCATGAAGAAGCAATGCCAAAAGTTGGAGGTTGAGGTAAACATTCTAAAAGGTAAATTAGAAGAAAAGGATAAACTCTTAAGGTTTCAAGATAGTACTAAGATTCTGGACAATATTCTTAGTAGTCAAAGGTCTCCCTCTGTTAAATTTGGTCTTGGTTTTCATGAAACTGTTAAAGGAGAATCTAGTTCACAAGGAAGTGCTAAAGATTCAAAGGATATGAATGCAAAATCTGAAGTGTTGAAAGAAACAAAAGGTCAACTGACAATCATGAACTCTCAAAAGAAATCAGTCCCTCCTAACTATAGAAGCATCAATAATGTTGAATGCTTTAAATGTCATAATTATGGGCATGTTGCAGCCAATTGCAGAAGCAGATCATTTCAGTCACAAACAAATAGATTCTACTCTGAAAGGTACTCAGGTTTCTTCAAGGGATATTGTTTTTCATGCAGCAAGTTTGGTCATAAAGCAGCTGATTGCTATAGAAGGAAGAATAGAAAAACTCGTTATGATCCCTATGCTTACTTTTCTGGTCACGCAAGATGTTATGCCTATAACAAGTATGGACATGTAGAAAAAGAATGCAGGATGAATAGATATGAAAAATTGGACAATTTCCAGCACACAATAATAAATTTAAAGCTAAGCTGGAAAAAGAAGGAGGACCGATCAGAAACGTAGGAAATAATCCTACTGCAGTCATCCGCTTCTAAAAGCTTACTTCTCATAATGACTGCAGGAATGATGTGAGATACATTATAGGAATTAGTAATGTATCTTCACAGGGGGAGAAATATATGGTGATTCTCATGGTTGGTTTGGTAATTCTGGTTATGTTTATTTCTAACAGTGCATCTGATGTGAAGAAGACAGGTACAGGTGGTATAAGTTTAGGGGGAGATGAAGGAGTGAAATTTTTTTGTATTTCACTTTGCATACGTGGGTTTCATGAATAAAAGTCGCGTATACATGCGAGTTCCAATGGAGACATAAGCGTATGCTTTTCTGTTAAGAAAAACAATGAGATGGCTCAAGAACAGGAGTACAGGTTCAGGGGGAGCATCAGTCTAACTACTAATGATTTTATTGTTGGCATTGTATCTGATTATTCCTTGGTTCTCATGCTCAAATGATGATGACATGATACATGGTTTCTTATGATGAGATTATGGATGAGCCCTGATTGCTTTTTGATGAAGAGTATTTTTGTTTTCACACATGAATGAGATGGAAGTCTTATGATTCAGAGATAAGGACAAATCATGCAGAGCTTGTTACTGATGACTTGGTCATGGTTGAGACCTTTTATACATAATTCATACACATGTTACATCCTGATAAATCTTGAAGATCTTGGTGATATCAGATCACATGGATGTTTGCTCGACACATATTGTCTATTGAAGAAGTTGTTCTAGTATGATAATTCCTCTTGGGAAGAATATGTTGATGCTGCAAAAATTCTGAAGGCTTTGTCACTGATGTGTTTATGCTACAACTATTGGATGACACTTGAAAACACAACTACATTTTCCTATCTTTGTTCTCTCATATATTCCAGGGAAGCGTTCGAATATCTCAGACAGAAGCTGGGAGTAGTCTCTGCCATTCAAAAGAACAAAACTACTTAAATTCATAAGATTAAATTGGATACGCGGATTTCATGAAGGACAATCGCGTATACACGCGAGTTTATACACAGAAAACCGCGTATGTGTGGTTGCTGACAAATTTTTCTGGGTCAGCATTCTTCAGCATAAGCTGTGGTGCTGTTGGGTATCTCTGGTGATGTTTCAGCTCTTATATTTCTGTTTCATTCTCTGATATTGGGTGAAGATGCCTTGATGATTGGATGTTGAAAGTGTTCAGGTTGCACAAGCTAAGGAGGAGTTTTGGTCATATGGAAAGGATGCATTGGATGCACAGTTTCAGGGGGAGCATTATCCTTGCTGAGAGTAATGCATTGTTGGCATTATGATGATTCTAAAATATGATCTCTCTCTTGAGGTCTTTTTGGTATTGAAAATTCATATTTGTAGGTTATGTTGAGACCTATGATGTAAATTGTAAATATTCAGTCATGTAAGGACTTGTTCAAATTTGTAAACCCACTTGGTTGGGTAGTTGAGTCAAAATGTGTAAACCCACTTGGTTGGGTACTTGAGTCACATATGTAAATCCATTTGGTTGGATCTTTGATGTAAGTATGAGTCCTTGGTGATAGGAAAGGTCATAGAGTCATGTACTTCATTGAAAAGCATGTTTGAACATTCAGCATGAACTCAAGGGGAGCATGGTAACTTCAGTGCACATCAGATCTACAAGAGCTCTCCTTTCTACATGAGAAGAAAAACCTTATTTTGGTTTTGATCCGCCCTTTTCCCTTGATGTCAAAGGGGGAGAGTAACATGGTGTTTGCATAATGGTTATAATCAATGTATCTATCTGTTGTGATGATCAAACACCATCATGGTTGCCATCAAGTCCAAAGGGGGAGATTGTTGGCAATATGATGCAAAGTGTTGTACTTGATGGCAACCTACTTGATAAAGTTGTTGGAAACTTATTTGATGAAGTTGTTCTTGATGGAAACCTATTGTACTTGATGGAAACATACTTGATGAAGTTGTCCTTGATGGAAACCTTCTTGATGAGTTAAGGGGAAGATTGTTGGCAATGTGATACAATGTATTGACTTTGATGGAACCTGCTTGATGAAGTTGTCCTTGATGGAAATGATGTAAATCTGATGTATCTACAGATCAGTTCAGAAGTAGTAGAAGAAAGAAATTCAGAAAGTGCCAGAATAATGTTAAACAAGGTATGTCACAAGGCATATGCGAGTTTGTTAAGGAGAAGTCGCGTATGTACGCGGAAATGTACGTGCCAAGTAGCGTATGCCAATTTGCGCTCTAAATTTATAAAACCAGGGGACTTTACCATGGTATTGACCCATAGTATTGAGCGCTTGATTATCTATTTGATCCCGTCCTGGAATACCATCAGCAGTTGAGTGGTTTTGGCTCATGGTATCGACAAAGGCTAAATCTATATAAGGAGAAGAAGATCATTGTGCAAAAGTGTGCATATGTCTGGGAATTGAATGAATACTTCACTCTGAAGTATATTTGCATGGAATGGGTAACAGTTTGTTGATCTGAATTAATAATGCACCTATGAAGAAAATGATGAAGAGGGATCTCTAGATTTGAAAAGACTATGTATTTTCTAGATCTGTTTATGGAATGTTTAGATCTGAGATGAGGCGAATATTTCCTGAAGTAAAAGGGTGAGATCTGATCCATTTATTTGTTCTGAAGAATTGCGCAGCCCTATAAAGTTTGAAGATCTATACGCAGGTTCGTGGAAGAGAAATCGTGTATATACGCAGGTTGGCTTCAGCAAAAGCGCGTATGGTATGTGAAATCAGTCCTGAAATATGTGCAGATGTATACGCAGGTTTGTTTCTGTTAAAGCGTGTGCATACGCAGGTTCAGTGAAGTAAAAGCGCGTATGGAACTAGGGTTTTGCTGAAGTATGTGGAATGAAATGTCTGATCTGTTCTACTTTTTTACTACTATCTGTCAATGATGTATTCATACAGATCTGGGTTGTTTGAATGTTGATTATGCTGCTGGTTATGTTGATTAAAGATGAAGTTGTTGGTTGATTGGTTGATGGTACAATGAATGAATTGATGAGGTTATGAGTTTCAGTTTGATGTATGATGAGCTTAAATGTGTGGAGTGGGTCCTGTCTGAAAATCTGAAGAAAAGTGGCCTACAAGATATGTTGTGTGGAATCTGTTGGATCCATTATGAAAATTGATGAAACGTGGTGCGCAATGGTGCTGAGGGTCGAAGCCTTCAGTGAGGGGGTAGTAGCTCCCTTCCAGTGATAGATGGTAAATGAGAGCAGGGGGTAGTAGCTCCCTTCCAGGAGAGGCTGGTAAACGAGAGTAGGGGGTCGTAGCTCCCTTCCAGGAGAGGCTAGTAAACGAGAGAAGGGGGTTGTAGCTCCCTTCCAGGAGAGGCCGGTAAAGGAGAGGAGGTTGTAGCCTTCTGCAGGTGGGTGCCTGCGTGCTGGTATGAGTCTGCGCCATCACAATGTTGTAATATGTTTTCTTTATAATAAATATTGAAGACTGAGACGACGGCAGCGGTGGTTTTCTCCCGAATTGGGTTTCCACCTTAAATCCTGGTGTTCATGTGTGCTGCTTATGTGTGATGATTTATTCTGTTCTTACTGCACATGTTTACTGCTTACTAAACATCTAATGAATGAATGATGCAATGATCTAAGTAAAGAATTATCTGCATAATGAGATCTCTGGTAATACGCGAGTTTCATTGAGGATATCCGCGTGTATACGCGACTTGGGTTCATAAAAGTAGCGTATGGGTTTTAGAGAAAGAAAATGTAAAAAGTTTTGAGTATGCTCTAAATACTGATTCACCCCCCCACCCCCACCCCCCTCTCAGTATTTTTCCCAACAAATTAAACACGGGCTATGAAGGAATCTTGAGAATTTGAAAAAGACGCTTGTTATGCCAACAGTGGAAATTCCGTGTGCAGATTATGTGATATCCACATCAGCATGATTAACTTACTAAGAATTCTGCCAAAGATTTTGAAGATTTGTTGCTAGGCAATGTAAATGAAGACTTTTAAGTTTTAACAATGCATATCATGAGGAACTGCATTTTCTTTTTGTCTCTATGTGCCTAGATTCAGTTTGTGGTCTTTCGGTGTATCATTCTTAAGCATCAATGTTATTGGATTCAAGCCCATACCGCCATACTGCCATCAATTTGTGTTGAATGGTTGCGAGGTTCTCCATCTATGTTGTTGAAAGCTAAGAAACGTCTGCTTGGTTGAAGGGAGAAACCCATTTCCCTTTGAATACTTTGCTCTTTACTAAGCTTTTGGTCTCCCGCAGCATGCCCGAGGGTTTGAGATTATCACCTCACTATTCAGGTTGTGTTTGAAATTGTGATATATTTTATTGGTTTTAAAATTTCTATACACTGGAGGATGGTAGAGCTGAGGGTTCTTCCAACACTTTTCAAAGCAATATATTTGGTGATCTTATTCTACAGATCCTCTAAAAATTTAGTTTCCGGGGTTGAGGCAGAAAAATGTTTTGGGGAAGTTTCTACCAGTGAAGCTCATTGAGTTGAAACTGGTTGAGGAGTTTCTGCCAGGAGTCAAGATCTGAAATGTTCCATGTGGTGTCTTGATTACAAATATTTTTTCACAAGCATCAGGTATTGTTTATATTTTTTTTAAATTTGTAGCTATTGGCATTGTGTGAGATATTTTTTCATTTGTAGTTGAAGTATTGTTATTAAATGGATCAAATTTATGATGCATTAAATTTATTGAATAACATAATTTGTTCCACTGTTGATGGGATGGTAAAAGTCAGCAAGGAAACTCTCTCTCACATTCAGACATTTTTGCATAATGCATAAGAAAACATTGATTTTTTGCAGCTTGAATCTCAGCTACAAAAAGAGGAGTTACAGAAGCGTATTCATCATTATGAATTTGTCTTTGATCAGACCATTGAGCCCATTTCAAGAGCAGATTTGTATGCAGATGCATAATCTCGGATTCCACCTCCCAAGCCCATCATCAAACCTTGGGAAGAGCTTGTCCATAACAATCACATAACTAGTCTTGGATATGACAAGGAGGTGTCCTTTCACATTTTGGACTACTCCAAGCCCATCAAATTTCAGTGTCGGATTTCTTCATGATAACTCACCTTCATTTGTTTCATATTTTTCTCCTCTTCCACAACAGATTGTGAAATGCCAACACTATGACCGACTTGGCCATATGAAATATCATTGTTTTGATCTTCACCTGTGCAAGCACTGTGGTCAGCACACTCATTCTTCACACATATGTTTTAGAAACAAGCCTCCTACAAGAACAAAGTTTCATCTTGGATGGATCGCTTCTTGGCAATGGGTATTAACAGCCAAGAAGATGTTTCAATCATATGTCAGAACTTTTTCTAGAGTATTGAACAGTCTTGCAGTTGATTTTTCACCATCATCTCACCTTGTATCTGACAGGGGGGGAGTTTTGGTCATCTACAAGCTTCAAAACCACATCAAGCGAACCTGAGCCATAACCTATCATTCCATATTCAGAGTTGTAGCCAGAGACACAATAGTTCAAGTGAGTTTGATCCACAACCTATCATTCTAGATTCAGAGTTGTAACCAGAGCCACAAATTCCCATGAGCATTCCTTTGGTTGTTGGTCAGCCTTAAACCATCTATGTGAGGTTGATTTTCTTCCTCTTAAAAGAATTCGGGACACTTTCTCTAGCATAAGACTTCAACTTCTTGCCAGTTTTGGTAGCGTTCCAAGAAATGCATCAAGCATTCCATAGTTGGTGGTCATCCTTAAACCATCATAGGTTGTAGACCTCCCTTCTTCCTGGTTAAAGGTCTCCCTCTTCAAAATATGAGCACTTCCTCTAACAGAAGACCTCAGCCTCTTTCCAGATTTGGAAGAGTTCCGAGAACTGCACTAAGCGTTCCAATGTTGGTGGTCATCCTTAAACCACCTCCTTATGCCAACATTTCAGAGATCACATTTAGCCTAGTGCTATCATTTTGTATTACAGTTCTCTTCTTGGACTCACACATATCCCTTCAGATTAAGGGGGGGGATGTTGGACACCTAATCCTTATAGGGTTAGTGTGGAAGGTGAACAGTCAAAGAGGATTCCAAGTGACCTTGGAATGTGGAATCCAAGAGTCACACCTAATATAGTATAAATGTACATCTATGGCTAATAGAAATATATCTCACGCTTATCCTTCACTTCTGTCTTTGTCATTGGTGTATTTAACACAAGTAAACTTTAACATTCCCATATTTGACGGCCAAATACATGCAGACTTCGTAGATAGATGGTTGAATTTGCTAGAAGTTCTGATCGAGAAAATATTACCTTTGCTCTCCTCAAAGTTGCCCCCCATGTCAAAGATTGGTGGGAAACCTATTGTGAACAGAGGGATGAGGAAGAAACCTCACTTTTTTCAGCCACACCCACTTGGAATTCGTTGAGACGACATCAAGGAACAATATTACCTCATGGGGAGATATGCGGACAAGTACATCCAATGGACCACGATGCGACAGCAAATGGATCAAGATGTGCATGAGCTGACGAATTTGTTCCATAGCCTGCACACAAGAATGGGCATTAAAGATTCAGAGAAATACTTGGTGCTCAAGTACAGCAATTGTTTGCACAGATACATTCAAGAGGAAATGGAGTTCCTCGACATTAACTCGCTTGGCACGACATATTGATATGTCGCCAAGATTGAGAAAAAATTTAAGCAGAAGAAGCGATACTTTGGATCTGTGAATCTGAAGCTAGGGAAATGTGCCCCCAATCCACAGAACAAGGGGAAAAACCAAAGCGGGGTGACTCGGGACAACCTGTCGAAGTAGCAAGCGAAGAGAAACACCACAAAGCCAAAGAAGAACACACAGAAGTGGTGTGAATTTCATAAAATCTCCACTCACAACACAAGTGAGTGTCGGGCCAAACAGTTGGTGGTGCTCGAGCTGAAGGAATCTAAATCAGATGCATGTTCTCATTCTGAGTCAGAACTAGATAAGGGGAATTAAAAATGTAATAAAATCATTGATGTTGAACCCAATGCCACCATTGCCACCACCAAGATCAAGAAGGAGGAACCCGAATATCCATAGGAGGGGGAGTGCCTCTTCCATTCCCAAATGTGGGTGAAGGGTTCTCCATTGTAATTCATTGTCGATAGTCGAAGCCAAAATAACATCATTTCAGCAGAGGTTGTGAAGCTATTCGGCCTACCGACCATGTCACACCCAAAACTGTATACCATTAGGTGGCTTCACCAAGGAAGTATCTTTGCATCGCCTTCCCTACAGCATCAATCCCTTCACGGATGAGGTACTATGTGATATTTCTCTTGTTGAATTTTCTGATGTATTCTTAGGCCAAACATACTTGTGGAAGCGACCTATTGTGTATGAGTCTAGACCTCGTTCTATTATTATTACTTTGGGAAATAAGTTGTACAGGATACCGGAGGTAGTACCGCATTCTTCCATCTCTTTTATTACTACCAAGCAATGCAGTAAGATTACTTCCCAAACCAGGAAATTTTTTTTCATTACGATTCACCCACAGGGCAAGAAGAAGATTGTGGCTGCAACCTATAAACAAGGGGGCCCTGCATGGAAGCAGCATATGGACAAAGTCATGGAGGAATACAAGGATGTTTTATCCTCACCCACAAGGGTTCCTTTACACTATCAGGTTAATCATTCCATTGATCTGGCCTCAGGAGTGTCACTGCGTAATGGGCCGATCTATCGATGCTTTGTTCTAGAGAATGATGAAATCAAGAGGAAAATCCAAGGGATGTTGCAAAAATGGAACATCAGGCAAAGCTCCTCACCCTGTGGGAGACCGATCGTGGTGGTACAGAAGAAGGAAGACACCTGGAGACTTTGTATTAACTATCAATAATTGAACAAGATCACTGTCCATAATAGGTATCCAATCCCACAGATTGATGACCTCCTTGACCAGCTCAAGGGGGCCAAATATTTTAGCAAAATTGACTTGAAGTCTGGCTATCACCAGGTACCAATAAAACCCTCTGATGTATGGAATACTATTTTCAAGTTTAAGGAGGGCCTCTTCGAATGGTTGATCATGCCTTTTGGGTTGAAAAATGCCCCTGCAACATTCATGAGGTTGTTGGACTACATCTTTTGACCTTTTACCAAATCATTCGTGATGGTGTATTTGGATGACACCCTGATCTTTAGTCAGAGTTGGGAGGAATGTGTCCACCACATTCGACAGGTCCTTCAAACACTTCGACAGCACAAGTTATGTGCCAATTTGGAAAAATGCACTTTTGGTATGACCCAGGTTCAATACTTGGGGTACATCATTAATGAGCGATTTGTGCATGTGGACCCCGCCAAGATACAAGTCATTCGGGATTGGCCAGCCTCTATACTCCACTACCTACCCTAGTCGACCTTGGGAATACATATCCATGGATTACATGTTGGGCCTTCCTTCTATTAAGCATGGCAACAGCAGTGCTTTTGTGGTCGTCGGCAGATTCTCAAAGATGGCCATTATGGCGGGCTTGCAAGAAGAATATCACAATAGAATCCACTGCTAAACTCTTCTTTGAACGAGTTTGGGTACACTTAGGGATCCCACGGTCTATCATCTCATATCAGACACTAGGTTCCTTAGTACATTTTGGTCCAACATCTGGTCGATGTTGGACACCAAGCTCACCAAGTCCACAATTTTCCATCCCCAAACTAATGGCCAGACAGAGGTTGTAAACAGGATGATCGTACACATGATGTGCATGTACAACTCAAAGCATCCACACACATGGGATGAGAGCCTTCCCTCTGTACAACACATTCATAACTGGGTTCTCCACAGCTCAACCAGCCACAACCCTTTCAGGTGGGCTTGGGATTCCAGCCATTATGTCCCATTGACGTAGCCATGTCATTTTTGGCTACTCAGGCAGATTCGACTCATGTCAAGTTTGAAGTTGACAAGGTGCACAACTTCATTAAGCGTATTCATCACATCTTCCAATAGGTTCATGAAATATTAGACAAGGCTAATGCAAAGTACAAGCATCGACATGATTAGCAATCGAGTGCCACACAAATTCCAGGTGAGCGACTAAGTGTGGCTACATTTGTAGAAGGAGTGCCTCGCTGGACCCCACCGCAAGCTTCGCTAACTCCAATATGGGCCATACACCATCACCAAGGCTGTAGGGGACAATGCCTTCGAGCTCAGTATTCCACCATTCCTTGGTCTGCACCCATTATTCAATGTGGACCGTCTTCAGCCCTACTTTCCACCTCTATTGGACACATCCGACATGGAAAAACAACTCACACCAACAGAGTTAAACCCATACTGCATGGAATAAGCCACAACTGATCGGATCATGGACACACATATCAATAACACCCGCTAGCAGAGGATCTAGCTATATTGAGTTGTCAAAGCAGACCAACTCCTTCACCAAGGCAAGTCGTTCACCAAGCACCGAGTTCAACAGAAATTTCCTCACCTCATGGAGGCTCTGCACGCAATGGAGACCATTACTTCCTAAGGGGGAGGAATGATCCATGTGGATACTGGTGGACACCCGCCTATTCCACCTAGATAGTTTCATCAGTTTTCTTATTTACTATTTTTAGCAATTTCTGTGTCTTGAACTTCCAGAGAAATTTTGACCCCCTTGTTGGGGTTCCCATGTTTTGGTCAGATTGGCAAGACCAAAAGATGAGACAACATCAGAACCACTTTTGGGCCCTAGGATCTAGCCCTCCTAGACCCGGAGATGGATCTCTCCAATAAAACAAAGAATGATATATCTTTGAAAGCTCAAAATGAGATGTTAGGCTAGTTATGAAGCACGAAGGGGAGTTTTAAATGATTTGGTTGAAGGGTTGCTGGGTTGATTAGGAGATCATAGGCCGAGAAAGCAATGGGAGAAAAGGAACCAAGCAGCAGGATGTTTCAACAAGGGGAATAGGTCAAGAAAGTGCCATCCATTGGGCTATGGAGTCATGAAAGGAGAATTTCTTGCAACCACTAGCCAAGGCTTCCAAAGGGCAAGTCATATACACTAAAGGATCTTTAGAGATAGATGGTGAAATGGAACATCAAGCAAAGAAGGTGAGAGAAAGGAAAACAACCCAATTTCTGTCTATAGATCAGGTCAGAGATCATTTAACTCTAGGCCTGCTTGGACATACTCAAAGGCAGCTCTCAAAGAAGGACAAAGGGGCAGCTTATAGATCGGACCAGAGGTCATTTAACTCCAGGTCAGCTTTAGCATGCTCCAAAGAAAACAGAGCTTAGTTTACAAAGCTAGAGTCTGTAGATCAGAGAAGGACTTTGAACCTTCAATGCTTTGACACCAGCAAGAGACATCCAAGCAGCAAACCCAACAATTCATACATCAGCCAGCAAGCAATGACATCCACTGCACTGGTTAAACCCCATGAATTTACTCTTAGATAACACATAAAGCAGAAAACATTAAAGGTAGGGAGAGCAGGAAACATAGGGCACCTAGCAAGGGTGAATCCTATGTTATACTTCTGTTGCCTACCAGAAGAACATGAAACAGTATGAAAATGTAATAAACAGAGTTAGGAAAAACATCACCAATAGTAATAGACCAGGATCCTGTGAAATGTGCCTTGATTAATTGATGCAAAACCAGTCATGTACAATAATCTCAATGGCTAATACAGTCCAGACTTCTCCTCCCAACCTATTACATACAAGCTACTCTGTAACTCCCTCCCAAGACTGTTCTAATGGTCAAACTGAATCCCTCTAACAGCAACAGCCGAACAACTGAACAACAACCTTTACCTTATGTTCTCAGGGATTTCTTATAGGAGAAGAAGTGAAAATAGGAGTAAATACAAATTAAATGAGTCTCATTAAGACAAAATGGCGGAGGAGGCCGAGCCCATTCTGCTTAATGGCGTTCTGCTGTACTCTGTAGGATTTTTTGGAGATCTCTGTCAGGTCGAGATTGACCTCTGATATGTTCTTTAAATCCTGACAGCATCTGGAGCTTTGCGCTGCCTTCTGGAATAAATGACATGGATAAAAATCTGCAGGTCTTCTCCATACCTCAATAACTGTTGCTCAGAGACTTCTTAAAGAAGCTTCTATCCGTAACCTTCGTTTAATGGATCGAGGAGGCATGGAGTGAGCTGTGAGAATGGTGTACGTCTAGAGAAAACGTTCTGCTGACATTAAACACAGATAAGACTGTTGCGTGTGCTTAAGTCTTCAAACTGAGCCTTAATCCTTTGAACACGGGATTAGCATTTTAAATTTCCAATTACAGGCTCAATTCCCTCCAATCCATCTCTGCTGTTTCATTTGGCCTCTAAATTGGCCTCTCTGTGACCCCTGCGCAATGAAATAACTTGTCACAAAAACCCAGGCGGTGGTGGAGACATGCTGCGGAGGTCGGAGGAGTGGTGGAGGAACAGTCGAGAGCAGGGAAGATAATGAAGAGAGGCGGAGAAAATGGTTATAAGTGTAAAAGCCCAAAGATTAAACGCCGGGCGAATTACAAAGGAGAACACAGAAATGCAATGAAGCGGAGCCACGGATGTGGGACCTGGTCACGGTGGAGGGCGATTCATTTGAACCGTTGGATTGACAGAGAGATCGACGGTGGAGATACAGATCGGGAGATCGCAATCGGAGGGGACACAAAGGACGACGCAAACAAACTTCCGATTGTGATTGGCGGAGACGAGTGATGACCGTCAGATCGAGGGGAGGATGGACGGATGGGATTAAATCGGGAGACGGCGAGGAAGGCTCGCGATTGCGATCGGAGGACGGGGCGCGATTGAGCGCTGGCCGTCGGATCAGCGAGGAGGATGGACGGTTGTGATTTGATCGGGAGATCTCAATCGGGGCGGCACTGCTGGGACTTGCGATTGCGATCGAAGGTCGGGGCGCGATTGAGCGCTGACCGTCCGATCTGGCGGGGAGATCGACGGCGGAGAAGTGGATCGGGGGATCGGCAGATACATTGCGATCAGGTCAATAGGAGCGATGGAGCGATCGGGCAATCGGGATCGGAACAATCGGAGGGACAGGTGCGATCAATCGCAATCGCAGTGTATTGTGATGCAATTAATTGCGTCGCAAATACTTTGCGATGCGATTAATCGCATTGCAAACACTTGCGATTGGAGTGATCGACGCCACATAAACAAAACATGTGATTGAAACGTGTTTGCGATTGCGATTGGCATGCGGCGGGAGTATAATATATAACATAAACTTTATAATATAAAGTTTATGCAATACATGGCGGGGCATGGAAAGGGGAAGTGGTTAAGGGGAAGACTTTATAATATAAAGCCTTATAATAAAGTCCAATGGGTATGGTCGGGGAAGTGGTTGTATAAATCGCATATTTTCATTTTAACATGATTTTCAAAGCGATTTATGATCGGAAAAGGGGGAAAAGGGGTTAGACCTTATTATAAAGTAGGAAAGTGGGTTTTTGGCCCATTTAATGTGATTTAAAGGTTAGAAAGGGGAACAACAGAGGAATAAGGGGGAAAATGGCCAACAAAGGGTAGGGGAAGAATTTAAAGGGGGTTTTGAGGGGATTTGAAAGGTAAGAAAGGAAATAGAAGGGGAGACAAATAGAAGCTAGGTGGGGCTGAACTAAGAGGGGAAGAGGACCCTTTGGGCATTTCTTCACAAACAGAGAGGCTTTATAATGGGAATCAGCAGAGGGAATTTTGACAAAGGAAAAAAGGCACAAGGAGGCTTCAAGGATGATTTTTTTTCAGGGGAAATGCATTCCTTGAAGGCTCAACAACATTTTTAGCCCCCCGTTTGCTTGTCAAGAAACTATAGGGGGGCTAACACCCCTAAATGATTTTTTTTTGAGGTCTGTTGCAGTCCCATAGTATGAGGCATAGGAATGTAGCAAAACTTGTATTCCTCAGAGAGATATTTCTAACGAGGTATCGTACGAGCCAAACAGAGATAATATGACCAAGTTACGACCCTAGGAAGTTGGCTACCCAACTAACCCCAACGGGGCCCATAAACTCTTGGTGTCACATCTCCTCGGGTTAGGGTTTTGGTTGTTTATGGTTTTCTCTTATTATTCAATAATAAAAAGGCCCTTGAGCCTCATTGTAAGACATTTCAGAGGCATGTAGCTGCCACATCGCTTCTCAGAGATAAGCTACCATCGCCTGAGCTAGTTTATTTTCCATTCTGTCAGTAAGCATTTTTCAGTATTTGATATTAGTGAAATGAAGTGTTATTCCTGTTACATCTATTTGTTTATGTTTATTTCCATATTTTATTGCGTTCCTGCATAATTCTGTATCAACCCCATTCAGAGGCCCATCCAAGATGTAATTTGTAAAGTGAGGATAGAGAAGAAGAGAGTTGAATTATTGTAATATCTTTGGAGCTTTTCTCCAACTTCATTTTATGGAATACATATTGTTGCTTTGATCTCCAAGCTTTGATAATCGTTTGGTGTGCTTGCTGAGGAGTGGAGGACCCCCATCAACCACAATTTGCACACCTTTTTCATTTTTTGTACATATTGGTAACATTGTGAAAATGTGTTATTTCATTTATTTTCATTTTAAGCAAGTGTGATTTCAATTCAGTAAGTATGGTTTCATTTCAAACAAGTGTGATTTTCAATTCAACAAGTGTGGTTTCATTTCAAGTGAGTGTGGTTTCATTTCAAGCAAGTGCAGTTTCATTTATGCAAGTTTATTTTAGTTTCTTTTATGTTATATTGATTCATGTTGTTTTGTTAAGATTTATTTAATTTCCTTATGTTTGGATTGGATTGGATTGAATTGATTTAATTTCCTTATGTAATTTGTTTCATGTTTATTGCATTAGATTAATCTTTTCTGAGAAATAAACACCTTGTACATATAGTACACATATACCTCATCAGTTCACGAACTCTGGGTTGAAAAATTAAATGATAGGGATTTAACTCACAATTAAATCACCCAACGAAGAGCTAGAGTATCACTTATCTTATAGAGTACAACAGTGTTTTGATTGTGAGTGGGACTTTGACTCTCCACCCAACCATAGAAAATTGTGACCAAGTATTACTTTCAAGTATCACCCCTTAGATAGATTCCAATGCTTGAGGTGGAGTGTTATTAGAGGAGAGACCAAATATTTTCTTTAGCTAAAACAAGATGGCATGAGGTCACACAACCTTCATCCACTAGCTACATAAATTTCTACTCAATGTTCTAGACATTAGATATAGAACTGAAATCCATGCAAGGATACCATACAATAGATAATTCTCAACTCACTTTTAGGAGAAGAGATTCCACACAAAAGGAAGTTCATCAGTGGATAAACTACTAATAGGTGGAAGAAATGATCCCTCCAGGTGGTTCATGAGTGAGAAAAAAAACAGAGCTTTAGCCCCCAAGGAAATTCTTGGCAGTTCATCAGCCTCATACGCACTTGAATGAGTTTTCCCAATACAATAGGTTTTTCAATACCAAGATTTCAGTGGGTTTTTCAACCCTCGTGAAAGCCTCTCTCAAAGGATTCCTTGGCTGGTATTCTATTCCAGAGTTTGATTTTTATGTTGCTCTCTCCACACCTCCGATCCCTGGAGGAATTTTCATAGTGCTTTTTCCTGTTCTCTTCTGCTTCACATACCTAACACAATTTCCAATGTGTTCCTCCTTGTTTACTGACTTGTTTTTATGCCTCCTAATAGACCAATTGTCTATATTTTCCCAAGGCTCCACACATTCAACTGTGGGATAACGCAACCCATATCTATCTTTAATTTTTTGTCTTTTTCTTGCTTATGGTTAGAACTGAAGGACACCTAGGATTGTCCTTGTAGTTTCAATTAAATTTAATACACAATCAACTCATTTAATCTTCTCAGCAAACTGATGGTTGGTGTATTTGACATTGTCAATTTCTCAAGCAATCCCCCATCCCAAACAAACTAGAATTAGTGTCCCTTCTCTCAGTCTATGAGTAATTACAATTATTTGCAGTAATGAGAGGTTCAACCAGGGCTATTACATACATCACCTGTGATAAGGATCTAAACTGGAAAAAGTTTACACAAAGATAATATGTGAAATAACATCAACACATTACGTTTGTATTAGCTTAATCCCAGATAATGACATGTCATGTTATGAAACTAACTCCAAAAATAGAAGAAAATAGAGATCAACGCCTTAGAAATCAACCACTTCAAGGAACCTCCTTTACATTACACAAATGAACAATTCTTGGATGATACAAATGACAATACCTCCTTTCTATATATAGGAGTCCATGGGGTCACAATATAATCCTAGCTTACCTAACAATAATAATGTAAGGGCACAACAATAACAATAGTGGGGTTTTATGGGGCACAATAATAACAATATCGGGACTAGAGGGGTACAACAATGTAATATTCCAAAACGGAAAAGACAGGAATATAGAACATATGCAGCATTCCAAATAAATCAAAACAGGAACATAACACTAAAATCTGGAAAATGCCAGAAATATGCTGTAACTGGAAATTACATTAAGGCATCATAATCTATGAGCAGAAAAAACAGATCCATATCATTATATATAACATCAAATGAAATTACACAGTGCTCCTAAAGGAATTCATTCAAGCCACAAGATGGATGAAATACACTAAAGAAACCACGCACTAGAAATGTTGTGTTGCTACTGCTATTGCTGCTAGAAACTACTGCTACTAAGGTGAATAACCATGTGTGGAATGTTGTTAGACTGCTCAGAATGATCCATGCTTTTAACTATGTATTCTACTCAACAAACCCAGAAATGGTTTGGCCAGATCTTAACTTTGGATTTTCGACCGTTTTTGGGTTACCCACTGCAACAGCTCACTAAAATAACGAAATCATGGACTGGAACTGTGTTGTGAGGGATGGTAGATGGTTGGTCTGATGCCAAAAATTTATAAATATTCCCAGGATCCCTCCTTGCTGATCCTCCAATGGATAGGCTAACTCTCCACTGAAAAACAAGCACAGAATTGGCTCTATGTGATCCTCCTTTGGTGCACCCTGCAACACAACCTAGTTCTAAACAGAAACTGTGTTGTAGCTGAAGGAGGTAGCTTGACCTAAATGCTTGAATGAGGAAATTCATCCCAAAGACCCTCTCCTTCCCTGAGGATGAGTTAGGGATTCCCGATCAAGAACACCCTTGTGCTAAACAGCAAAAGGATGCAAAGTCTAAACAAACCAACATCAAAATGATAATCTAAAACATGAATAAAAAAGGCTGCCATCGTCTCCATATATATCAAGTGAACCTCCTCACATTGGGTCTCATCCATACTTGCCACCAAGCTCATGCAATTTTTCCTCCACTAAAATTGTGTTATCTCATCACAAAGGCCACTCCTCCATGACAGTGTTTTTGATTTGGTCAAAGTTGACTGAATCAACACGATCCAAACCCTATTCACACCCAAAGGTGCTTAATCCAGCTGCTTATTATTCCTCCTTTCACATTAGGAGTGTTATTATTCCTCCTAATGGGGTTTTATAGGCCTCCCCACCCACTTATTCACCTCCCTAATGATAACACCAACTATAACATTCCATTTAGATGAAGGCTAAATTTATGGAATATTGCAAAAAATAATAATAAGGGGGCTACACTAGCAAAAATAAAGGACTACACTATTAATATAGGGACCTAACATGCCCCTCTCCTTCAAACAAGTGTTGTCCTCAACGCTTCATCATTTCTTGATGCTTCTGTATAAAATTATCATCCTCCCATGTGGAATATTCAACGGGTAAGTTCTTCCACTTGCTGAGATACTCTGAAATTGATCAATTTCATAGTTTTCAAGTTCTTTTTTCAGTGACTGCTTCATAACTTATTTCATTGCGATGTTGATCTTCCTGTTGTTTCATTTGATTCTGCACCAAAGTTAGGTTATCCTTTGAGTTGGAGAACTTGTTGTTGATGCTCGATGTTATATTCCACTACTTTATCATCCATATTAGCTTTCATTTGATCCTTCAAACCGTCCAACTTAGCCTTCATTTCTACTTTTAAACCATTTATGTCATCTTTGATTTCTCTTTGTAAGATCGAAATTTGTTGCACTTGGTACCGTAATTTTGATATATCATACTGCAATTCTTCCTCTTCATGTGTCATAAGAGAGAGCTTCTAGGTTTAATGAGTGTGGAATTATTTTTCGGAGAATATATAACCTTGCCAATGATATCTATGCTTCAATATGCCCTTGGAATCACTTCAAACTGATTTTTTCAAACAAATGTTATGCAAACTTGTTTAGGCAATACACATTTTTCTTGCTAGTGAATCTATATTAGAACCTGATTTTTCTTCTGCTATTTGACTTTCAAGATCTGAATTTATATCATGATGAGTGCCCTCTGAAATCTTTCTTTCCAATGCCACAAGTTAGACCACATCTGACTTTCAAGGCAGAAGTACTCCACCTCCCAGTAATGACCTACTCAGGACTGGGAACAAGAGAGTGAAACTCAGCGACATGCCACATGTCATTTTTTCCTCCTTCGGCCCTCAAATTGATATACCGTAAACTACAGTCTATGTAATTTTGGCCACTTTTTACAAAATTCCAATCTGATGCTCAAAGAGAGAGTTATGACGATTTTCCCAAGGTCACCTCTTTGAGATGAAATTTGGGAGCTTGTAAAAACCCTAATTTGCACAGATGATATCTCCAAAAATATTGCGAACCAAGATCTAAAATTTTTACACGGGTTTCCTCAGGATTACTTCGCAAATGGGTTTTTTTTTAGCTTCTGAACCTTCGTAGAAAAAAATTTATAGCGAAAATGTAACAATTACCTGTTTGAAGCAGCGAAACCCTAGAATCCAAAGCTCTGATACCAAATGTTATGAAACCAGCTCCAAAAATAGAATAAAAGAGAGATCAACACCTTATAAATCAGCCACTTCAAGGGGGAAACCTATTTTACATTACATAAATGAAAAATTATTGTATGATACAAATGAAAAAACCTCCTTTCTATATATAGGAGTCCATGGGGTCACAATATAATCCTAGCCAACCTAACAATAATAAGGTAAGGGCACAACAATAAAAATAGTGGGGTTTTATGGGGCACAATAATAAAAATATGGGGAATACAATGGTACAATAATAAGGTACTACACTAGTAATATAGGGACCTAAACCCTAAAAATGGGTTGATCTAAGGTTTATATATATATATATATATATATATATATAGTCTGATCAATCTCCCATTCCTCCTCTTGTGCGATCACAAAGGGTTTAGATTATACATATACATGAGAAAGGGATTGAGTAGGTGGAACCATGGGATCTCTTATCCTACTCATCAATTACAATGACAGATCTTGATAAGAGTCGAGAAAAGAAAATGTGTGTGGACTTTCCATCCAATTAAAGACAATGATCAAACTTGTTTCATTTCAAATTGTTGGTTTGTGCGCAATTTTGAAAATTGATCTGCAGAGGCCTAATGACATCATTCCCATCCCCAAATTTTGGGTTTGGTCAATGCAAGTTTGACCTAACTATGTTGTAGCTGAAGGAGGTAGCTTGACTGAAATGCCTGAATGAGGAAATTCATCCCAAAGACCCTCTCCTTCCCTGAGGATGAGGTAGGGATTCCCGATCAGGAACACCCTTGTGCTAAACAGCAAAAGGATGCAAAGTCTAAACAAACCAACATCAAAATGATAATCTAAAACATGAATAAAAAATGCTGCCATCGTCTCCATATATATCAAGTGAACCTCCTCACATTGTATCTCATCCATACTTGCCACCAAGCTCATGCAATTTTTCCTCCACTAAAACTGTGTTATCTCATCACAAAGGCCACTCCTCCATGACAGTGTTTTTGATTTGGTCAAAGTTGACTGAATCAACACGATCCAAACCCTATTCACACCCAAAGGTGCTTAATCCAGCTGCTTATTATTCCTCCTTTCACATTAGGAGTGTTATTATTCCTCCTAAAGGGGTTTTATAGGCCTCCCCACCCACTTATTCACCTCCCTAATGATAACACCAACTATAATATTCCATTTAGATGAAGGCTAAATTTATGGAATATTGCAAACAATAATAATAAGGGGACTACACTAGCAAAAATAAGGGACTACACTATTAATATAGGGACCTAACATTCCCCTCTCCTTCAAACAAGTGTTGTCCTCAATGCTTCATCATTTCTTGATGCTTCTGTATAAAATTATCATCCTCCCATGTGGAATATTCAACGGGTAAGTTCTTCCACTTGCTGAGATACTCTGAAATTGATCAATTTCATAATTGTCGAGTTCTTTTTTCAGTGACTGCTTCAGAACTTATTTCGTTGCGATGTTGATCTTCCTGTTGTTTCATTTGATTCTGCACCAAAGTTAGGTTATCCTTTGAGAGTTGGAGAACTTGTTGTTGATGCTCGATGTTATATTCCACTACTTTATCATCCATATTAGATTTCATTTGATCCTTCAAACCATCCAACTTAGCCTTCATTTCTACTTTTAAACCATTTATGTCATCTTTGATTTCTCTTTGTAAGATCGAAATTTTTTGCACTTGGTACCGTAATTTTGATATATCATACTGCAATTCTTCCTCTTCATGTGTCATAGTAGAGCTTTCTGAGGGCTTAATGGCTGTGGAATTATTTTTTGGAGGCATTATATAACTCCATATTGATATCTATGCTTCAATATGCCCTTGGAATCACTTCAAACTGATTTTTCAAACAAATGTTATGCAAACTTGTTTAAAAAATACACACATTTTTCTTGCTTTTTAGGGGGTCTATATTGAACCTGATTTATCTCTGTTATTTGGATCTTCAAGATCTAAATTTTTATCATGTATGAGCCCTCTGAGTCCTCTTTCCAATGCCACAAGTTAGACATGATTTTGATTCTTCAAGGCAGAGTTATACCCAATCTCCCGCAATGACCTAATTATGGACTAGTTCAGTAGAGAAAACTTGTACGACGTGCCACATGTCATTTTTTCCTCCTTCGGCCCTGAAATTGATATACCGTAAACCAAATTCTATGTACTTTCGGCCACTTTTTAAAAAATTCCAATCTGATGCTCAAAGAGAGAGTTATGACGATTTTCCCAAGGTCACCTCTTTGAGATGAAATTTGGGAGCTTGTAAAAACCCTAATTTGCACAGATGATATCTCCAAAAATATTGCGAACCAAGATCTAAAATTTTTACACGGGTTTCCTCAGGATTACTTCGCAAATGGGTTTTTTTTTAGCTTCTGAACCTTCGTAGAAAAAAATTTATAGCGAAAATGTAACAATTACCTGTTTGAAGCAGCGAAACCCTAGAATCCAAAGCTCTGATACCAAATGTTATGAAACCAAATTTCCAAAATACAGAATAAAAGAGAGATCAACACCTTTATAAATCACCCACTTTCATAGAAACTTATTTTACATTACAATGAAAATTTATTGATGATACAAATGAAAAAACTCCTCTTTCTTATATATAGGGAGTCAGGTCACAATATAATCCTAGCCGACCTAACAATAATAATGTAAGGGCACAACAATAAAAATAGTGGGGTTTTATGGGGCACAATAATAAAAATATGGGGACTACAATGGTACAATAATAAGGTACTACACTAGTAATATAGGGACCTAAACCCTAACAATGGGTTGATCTAAGGTTTATATATATATATATATATATATATATATATATATATATAGTCTGATCAATCTCCCATTCCTCCTCTTGTGCGATCACAAAGGGTTTATATTATACATATACATGAGAAAGGGATTGAGTAGGTGGAACCATGGGATCTCTTATCCTACTCATCAATTACAATGACAGATCTTGATAAGAGTCGAGAAAAGAAAATGTGTGTGGACTTTCCATCCAATTAAAGACAATGATCAAACTTGTTTCATTTCAAATTGTTGGTTTGTGCGCAATTTTGAAAATTGATCTGCAGAGGCCTAATGACATCATTCCCATCCCCAAATTTTGGGTTTGGTCAATGCAAGTTTGACCTATGGCCAATGCATTTTGTAACGACCTTTGATCTAATCCGATGGACACCAAAGCATATTGGCAATGTGTAGAAGGAAACCCATGTTTCCCTTTTTGTCCAGAAGTAGTGGAACCATCACAAACTTAAAGGTCATTTACAAGAATCCATGGAGGTTATTAGATCTACCAAAAACCATCATTTGTAGTATACATTTCTAATTAAGTCTCTAACTTGCTAAAACATTGAAATAAATGTATAATATAAACAATTTACCTCATAGGCCTCATTTATTGACTTTTTGTGGAAAATGCAAAAGAGGATGACTTCATTTGGTGAAAAGTGGGTGTTATATTTGGAAAAAATAGAGGAAGACTACTAATAAAACCATTTCAATTTTGAGTCGTGACACATGGGTAAGTATAACATTTTTCTTGGTCATGGTTAAAATTATTCTGATTTTTTTTTTTGTCCATTCAAACTATGAATTGATTTCTTTTGTCCATTCAAAATAAAGAGAAGGGATATCAACCTTTTAAGCTTAAAATATGGTAATAATTATTTTGGATTGATGAAAATGTGTGTATTAGATGTTAATATTATACAATAGTACAAGTATTCAAGGGTGATAAATCCTTTTTGTATTAAAAGAAATTGTTATAGGTCAATTTGGGCACCATTCCCAATGACCTGGTTAAACTGGACATCATCCCCATAACCAATGAAATAGGGTCTATCATCCCCTATCATTTCAGTTGCTACATGCCCTAAGACAAAGAACAAGAACAAATCATCCATGACTTCCTTTGCAAGGTTTCCAAGATTTGAAGTACATGTTATATCACCTATGAGCTCACCAATGCAGCCTCTCAAGGGACTAACTGCTTTGCATATGCATTTACCTCCATTCAAGGGTACTTTGTAAAGAACTTCTTGACATTCAAGAGTGTGTTGGTCAAATGGGAGCTAAATTCTCATTGTTCCAGAATATCCACATGACCAGTGCCTTCTAGAAGAGTCCATATGTGTCAAACTTCAAATTCATGTGTCCCTATAACACCTCTAAGCTTGGGAACATGTCTTGCCTATTATTAGAAAGTCATTGATTGAGAAACTACCTTTAGCTGCTCTATAAATTGAGCACATATCCTAGTTCTTGAGAAGGAAGAAATTGGGTAAACAAATGATGTTGGTTTCTCCATTGAATGTTTGATTAGAGTGATATGCTGCTGGAGAGATGTTTATTGTGATGAGGCTAGGATGAATGTTGGAGCTGGTGAGATCAAATAAATTGTTGGTTGGAACCTCCCCCTTCTATCCATTAATAAAGATTGCTACTCATTTTCTCGCATATGTATCTATTTATGTTTCTAGCTTTCATATCATGGATTCTTAGCTGAAGTATATGTTTCATGTTTCATTGATTTAACTGATTAAGACAAATAGGCATCTGTATATTGCAATCTCTTTGTTGTTTAGTGTTCATACTTGCAGGAACTAGTCTGGCGATCAAAATTAGATTGGAAGCTACAACAAGAGTGACATAAGGATAATAGAAAGCGCTTGGATGCCCAAGTAAGTTTCTCCATCTTTCTGTGTGTCTATTTACTTTGAGAAAAGTGTCTGCAAAGTCTTTGATCTGTTGTTCTAAATTCATAGCACCACATTTAGGGAATGTGTTTTATCCGTAATTCATAATTCCGCATAACAAATTGGCGACTCCACTGCGGAGTTTCCCTTCATCCTTGGTGTTTTTTCCTCTGCTTGTCCACCCAGTAGCATCTACTCTCAATTATTATGCTTTTGAAACAAATAATTGCATTAGAAGTGTCTTTAGTAGCTTGAATTTTTTTCTCTGTTGCGCCCAACACATTGTTGGTCAAGACACATGCTTTGCATAGCATTGTCTCCCATTCAGGGGTGCTTTGGAATGCACTGTCTCCATTTAGAGACTATGTTTCCCCTTAATCCAACCAAATTCCCTTTGAATTTTTCATTGCCATCACATTCATCCTTTTGTTTGTTGTGTTTTCAATTGTTTGATACCTCATAGAGACCAGTGAATTTGCCTAATTCTTCCTCCTTTGAAAAGTAAGTTTGTTCAATGTCTCTTTAAGTGTTTTTCTTTATCATTGACAAATCAAATTAAAAGTATTTTATTTCTGCATTAGATCCATTTGTTTTCGTAAAGGAAATTGTCATTAAATTCTTCATTTCATGTAGGAAATATTGTAGTTTCATTCTTCGTTTTTCCTAAAAGAGAAATTGTTCTTAAATTCATCGTTTCTCAAAGAAGAAAGCATTTGTTTTTTGTTGATTTGATGCATATAGTTTCCTTTTTTCATTCGCATTAAGGGGACTGAAAATAAAAACCTAGATTTGCATGTAGTGTATTGTGTGTTTTGAATAGGAACAAATTAGGAAAGCTACATATTAGTTTGTGCTCTTTGTTGTTTGCTCTCAAAACTGATTGCTCTTTCCCTTAGTGGTTAATATTTTCATTGAAAAAGCCAAAATTGAAAATTTTGCTAATCATTTTAGTTTGCATTTTAGGAATTTCCATCACATCATCGTGGTGAACCTTGAAAGGCAAATTTATAAACAAGATCAACTTAAAATTTACATCAATTTATGTAAAAAAAGCATTGGAACCATAACGATAACATTTAGAGGGTCTAGGCTAGAGATGTGTTTCGGCATCGTAAAACATAGAAATTTTCATTAATTGTCTGCGATACATTCTGAGTGTGATACCTCAGTCCACGTACGTAAGTATATCATAGCTCGTACACGTACCTTTGGGTATATCGGGTGGTGTTATAGTACGAAAAGTATAAAGGGGTGCTCTCACTGTGCGGTTTCGCATTAGACAGCACTAATACGGACTTGGGCCTCCACGTCCCTTTAGGTATATTTGGGAGGACAACTTTAGGTTGTTATCCATCCATAGTGAACCAAGTCAGTAACCTTGTAAATTGTAATACATTGAACATAGAATTCGGGGAGATTACCTGCCCGTACTTCTTGGTTCGCCTGGAGGTATTATGCAGTTCACAGTTTCTTGGTAAACCTTTTGCCTAGCATTACCCTTTATTTTTTAATTTTTTTTTTGGTCATAAAATAAATCAGTCATCGTGGAAGAAGAAAATCTCTTTCCCTGTCATTTGCATAGACTTGCATTGAAACCACCTATACCACCGGAAATCACTTCTGGTCGGCGAAGGTGACATCGCTCTACCAAAACCAATACCATCAGTACCTCTAGTGAAGCAATGTCTTCCCATATACTAGAGTCGGCACAAGTTGTTTCTACAAATCTTGGTTCATCTACTGTTGTCGAGACGGAGTCCTCACAACTACCCGTGGTCACAATCCATCCAATCAGTGATACCATACCTCCCGAACTTGACGTTGTTCAACTGGAATTTGATCCAGATCATGTCTCTTTCTTGCCAGAACATCTGCATCCTGAAGTTGAACGACCGGAATTTGTTCATGTATCAGTCACCCCATAATCTATTGTAGCCATTGAGTCTCCCATATCGCGCAATCAACCTCCTGAAATATATTTTGGGCCTGACGGCGAAATCCTTCCACCTGGTTTAATTTCGATTGAAGAAATCCCACAAGACGAAACACCTTTAACTCCAACCCATTTTGGGGAGGATCTTTACCTGTACGAGTCTTTTCCTTAATCACCATCCTCTGCTTTTGTTGATCCTGTTCCTATTTAAATTCTCGTCAATTCAAAAGGGTATACATTTGGTCAAGTAACCATGCCTGAACCAACATCTTCAGTTGGACCATCTGTTCTGATTGCGTCAGCACCTGCTCTCGCTACCCTGTTGATGTTCACAACTTCACCAGAGTCATGTTTACATGGTGGCCCTATGGTCCCATCAGGTTATAAATCTCTATCTGGAATTTTCTCTGGTGCATCTTCAAACCCATGGACTTCATCAATATCATCGTCTGGTATTTTAATTGGTAAACCTATAGTGAGTACTGAACAACTTGATCCTTTATATCCATCATCAGGGCAATATTAAGCTGGTCCATCTGGGTCTATTCCACCTAGTACCATCTCAACTGGACTCCCTACATTTGGAGAACAATATTTTCTATCTTATTATACTGTTCATGCTGGGGGGCAACCTATGGTCACCCACTTTGACAGTACTCTGTCAAATTTTGGTCAACCTAATGTCAAAATGAATTTTTTTCAATGGCAGCCCACTCTTCCAATCCAACCACAAACGGTTGTACACTCGTATCAACCGGTTCAACCTGTTGCACCCACATCAATTCCACTTGTTAATACATATTTACCCCTGTTACAGACTGAAACTATTGTACAAAAACCATTTTAGGCGAATCCTTCAACTCAATACCCTCAAGTATTGGGCCCTCAGACTCCAACTCCTTCGGCTAATTTACAAAAACCTGTACCCAGAATCATTTATTCACAAGATGGATTACCATATTATGGGATGTCGCAGCTACAACCAAGTTATAACTATCCTCAACCGAATCCAAGTTATTCTAATTTGGGTTATAATATTGGTGGACAGACTCCTTGGTAGCCACAGGTGCAAATTCCACAACCTTCATTTCAACAAATATCGTACCCAGGTTTTGGTCAACAAAATCCTCAAGCGTTTGCCTATCAAAATAACCCCTATCTACGTTACCAGCAACAAATTCCTTATGCTGGTTCTCAAAGGCCTGTTGCTCAAGCAATTCCATCATACCCTGGCTATGCTCAACCCGAACTCAATTAATAGTTTCCCTTTGTTGCAACTTTAGAGTTACCATATTTAAATCAGCTTACCAATGATCCAATCAATTATGCTCCTTGGTGGTCGGTGATACCTCACAAATTACCCTTGGATATTCCTAAGTTCAATGGAAACCCTAGGGAAGACCCGTTGACTCATGTTATGACTTATCATTTGTGGTGCTCATCAAACTCCCTGAATGATGACTCTATTCGACTACGTCTTTTCCAACATACACTCACTGGTCCAGCCAAAAATAGTACATTGAGTTACCTAGAGCTTATTTTAATAATTTCACTGCCCTAGCTACTATCTTTTTGACTCACTTCCAGTTACCTATACGATATGAAATTGGAACGGAACTCTTGACTAATTTTAAACAGACTAATGCTACTCACATTTATGATCATATTCATGAGTGGCGTCGTCATCGTAGAATGGTTAGGACATTTGTTCCTGATTAGCTCCTTGTTGAGTGGTTCATTAAGTCCCTGTTACCATCTATAATTTAGGATGTGGCTAAGGGTGGCATCGTCACTGAAGAGAAGGTTATTTCTCGTGCCCAATATTTAGACTTGATTTATACTCAGTTTGGCATGCTCTACGAGAAAATTCCTAACGTGTCGCGATCTAATTTTATTATTCATCCTCCATCAAAGGACTCTCATGCCAAATATGGTATGATCAGTACTGCAAGCACACATCATACTACTGCATTTGATCCTGCACCTTCTTCCGAAATAAATGTCGTGTCATTTGACAAAGGAAAAAGTGACAAGCAACCCGGAAGTAAGAAAAAAGGGAAATCAAAGAAAAACCAAACCTCTACCTCGCAGGAAATATCATCTGATCAATCGTATGGAAATATGAAACCTCGTTATCCATGCATAATCTGTAATGAGGAACACTTTGTTCAGGATTTTCCTCACCGCGTTGAAGTCTCAAAAATGGTTAAGACTTCACATGCGTCAGCTGTGTTGACAGATCTATTTCTAAATTCAGACACAAATTTGGTTGCTACGGATCCAGCTTCTAGTTCCCAAGTGCTTATGTTATCTATCACAAAGCCATCAATAGATGTTTTGGTGTCAACGCGTAATAAAGATTACGGTAGTCAAACCACTGATCAACCTACTACCTCAACCACAAATCTGTCTACGGAATCAATAACGCCACCTGTTGTTCCTGAATTGACAAACAATCCACCGAAGGGAGTCATTCATAAATCGACATATAATCCTCAAGCAAGAGATGATAAAAATTGCAATATAGTTGAAGATTTGGCTCAATCCCCTTCAGCGATGTCATCACTTGAGGTATTACAAAATTGCCCCTCCGAGAAACAAGCTTTGTTGTTGGCAATTGGTGTAATTGTTTCGACCGATTCTAATCTCGTAATCTTTAATCATAAGGGCTATGTGCTGCAATTACCAGCAGAATTGACATTCTCCATCCAAGTAAATGTTCTCAATCACCTTGTTCATCATACTATTATTGATGAGGGAGCATCTATGTGCATTATGTCTCTAAACTTTTGGAAGTCACTTGGCTCGTCGCACTTATCAAAATCATCAACGACGTTGAAGGCTTTTGACGGACGTACATATAAGCCTTGTGGTATTATCAATAACCTACACGTTGAACTAGGGGGAAAACAATGAATGTTGAATTTTAGGTCGTTGATGGACCCCTTGACTAGAATATTTTACTTGGAAGGCCATGGGTATATGCTATGACTGCAATTGTTTCTACATATTTTAGAATGATCGCCTTTCCACATAAAGGTGTTATCACAGTCATCGATCAACTATCCTTCTTTGCCTCTAGTTCTGAGGTAACTGGAAGTGTTCCATTAGTTCACGCACCCCAACTTGCACTTCAAAACATTGGTGTAGGACTCTTAAAGGATTCCACTCTCATGGGAACCTTTGCATTACCACCACCTCCGACGTCAGTAGAAATTGCAAGTATAGAGACCTGCTACATAATCTCTTCCACTCCATCTGGCTTAAGCAAGAGTACGGGTGATTCTAAATTTGTTACGTTGGATGAATTTCTGCCACCCAGCCCTATTGAGTTGGCATAGAAATCAATCTATCTGGCTTGGACGGCAAATCTGAAATCATCGTCGTCGGTTGTTTGGGTTGATCATTCCTTAGATTTTGGTACTCCATCTGATCCTTTTTCCTCAACTTTCTTGACATATGAGAATATTTTGGAAACCATGATGTCGGAAGGAGAACCATGGGAAGATTATCATCATCGTTCCCATCTTCCTGATTATGAAGAAAATAATATTAGTGAACTATATAACCCATCAATCAAAAAATTATTTTCAAATTCTTTTCCTATTAATGCAATCGATTCTGATCGAAATATATCAAATATTGAAGAAACTATTTTTGTCAATGTTTCGAAAAAACCCGACGTTGTAGAAAACATTCATGTCGGCGTGTCTTGTTCTCCATCAGAACTCGAAACGTATCGCTCTCTATTTCGTGAATATCGTGATGTATTTTCTTAGTCTTACAAGGAAATGCCAGGCATAGATACTATTATTTTTGAACACACTATTAATATGTACCCTGATGTCAAGCTGGTACGTCAATGCCTTCGTCCTGTTCATCCAAAGAAGGTCGCTGCCATTAAAGCAGAAATTGAAAAACTTTTGCGTGTTGGTTTCATTTACCCTGTACCGTTAACTGAGTGGGTTTCCAACATTGTTCCTGTTATGAAAAAACAGGAACCATCAGAGTGTGTGTCGATTATCAGGATGTCAATCTTGATTGTCCAAAAGACAACTATCCTACTCCCTTTATCGACCAAATTATTGACGATTGTGTTGGATGCAGAATCTTTTCGTTCATGGATGGATTTTCCAGCTACAATCAAATCAATATCTGCCTAGAGGATCAATATAAGACAACATTCATTTGTCGCTGGGGCACATTCGCTTATAGGAAACTCCCGTTTGGTTTAAATAACGTTGGGGAAACTTTTCAGAGAGCAATGGATTATGCTTTCAATGACATCAAGCACATTTTTCAACCCTATCTAGACGATTTACCCGCGCATTCACGAAATCGGACTGATCACCCGATGCATTTAAGAGCCATCTTTTTATGCTACCGACATTACAAATATGCCTCAATTCACATAAATGTTTGTTTTTTGTTGGTTCTGGTCGTCTGCTTGGATTCGTCGTCTCAAAAGAAGGAATTTGAATAGACCCATTAAAGGTCCAGGCCATTCTTGATTTTCTTACGCCATCAAATCTACTTCAGTTACAGAAACTTCAAGGAAAGGCTAACTTCCTAAGGAGGTTCATACCCAACTGCGTCGAAATGGCTAAAGTATTTACTCGGCTCTTGAAAAAGGGGATTCCCTTCCATTGGGACCAAGTTGCGCAAGATTATTCTGATGTTGTCAAGGATACTCTTATCTGGGCGTCATTAATATATCCCCCCAATTATCAGAGTGATTATTTCTTATATATCGGCGCGGCTGATACGACCATTGTTATGGTATTGGTCCAAGTAGAAAATAGGATAGAACATCTGATCTATTATTTGAGTCGTAATCTCAATGATACGGAAGTGAAGTATTCGTACGTAGAAAATCTTTCCTTGGAAGTTGTTCAAGTTGTCCAAATATTTCGCCAATATATTATGTTCTGGAAGACCATTTTCATTTCATATTGCAACCCCATGAATTACATCTTATCACGTCAATTTCTGGGGGGGGGGGGGGAATATTCAAAATGGATCGTTAGATTAGGGTATAAATATGTTTTAGTCGGCTCTTCTCATCATAAAAATCCTTCACTATTTATACCCTGATCTGTGTGACCTTCTTTCATTCTTCATTCACTTCTCGTCCTAAAGATGGATCCCTATTGGGATTCGAAAAGTCGACCATTGTTTTATGATACTATGGATAATCTAGATTCTGTAATTAACAACAACCACGGGAGTTTAAAAACCATAGTAATTTTTGTATTATATTGTATATATATGTTGATGATTTGCATTCATTGTCTTAGTTTGTTTTTTAGAGTTTTCTTGACGTTATTATTCCTCTTTACATTTCATCGCAGATGTCTGAATCTTTGGAACCATTTTTTGGATATAATGATGGTGCTAGTCGTAGTACGCAGAATCTATCCTCTGCAGCGTGGGCCATTTTCGCTCCAAATAGCAAGTTAGTGAGTTTTCAAGGGATTTGTATTGGTAGATCGACAAACAATATCACTGAGTATAGAGCGTTGATCGAACTTCTCTCTGATGCCATTTCATTTGGTATTAACCATATTATTATAAGGTTAGACTCACAACTTGTGGTATTACAACTTACTAGTGTTTATACTGTTAGAAATCCAACACTGCATCATTTTTTCTTAAGAGTTTGACTTTTGGAAAGACACTTTGATTTTATTAAACATCAAAACATTTCCAGAAACTTGAACACATTGATTGATTCTTTAGCTAATCATGTTACAGACAGAAATTTGCAACACATGTAAAGATACATTCACATAATTGAATAGGATTGCGCAATAAACATAGGAAAACACTGAAATCAAATAGATAGATAGTTATAGGTTTTTAAAAAAAATGTGCCCAAGACACATTGGTCATTTGAACTCAAAATGTATGCAACATGTCAAAAGTAAACTAGCGATGCTCATGGTAACATGTTATAGATCTAGCTATCCTACGCAGTAATTGCATCCATCAGTTAGGAATGCCTATAGTGTGGCACTGCAGTCGCATGGGTAACTCTTCGATTCAGCAATCTGGAATCCCGAAAGTCAACCCCTCTATGTGCTTCAGAACCTCAGACAGAGTCTCAGCCATGTCTAAATCCTGAAGGACTGCTCTCCTGACAGCCCTCTCTGCTGGCTCATCTGCTCCATGCTTTGGTTCCTCCACCGATTGAACTCTACCAACATCTGCATTACATTAAAACTTTAGTTTAGTCTTTGGAAAACATAAAAATACAAAAACATTATATAAACCTTAGAAAAATCAAAAAACATGGTCAAAACATTCTTACCTATTGCACCCCACTGAGCGCCTTTTGGTAAAGCTAAGTCTGGATCTCCTCGGAAATCTACGCTTGCGTATGCATACTCATCAATGGCGATAACCTGTCACCTGAACCAGGAAAAGAATGCATTCGAGAACACAATGGATGATTCCTTTTAATTTTCTGGTAACAACAATAATGATATCAATCAAAAAACAAATTTGACACCCAAAAAAAAGCATCTAGTCAAATACAAATGATGATAAATCAACCATAATTAAAAAACATAAACCTTCTTCCTTTACTAATTAGAATGAAACATATTATATTTTTCTCATATTCTATTTGGAATTTTGTATAAAGTTAGTTAAAAAAAGAAAATGATGAACATCACTTTTTAATCTATAAAATGGTAAATATACTAACCCATTAAGAATTATACACATGATCTCTAATGAAAAAGTTCTTAACATAGTTATTAGATTATGATGTCGTAAATTTTTACGACAAAAAAGAATTTATAAATTAATATATAAATTTACATGATAATAAAAAGATTAACTTAACTTTGGTTTTCATTAATCATGACAAAATAAAGCTTGCATCACAATTACCAATCCACTACTAATTGATCATGAACAAAAACCCATTTACAATCAAAGGGTAGTGCAGCAAATAAACATGCAAGGGGAATACAAAGCATCTCCCAAATGCCAATGTCTTGAATAATATATCTCTACATATTAAAAAGATATGAGGAAAATGATATGTCATGACAATTATAGTTTTGTGCATAATACATTCATGAGATGTCCATGACAAAATTTGCATCATTCGCAAAATCAATATAGTGCCATCATGTTACGACACATGAATGGTGTGGTTGAAATACGAGTGTTATATATAGTTAGGGTTGCATATAGCTGGTATTTGTTGTTTAACTTAAATATAGTTAAATAAAAATAATAAAGGAATAAATATTTTATCAATAATTTATATTGATAATAATTAAAAACAATGATTACTATATGTTATATTGTTTCCGGTATAGTTTTTATATATTTTTACATTTATTTTATGTTTTTTTTAATGTTTATAAATAAAACGGTATAGTTTTTATATATTTTATAGATTTATTTTATTTTATGTTTTTTTAATGGAAATGGGCATCTATATTAAATATAGATTTTATGATTATAATATTTAATATGGATTTCTGGTTAAAAATATAAATTTAATATTTTATAAATAAATAGAAAAAAATTATAAATCTAAGAGTACTACACTAAAAAAAAATTATATATTTCTTGTTAAATAAATAAATTCAATATCTTATAAATAAATAGAAAAAAATTATAAATCTAAGAATACTATATTAAAAAAAGTTTTCATATATTTTTACATTTATTTTATTTTATGATTTTTTAATGGAAATGGGCATCTTTGTATTAAATGTTATAAAAAATTCAATACCTTATAGATAAATGGGAAAAAATTATAAATCTAAGAATGAAACAAAAAAAGTTTTTTATATATTTTTACATTTAATTTATTTTATTTTATATATATATATATATATATATATATATATATATATATATATATATATATATATATATATTTAATAGAAATGGGCATCTCTATATTAAATATAAATTTTATGATTACAATATTTAATATGAATTTCACTATCATTCTAATGTGTAACAATTTCTTGTTAAATAAATAAATTCAATATCTTATAAATAAATAGAAAAAAATGGAGTTGTTTTTAGTGCAATTTTTTGGAGTTTCTTGTGCCGGAATTTGGTGAAAATTTTGAGGTGAAATCTTAATTTCTGTTATTTAAATTGGTTTTTTCTCTGTATATATGGATTCAGCGTCCTAAAAGCCCCATGGGCACTTCGATTGTGCAAGGTTACCCATCAAACTTCTGTTTTCAATGAATTCTTGGTGGATTTTAGAGAAATTAGACTTGAAAATTCCACCAGAAAAACTTTCAAAAAATCGCACTAATAGAACTCAGAAAAGAAAAAAGAAAAAAAAAATTATAAATCTAAGAATACTATATTGGTTTGTGTTATTTATAATCTTTTTTAAGAATGAGTTATATATGTATTCAAGTTTTTTTTTCTGATTTTGGTTGTCTACCCACGCAACACAATAGGTTAAAAAAAATCAAAAAAACAGATAGTTGGACAAAGAATTCAAACTTCTCTTTTATTTATTTATTTATATAATTTTTATTTATTTTTTATAATTTATATTAATTAATTAAACTCAAGAATTTATATTTAACTCAATGGTTAATATTAAAAATCTTATGAATAACATTATATCCTACGAATATGAACCCTTAGATTAATAAACTCAAGAGATTTACACTAAAAGCTCAAGAGATTTAAACCTAAAGAAATAATATTAAACCGAAGGGAATATTATAAACTCAAAGTATATAAAAGGCTAAGATAATAAACCCTAAGATAAATAGTATAAACTCTAAAACAATCATGGTTTACCATGGTTGATTTTCATATTGAGACAATATTTATCACAATGTGACGTTGGACCATGGTTGACCATGATTGATTTTCATATGGAGACAGTCTTGGTAACAATGTGACGTTGAACAAAGATACAATCTTTGTTACAATGTGACCATGGTTGATTTTCATATTGAGACAATCTTTATCACGATGAGACGTTGGAACATGGTTGACCATGGTTGTCACAATGTGATGTTGGACCAAGAGACAATCTTTGTCATAATGTGACCATGGTTATTGACTATGGTTCACCATGTTTTATTTTTATATTGAGTCAATCTTTGTCCCAATGTGACGTTGGAACATGGTTCACCATGGTTGATTTTCATATTGACACAATCTTTGACATAATGTGACATATTATAATTGGCACAATGTGACAATTGTAAAGCCCCAAGCTATTATATAACCAATGGAATAATATTAAACCTAAGGTATATAAACCCTAAGATAAATATTATAAACCCAAGGGAATAAAAAGCCCAAGGGATTCATACTAAAAACTCAAAGGATTATAAACCCAATGGATTCATAATAAAAACCCAAAGGATTATAAACCCAAGGGAATAATATTATAAACCTTGAAATAAACATGGTTGACCATGGTTGATCACAGTTGATTTTCATATTGAGAAAATATTTGTCACAGTGTGACGTTGACGTTGGACTATGGTTGACCACGATTAGTTTTCATATTAAGGCAACATTTCTCATAATGTAACATTGGGCAATGGTTGACCATGGTTGATTTTCATATTAAGAAAATCATTGTCACGATGTGAAGTCAGGCCATGGTTGACCATGGATGGCCATGTTGTCGTAATGTCACGTTGGACCAAGAGAAAATATTTGTCACAATGTGGGCATGGATATTGACCATGGTTGATTTTGATATTGAGATAATCTTTGTCACAATGCGATGTTAGAACATGGTTGACCATGGATGACCATGGTTGGCACAATGTGACGTTGGACCAAGAGACAATCTTTATCACATTGTGACCATAATTATTAACCATGATTGATCATGGTTGAACATGGTTTATTTTCATATTGAGAAAATCTTTGTCACAATGAGACATTGGAACATGGTTAACCACGATTGATTTTCATATTGAGACAATCTTTCACACAATGTGATAATTATAAAAATCGAAGGTATTATAAGCCCAATGGAATAATATTAAACCCAAGGGATTAATATTATAAATCCAAGGTATATAAGCCCTAATATAAATATTATAAACGCAAGGGAATAATAAACCCAAGGGATTAATAATAAAAACCCAAACAATTATAAACCGAAGAGAATAACATTAAACCAAAGGGATAAATATTATAAACCCAAGGTATATAAACCCAAGGGATTCATACTAAAAACTCAAATGATTATAAATCCAGGGGAATAATATTATAAACCTTGAAATAAACATGGTTGACCACGGTTGATTTTCATATTGACAAAATCTTTGTCACAATATGACGTTGGACTATGTTTAACCATGATTAATTTTCATATTGAGACAACCTTTCTCACAATGTGATGTTGGACAATGGTTGATCATGTTTTATTTTCATGTTAAGACAATCATTTTCACAATGTGACGTCAGACCATGGTTGACCATGGTTGACCATGTTGTCGTAATGTCACGTTGGACCAAGAGACAATATTTTCCATAATGTGGCCATGGTTATTGACCATGGGTGGCCATGGTTGATTTTCATATTGAGACAATCTTTGTCACAATGCGACGTGAGAACATGGTTGACCATGGATGAACATGGTTGTCATAATGTGACGTTGGACCAAGAGACAATCTTTGTCAAAATGTGACCATGGTTGAACAGGTTGATTTTCATATTGAGACAATCTTTGTCAAAATGCGACGTTGGAACATGGTTGACCATGGTTTATTTTCATATTGAGACAATATTTGGAACAATGTGACAATTATAGAACCCCAAGGTATTATAAACCCAAGGGAATAATATTAAACCCCAAGGATTAATATTATAAACCCTAAGATAAATATTATAAACCCAAGAGAATAATAAACCCAAAGGATTAATACTAAAAACCCAAGGGATTAATACTAAAAGCCCAAGGGATTATAAACCCAAGAGAATAATATTAAACCCAAGGGATAAATATTATAGACCCAAGTTATATAAACCCTAAGATAAATATTATAAACCCTAAAATAAAAATGCGTGACCATGGTTGATTTTCATTTTGACAAAATATTTGTCACAATGCGACAATGGACTATGGTTGACCATGATTGATTTTCATTTTGAGACAACCTTTCTCGCAACACGACGTTGGAAAATGGTTGACCATGGTGGATTTTGATATCGATACAATCTTTAACACAATGTGACATCAGACCATGGTTGACCATGGATGACTATGTTGTCATAATGTGACATTGGAGGAAGAGACAATCTTTGTCACAATGTGACGTTGAAATATGGTTGACCATGGTTGTCACAATGTGACATTGAAACATGGTTTACCATGGTTGTCACAATGTGACCTTGGACCAAGGGACAATCTTTTTCATTTATTTATCATGGTTGACCATGGTTTAATTTCATTTTGAGACAGTCTTTGTCACAATAAAGCGTTGGAACATGGTTGACCATTGTTGATTTTCATATTCACACAATCCTTGTAAAATGCGACATGGTACCATGGTTGACCATGATTGATTTTAATGTCGATATAATATTTGTCACAAAGCGACATTGGACCATGGTTGACCATGGTTGATTTTCATATTGATAAAATCATTGTCACAATGCAACATTGGACCATGGTTGACCATGATTGATTTTCATATTGAGACAATATTTAAAACAATGTGACATATTATAATTGGCACAATGTGACAATTATAAAACCCTAATGTATTATAAACCCAAGCGAATAATATTAAACCCAAGGGATTAATTATAAACCCAAGGTATATAAACCCTAAGTTAAATATTATAAACCCAAGCGATTAATACTAAAAACCCAAGGGAATAAAATATATATATATATATATATATATATATATATATATATCTATATATATATATATATATATTGGAATAATACTGATTCTATTAAAAGCATATAATACAAACGGAGTTACAAGCAAGAGAGACTAGATAGCGGGGAAGCTAGTAAGGAACAGTCAACCTCGGTCCCAAATTGTAGCCAAGAGAGAAACACAAAGGATCAAGTAGAGAAACATGGGAACCATGAGAAAAAAACATAATAATTTACCCAGAATGGGTATTATCCTCAATACAACATTTCTTTCATTTATTTTTCGAAACTTTGACCCAGCTGTCATGGGGCTGGTGGGTTGAAACCACTTGAAGATTGTTGATTATCAAAGGAAGAGTCTCTTTATCCAAGTCGGAGGAAGCGGACTCATGAGTTCGTTTCTGAGAATCCAAGGTAACATTGGGCCCCCCAGGGCCTATCAAGTTTGTTTCCTTCTCCTGCAATGCTTCAATCTCCACCTCATCCGAGCTGAAGGAATCAATGTCATCCATGGGGGGCGGATCACATGGTTTCTTGATTTTGGATTTCGATTTATGAATTCCTTTCTTATTTTGGACAAGGAACATGGCGCAGGAGTTTTGAAGATGCCCTGTTTGATGGCAGTGACGACATCGGAACGTAGTGTTCTCATAATCCAAGGTCTGAGTCCAAATGAAGTCACCCACTTTGAGAATGATTTGGTCGGGCAGACCTTTGCCTAAGTCCATTTCAACATAGATTTTACCATAGGTGTATATGCTTTCTCCCCCCTAGAGGGGTTCGTTGCTAGAAAGTGGCCCAGAGAATTTTCGATTCCTTGGAAGACAGAGGAGTGTCAAAGATGAGTAGGTAAATTTGGAAGCCTGGCCCAAATGGGAAGCTTGGTGATGACTGTCATGGAAGGGTCGAAGTCTCGGAACCAGGGGGTGAGGAATAGCCCTGCTTTTTCCCAAAACCATGGACCACTAGTTAAGGCTTTTTGATAGTCCTCATTAAAAGAAAACACAACTATGAAGAAACCCTTTGAGCAGAAGAAAACCTTTCTATTATTGGTCCAAGTGGAGTGAATCCATTGGTATAGATCTACTGCGTAAGGCCATAATCCATTGAATCGAAAAATAATGGCAGATTCTGCAAATATTTGGAACTGGTTTTCAAGTTCCGGGTGGGAAATTTCAACCGAGGGCACATCCTCTGATTGATCCACCACAAAAGGCTTGGGGGCCTCCATGGGTTGAGCAGCCTTCTTGGGAGTTTGTGCATGGACAACATCCTTGTAAGAGGAGGCTTGAGCTGAAGAAGGTTGCCCAACTGCCCCTCCTCGCAGATGAAGAGATAAAACCATTGTGGCATCCTTTTCAATATTATAAAATGAGAGTGGAAGAGAGGTCTCAAGTTTTTTACCTCCATATAGAAGTCACTGAGAGTCGAAGGGGATCCCCAACTTGAGTTTCGGGGCATGCGTGAGGTTTTTCACCAAATCTGTTGAATGAACCCAGAAAAGCATGGTTTTTCCTGATAGAAGAGTGATCTATATCTGAAAGGAGGGGGATAGGAAAACAGGGGATCCCTAATCGCCAGAATGCATCTGAGGGGCCAGAGTGTCGAACTTTTCCGACTCGCTGCTACTCTAGGTGGCCTCTTTGCATTTTTATTTTCCCTTGGCATAGTAGCCATCCTGGCACCAAATCCCTGGGGTCACGCAGTGTGACGGTGAGTTGATGACCTGCAAGGGCAAGCCGCAATAGTCGATGGTCTTCTCATTGCTCCACAGCATGCCGGAATTCAACTACGTCACATTGGGGATGGGATTCTTCCCGATCCGAACTGCGTGGGATCCGCCAACCTTCAAATCGTGGATATCTACATCTAAGTCTGCGGCTGAGAGTGCAGATATTTCTATAGACTAGACACCCACCATCTTGGCCCATCCATAAGGACTTTTTCCCTCAAGGAACGACTTGTGAATCAACTATGGCACATCTGGTTTTTGGCTGGCATGGCCCTTAGGGCTGAACTACAACACGACAGTAACGGAGGGAAGAGGAGTGCATGCGAAAACCCTAGAGTTCTTCATTCTCAATTTTCTCTTCTCATCCAATTGTATATCTAGTTTCAAAAAAATTAAAATTTAATCAAGGGAATAATATTAAAACCAATGGATAAATATTATAAACCCAAGGTATATAAACCCTATGATATATATTATAAACCCCAAAATAAACATAGTTGACCACGATTTATTTTCATATGGACAAAATGTTTGTCACAATGCGACCTTGGACTATCGTTGATGATCATTGATTTTCATATTGAGACAACCTTTCTCACAATGAGATGTTGGAAAATGGTTGACCATGGTTGATTTTCATATTGAGACAATCTTTGTCACAATGCGACGTTGGACCATGGATGACCATCTTGTCAGAATGTCATGTTGGACCAAGAGACAATCTTTGTCACAATGTGACCATGGTTTACCATGATTGACCTTGGTGGACCATAGTTGATTTTCATATTGATAAAATCTTTGTCACAAGGCCACGTTGGAACATGGTTGACCATGTTTCAATGTATATAAACCCTAAGATAAATATTACAACCCAAGGGATTAATAATAAAAACCCAATGGATTATAAACTGAAGAGAATAACATTAAACATAAGGAATAAATATTATAAACCCAAGGGATTCATACTAAAAACCCAAAGGATTATAAACCCAAGGGAATAATATTATAAACCTTCAAATAAACATTTTTGACCATAGTTGATTTTCATATTGACAAAATATTTGTCACAATGTGACATTGGACTATGGTTAACCATGATTAATTTTCATATTAAGACAACCTTTCTCACAATGCGACATTGGACAATGGTTTACCATGTTTGATTTCCATATTAATTCAATAATTGTCACAATGTGATGTCATACCATGGTTGACCATGGATGACCATGTTGTCGTAATGTCACATTGGACTAAGAAACAATATTTGTCACAATATGGCCATGGTTATTGACCATTGTTAACCATGGTTGATTTTAGTATTGAGACAATCTTTGCCACAATGCAACATTATAACATGGTTGGCCATGGATGATCATCACAAAGTGATGTTGGACAAAGAGAAAATTTATGTCACAATGTGACCATGGTTATTAACTATGATTAACCATGGTTGATTTTCATATTGAGACAATATTTGTCACAATGCGACATTGGAACATGGTTGACCATGGTTGATTTTCATATTGAGACAATATTTGACACAATGTGACAATTATAAAACCCTTAGGTATTATAAACCCAAGGGAATAATATTAAACCTAAGGGATTAATATTATAAACCCAAGGTATATAAACCCTAAGATAAATATTATAAACCCAAGAGAATAATATTAAACCCAAGGGATAAATATTATAAACCAAAGGTATATAAACCCTACGATAAATATTATAAAATCTAAAATAAACATGGTTGAGCACAGTTGATTTTTATATTGACAAAATCTTTGTCACAATGTGATGTTGGACTATGGTTGACCATGATTGATTTTCATATTGAGACAACCTTTCTCACAACGCGACATTGTACAATGGTTGACCATGGTTGATTTTTATATCGAGGAAATCTGACACAATGTGATGTTAGACCATGGTTGACCATGGATGACTATGTTGTCATAATGTGACATTGTACGAAGAGACAATCTTTGTCACATGCGACGTTGGAACATGGTTGACCACGGATGACCATGGTTGTCACATGTGACGTTGGACCAAGGGACAATACTTGTCATAATGTGACCATGGTTGACCATGGTTGATTTTCATATTGAGACAATCATTGTCACAATGTGGTGTTGGAACATGGTTGACCATTGTTGATTTTCATATCGAGGTAATCCTTGTCAAAATGCGACATGGGACCATGGTTGTCCATGTTTGACCATGACTGATTTTAATGACGAGATAATGTTTGTTATAAAGTGGCATTGGACCATGGCTGATTTTCATATTTTGATAATCATTGTCACTATGCAACATTGAACCATCATTGACCATGATTGATTTTCATATTGAGACAATCTTTGAAACAATGTAACATATTATAATTGGCACAATATTACAATTATAAACCCCAAAGTATTATAAACCCAAGCGAATAATATCAAACCCAAGGGATTAATATTATAAACCCAAGGTATATAAACCCTAAGATCAATATTATAAACCGAAGCGATTAATACTAAAAACCCAAGGGATTATAAACCCAATGAATAATATTAAACCCAAGGGATAGACATTATAAACCCAAGGCATATAAACCCTAAAATAAACATGGCTGACCATAGTTGACTACAGTTGATTTTCATATTGACAAAATCTTTGTCACAATGCGATGTTGGACTATGGTTGAAATTGATTGATTTTCATATTGAGACAACCTTTCTCACAATGTGATGTTGGGCAATGGTTGACCATGGTTGATTTTCATACTGAGACAATCGTTATCACAATACGATGTTGGACCATGGTTGACCATTGAAGACCATGTTGTGAGAATGTGATGTCGGACCAAGACACAATCTCTGTTACGATGTGACCATGGTTATTGACCATGATTGACCTTGGTTGACCATGATTAATTTTTGTATTGAGACAATCTTTTTCACAAGGCGACGTTGGAACATGGTTGACCATGGTTGTCACAATGTGATGTTGGACCAAGATACAATTTGTCACAATGTGACCATGGTTGTTGATCATGGTTGACCATGGTTGATTTTCATATTGAGACAATCTTTGTCACAATGCGATGATGGAACATGGTTGACCATGGTTGATTTTCATATTGAGACAATCCTTGTCAAAACACGACACCAGACCATGGTTGACCATGATTGATTTTAATGTTGAGATAATCTTCATCACAATGTGACGTTCGACCATGGTTGATTTTTATATTGAGACAACCATTGCCACAATGCGACATTGGACCATGGTTGATTTTAATATTAAGGAAATTGTATGATAAACCCAAGATAAATATTATAAACCAAGATATATAAACCTTATGATAAATATCATACACACTAAAATAAACATGATTGATGATGGTTCATTTACATATTGTGACAATCCTTAGCACAATACAATGTTAAACCATGGTTCACCATGGTTCACCATGATTGATTTTCGTATTGAGACAATATTTGTCACAATGCAACGTTGAACCATGGTTGACCATGGTTGACAATGATTGACCATGGCTATCCATGGCTATAAAACCAAAGGAATAATATTAACATTAATATTATAAACTCAATGTATATAAACATTATGCATCAATATAATATTTAGCTTAGTGGTGACCTTAAAATTAAATAATCATTATTATTATTATTATTAGTAATCATATAAAAAAATATCGTTTATAATTAAAATAAAAAAATAACTATTTTAAAATTATATATATATATATATATATATATATATATATATATATATATATATATATATTCTCAATTAAAACTAAAAAATATATAAATAGGATAAATATATAAAAAGGGAAAAGTCAAAACATTAAAAAAATCAAGGTGAATGCATTTCAAAGCTTCACTTTTGCAAAGGTCGATCTCTTTTTCTTGGTATCATTCGTCATTGATTTACCATTACCGTCCTTAGAATCTTTAATGCAATATTATATATTTAGATTGTTCATTGAATTTATAATATATTATAATTAAAAAATAATTTTTAATTGATATTAATGTTTATTTTTTTTTATGTTTTTCACTCGGTCATTGATTTACCATCATCGTCCTTAGGATCTTTAATGCAATATTATATATTTAGATTGTTAATTGAATTTATAATATATTATAATTAAAAGAATCATTTTGAATTGATATTAATGTTTATTTTTTATTTTTTTTACTCAGAAAATCTAGGCAGATTAATTTGAAGGGATCTATTCGTTGAAGAAACAAGTATGGCCTGACTTCAAAGGCGTCGAGAAGATTTGACTTCGTGATCTCCCAACTGAAAAAATACTTAAACAATGAGAACTCAACCAACTAAACCAACTAAACTAACCCTCAAGACTTTTAATATTTAATTATTATTAAAAAAAAAAAATTATTTTATTTTAATATTACTTTTTCATATTTTAAACTAAAAATGATTATACTATGCGATAGGCATAATTTTTTATCATCAAACTAATTGATAATAAATATATACGAGCATTGCTATTTTAGTTGATGAACTTTAACAAATTATTCATATTAAAAATCTCATATAAAGAATAATTTTTTTTATAAAAACTAATTGAATTCTAATTATCAATAAATAAATAAATTATATTAAAATAGTTTTTATATAATATATAAATTTTAGATCTTATGAATTTTCATAATGGTCACAAATTTCTATTCAGCTCGTAGTGTTAACTTGAAAATCCATCCTTAATTCAATATTAAAAACTAAATCAAGGGCTTATAATGATCTGACCATCAAACAAATTTCATTTGGCTCGTAGCATTAACTTTAAATTCCAGGTCTCGTCAAGTTTCTTAATCATCAAGCAAGGGCAATATTATGAGAATTTTAACATTCTGCCCATAAAATCAATCATTTATAGGTATGGACAATCTCTTTTAAATTTCAATGCCATTTATTTTTTTAAAGGATTACAATTTTCCAACCACATGTCCTGCTCCCTTGATTTACTTGAGCTTATCATTCATATAGATTCATTTTTAATACCATGAAACTCTCAGCATTTGATAAATAACACGCACTATGAAGAAAGCAGGTGAAACTCTGGTATTTTAACCAAAAGATACTTCTGATTTGAAACAAATTTTACGCGAGGGGCCCAACTATAACGGTGACGGTAACACTCCTAATTAGCTTTGATGAAATCCATCGTGTCAGTTGCGAAAATATCTAGATATCCATAATGTGTCCTGTATTGAGAAAATTGGGCCCGATCAATCCATCTTAGCTTTTTTCTTTTCCTTTTCCTTCGCACGCTCACCTGCCTAGAAAGAACAATCGGTGATGGAATGGAATGATGAATGATTGAAAGAGAAACTTTAACCACAACCCTCCTCTCTCTCTCTCTCTACCTTCGTCTCGCTGGATCACTCAACTTGTTGATTCTTGGATCATTTACTGCAACCAGCTTTCTCTCCATTTACAATTGGCACTCTGGGTGGGCCACGTTTAAAATCAAACTTGAAACGCTTCGCAGTCCACCAGCCACCATGCCTGTCCATCATTTTAAGTCATCGATCTTTATTCAAACAAAGAATATTCTCTCTTTAGCCAATCTAACCATCCATTATAATTAAAACTAGCATTTGTATCAAAATGGTGTAAAGATATGTTGGATAGAAGTGTAGATGAATGTAGAGTGACAGAGAAGTAGTACTGCATGAAACAAGGATGTGGATCTCGAAAGTATGAGGAATCAAGAGGCTAAAGTATTGTTAAAGTAGAGTTTTCCAAGTGAGTAAAAATGAATTATAGAATCTACAATATATCATATTTTTATCACCGAACTCATAACTAAACTAAAAACAATATATGAGGAGACATCAATGGTGGGATAATGCATATTTCAGTATAGTCCCAACAAATCATTGATATTATTTTAGTTTGATATTCTACCATTTGCATTATTTATATGTTGCATATTTGAAGATAAAAATTTGGTTTCTCATTCTTATGAATAGTTTGATGGTTGATTTATTGAAATGATTTGTTAATTCTACAATAAAATGTTATATGTTTTAACATGTCGATATGAAGTTAAGAAACAAATTTAGGACTACTCTAAATTTGTTGCTATAGAAATAATTATCAAATATGTGTGTTGGTTAATATTGTGCCCTAAGTGTTGCGATATTCATCTCTCCTTCAAGCACATTTTTGTTATATGTATCCTTGAGCATGCCTAGTGAAAAGGTTGAACGTAATTGAAGTATTTTTTGTTGTAAACAAATATTTCCGATTCAGCCCTAAGTCGAAAAGTCATATGAAATAGATCTATAGAACCTCACGTAAATGAGGTGAAAATGCAAAAGTTTTCTAGAGTGTAGATTTCCAAATTTTCCATGAGGACTAGGTATCATCCTTGGTACTGTGGTTTTTTTCCAAACAACCCATATGCATGGAGTCAATACCAAGTATGAACCCCTTTGAACAATTGATCATTGGTATCAACCTATTGAGGGGGTGCACCATAGCCATCAAGCCAATAGTAAAGACCCCTGACATCAAGGGGAAAATATTGGGCAATACTGTCCCCAATGATATTGTGGTCATTACTAGAACCCCAACATGAAAAGTGTTGATATTGGGTATTGATCCCCATAAGGTTGATACCTTATGATTGACCCAATGCCATGCATTTACCCTTGGGGTGGTAAAAGCTTGAAAGGATCTTCACTAAACCCCTCGCACACGCTGTACATACCTTTAATACCGAGGTCAAAATCTAGTATCAGCCACAATGAGGAGACACCTTGTGGTATAAGGTATCAACCTCAACATAGGGTTGATGCTTAGTTACATATATGCAACAAACACGAAAAGAACATGTTTAATTAGATATAATATAGGTTCAAGCAAATCATTGAGTTTGTAGCGGACAAGAAGATAAATTCTCTCATCTCTGTGAAGAGTAAACCTAATCTACTTGATATTACAAGTGACCACTAACCAAAGCCAAAATATGGCTCTATTACTTCATGGATAATAAGTAGAAATTCTAAAATCATTTATGGTATGGATCCTTCTTGACAAGGTATATACTCATAAAGTCATAGGTATGCCCCAAGATGTTTCTACAAAGAGTTATTTCCATGAATATGTATATGCATATGTAAGCATTTCTAGTTGTTACCATGACTGCCTTCAACTATATATTGTTTGTGCCTTCTTCACATTGAGAGAATTTCATGCTATAAATGGGATTCATTTAAAGGACTAACTCCCAAACATACAAACACCAAACCTAAAATAATATTGTCGCTGCCATAAGTATCTATAATGCCAACACAAGCATAATTGAATAATTGCCACACATGTTAAACCAGAGGTTGTAGGTCTCTATAACAAGAATAAAGCACCATTCAAAAGAGACATACAACCACAACTTTAGTTGTTTCTAATACAATGAGAGTCTGCGAGATATGAATATATGACTAAAACAAGACCTCCCATGCATTGGTTATCCATGTGGCTGAAGAATGCCTCCTCTGGAAATAAGAATTTTCCAAATATGTCTCCAAAAAGTTTGATGTAGAGCAGGATTTGTCTTTGTCAATAGGGTACAAGGGAATCTTCAACACCATAGTGTGGAGTGACCAGAATCCGTGTCATTTGACTAATGATCTTCCCACAATATCCGAGTTTCCTCATCAAGAAATCTTCTCTCACATCCCACTTCTCTTAAATCAATGCCAATTTCATGCTACAAGATGTCTACATACTGGATACCGAAACAATACATTGACCAGAAACCAAGATACTTGCTATTATCTAGAAGCCGAAAAGCAAGAAGCAAGCATGTGTTTGCAGTCATGAAAGTAAACAATAGTTTCCTGATGCAATAAGCTTTACTAAGTATCCATAGATAATGTAGGTGTGATCAACTTTAAAATGATGGATAGAGTTCTTGAACTAGACAATTTCCACAAAATGATCTTTTACATGAATTGGTAGTGTGACATTCTACATCTATACATGGGTTTACAAACAGTGCTGTGTTCATGCTCACATTGTGATTTTCAATGGTTACTTGGCTCAATATATAACACTCATAAATGGAATCTCATAATGATTGCATCTTCAGATGTTGAATCTATAATTGCTGGAGCTACCAAGAGATGATTTCACCAAAATGAATCTGCTACTACGTCATCTTTCCTTTCCAGACAAATCAAGTAATGACCAACATCTTTCTCTCAGTGTAGAATATACATTCATTCACCTATTCCTCCACATCATGCAACACAAAGTTTGTGGTAGAAACATAACATTCCTCCTCTGAATGCCCCAACAAGGATTCTAGTGTTGTGTAAACTTTCATAGATTTAGGTTCTGATCGGTATCGTGAAAGGAATGCATAAACCTAATTATTTACCTCTATAAAGCTGCACACTGGGGGATTTCCCATCCACGTTCCTTTCATATTTGCTCTAACCTTTTATCCCTCTTTCCATCTTCCAGATGCAACATAGATATTGGACAATAGTACATATCTTCCAACTTTTTCAGGTTCCAAATAAAAAAGGTACTCTGCTGCATGTTTTCCTAGCTCAAAATTACAGTGAACTCTGTAGGCCCCCAACAAGGTTCCCCACATAGCACCAGGGTCTGATGGAATTTTTTCAATAAACTAATGTGCCTCATTGAGATGAGAAACACGCCCAAGGAGGTCCACTAAGCATGCATAATGCTCCAATCTGGGTGTAATTCTGTAATCTTGAATCATAGACTTGAAAAAATGTCTTCCCTTATCCAACAAGCCTATAGGCCTACAAGCAGATAAAATACAAAAAAGGTGACATGGTTTGGGTTCATGCCCGTTTCCTTCATTTGGGAAAAAAGTGCAAGTTCTTCCTCTCTGTGGCCATGCATTCTGTATCCCACAATCATTTCACTCCATGAGATGAAATTCCTTTTAGGCATTTGGCCAAACTACTGGCGTGAAATTTTCAAATTACCACATTTAGAATACATGTCTATGAGGGCAGTTCCCACAACCACGTCTGATTCAAATCCAGTTTTTATTATGCAACCATGAAGGAAATTACCTTGTTGCAAAGCTGAAAAATAAGAATATGCAGGAACCATACTCACCATGGTAATTGAATTTGGTTTCACACTTGCTAGCTGCATTTACCGAAACAGAGCCAAAGCCTCAGTTGGATGTCCACCTTGGACATACCCAACAATCATGGCACTCCATGAGACCATGTTTCTATTAGGCATTTCATCAAATATTTGACAGGAAACTTCTGCTCTCGCACACTTAGCATACATAGCAACAAGAGAATTCACCATAGAAACATTAGACTCAAGCCAACATTTAAGCACATCTGCATGGGTACACATACCTTGTTTCAAAAATCCTAAATCTGCATATGCTTGAAGCGCACTACACATGGTAAATTAAGTAGGTATCAAACTCACTAGTCTCATTTGAATAATGAGACCCAAAGCCTCGCAAGCATGTCCATTTTGGGGATATCAAACAATCATTGCATTCCACGAAAGCACTTCTCTTTTAGAAATTTTGTTAAACAATGAGGATGCAATATGTAGATTCCCAGATTTAGCATACATGTCCAACAAAGAATTCCCCACAAAACCACGCTTAACCAGGTACCCATGGATTGATATACCTTGTTGCAAAGCTGCCTATTGCGAACTCTCTGGAGCATGGATACTGTGGTTATTGCATCTGGTTCCACATCTTCTAATTGCATTAAATTAAAAAGGCAGATTTCCTCATTGGCATAACCATACTGGGCATATCCAGCAACTACGGAGATAGCTACCAGCGCCCTAGCTAGTTTTATTTCCATTCTGTCTGTAAGCAAATTTCAGTTCTTTGATAATAATGAAATGAAGTGTTATTTCCGCTGCATCTCTGTATTTATGGTTATGTGTTTATTCTGTTGCGTTCCTGCATAAATCCGGATCAGTGGTATCAGAGCGGTCTGCTTTTTCTCGATCCTTCTTTGCATGTCCCCAACGAGGTCTGGGTATAAGGAGCTAGGGCTTGATCTGGTGGAACCTTTGCAAGATCAGCCTCGCAAACCTCGACGGACGCCCATGGGGGACGAAAAGAAAGATGAGGGAGCAGGAGATCCTATCCAAATATTGCTCGAGGAGGCCCTCGAAAAACAAAGGAACGCGATGATGGATAGCTTTGCTCAGATCCTTCAACGGCTGCCCACCGGCGGCGCATCTGCATCCAGTAGCCACTCTGGAGTTGCGACTCCCTTTAAGGTACAAGTAAATTTTGATATTCCCATATTTGAGGGTCAAATAGATGCAGATGCCGTAGATAGATGGTTGAATCTATTAGAAGGATATTTCTCTGTTCATGACTTTTCAGACCGGGAGAAGATTATTTTTGCACTCCTCAAAGCTACTCCCCATGTTAAGGACTGGTGGGAAACCTACTGTGAGAACAAGGACCAGACAGAACCCTCTCTGTTCTCGGCCGTACCAACTTGGAATTCTTTCCAAGACGCCATCAAGGAATAGTACTATCCCGTGGGGAGCTATGAGGACAAGTACATACAATGGACCACGCTGCGACAACAAAGGGATCAAGATGTGCATGAGCTGACGAATCTGTTCCATACCCTGCGCACAAAGTTGGGTATCAAAGATTCAGAGAAACATCTGGTGCTAAAGTATCGCAGCTGTCTGCACAAATACATTCAGGAGGAAATGGAGTTCCTCGATATCTCCTCGCTTGGTACAGCATACCGGTATGCTGCCAAGATTGAGCAGAAATTCAAGCAGAAGAAGCGAGACTTTGGATCTGCGAATCAAAAGCAAGGGAAAGGTGCTTCCAAACCGCAGAACAAAGGACAGAGCCAAGGCATGGCAGCTAAAGACAACCCGTCAAAGCCACAAGAAAATAACAAGACCGCAAAGCCAAAGAAGGACACGGGAAAGTGGTGTGAGTTCCATAAGAGCTCCACTCACAACACAAGTGAGTGTCGGGCCAAGCAGCCGCTAGTGGCCGAGATGAGGGCTTCTGAGTCAGATGCATGCTCTGACTCCGAATCAGAACCTGAAAAGGCGAATGAAAAAGGGAAACAGATTATTGATGCGGAGCCCAACGCCACTGTTGCCACTGCAAAGCTCCAAAAGGAGGAACCAGAAGATCCAGAGGAGGAGGAACGTCTCTTTCACTCCCAGATGTGGGTAAAGGGCTCCCTGGTACAGTTCATTGTCGACAATGGGAGCCAAAAGAACCTCATTTCAGCAGACGCCGTGAAGCGGTTGGGCTTGCCGACCACAGCTCACCCACATCCATACACCATCGGATGGCTTCACCAAGGACGAGATCTCCGCGTCAGCCGGCAGTGTCGCCTTCCCTATAGCATCAAGCCCTTCACGGATGAGGTATTATGTGACGTTGCTCCTATTGATGTTTCTGATGTATTATTAGGACACCCATACTTGTGGAAGCGTCATGCTGTGTATGAGTCTCGACCTCGTGCTGTTATTATTACTTTGGGAAATAAGTTGTACAGGATACCAGAGGTACCACCTCCTACGACTATCTCTTTGGTTACTGCAAAACAATGTAGTAAGCTCATTTCCCAAACCAGGAAATTCATTTTCCTAATGATCCGCCCCCAGGGCAAGAAGAAGACTGTGGCCACGACCTCCAGACAGGGCTCCTCTGCACGACAACAAAAAATGGATAAGGTTGTGGAGGAGTACGGGGACATCTCCAATTCACCTGGCTGGGGTTCCCCACACCGTCGTGTCGGGTTAACGATCATTCGACCCGGTGCGCCGCTACCTAATGGACCGATATATCGGCGCTCTGTTCTGGAGAATGATGAAATCAAGATGCAGATTCAGGAGCTGTTGCAGAAAGGTCACATCAGACCAAGTTCATCGCCCTGTGGGAGCTCGATCGTGTTGGTACAGAAGAAGGATGGGACGTGGAGACTCTGTATTGACTATCGGGCGCTGAACAAGATCACTGTCCGGAATAGGTACCTAATCCCACGGATTGATGACCTTCTGGATCAACTCAAAGGTGCAAAATATTTCAGCAAGATTGACCTGAAGTCTGGGTATCACTAGGTACCAATTGAACCCTCCGATGTGTGGAAGACGGCCTTCAAAGCCAAGGAAGGCCTTTTCGAATGGCTGGTCATGCCTTTTGGGTTGATGAATGCTCCCGCCACCTTCATGAGGATGATGGATGACATCTTGCGGCCATTCACCAACTCATTTGTAGTGGTGTACTTGGATGATATTCTGATCTTCAGCCAGACTTGGGAAGAACACCTTCACCACATCCGACAAGTCCTCCAAACACTGCGGCAACACAAGTTGTGTGCCAATTTGGAGAAGTGCACTTTTGGCATGACCCAGGTTCAATATCTGGGATACATTATTGATGAAAAGGAGGTGCATGTGGATCCAGCCAAGATCCAAGTCATTCGGGATTGGCCAGCCCCAACCACTATAACAAAGCTTCGCAGCTTTCTGGGTCTTGCTAATTTCTATTGGAGGTTCGTGTTGGGATTCTCTCATATCACTTGGCCCTTGAGTCAAGTCACCAAGGGAGGAGCGAGAGAAAAAAAATTTTGGTCGGAACCTCAACAGAAGGCGTTCACAGAACTGAAAAACCGCCTCTGTTCTGCCCCAGTGCTCACTTTACTAGACTTGCAACAGCCATTTGAGATCAAGACAGATGCCTCTGACTATGCTATTGGGGCAGTTCTTACTCAACAGGGACATCCAGTGGCATTTCACAGTGAGACATTGTCTGACACAGTTCGCAAGTACCCCACATATGACAAAGAAATGTACTCCACTGTGCAAGCTTGTCGACAATGGAAGCATTACATTTTGGGGAAGGAAACAATCATCCATACAGACCACAGGCCCCTGCAGTTCATACAGACACAAGGGAAGTTGCAGAATGATCGCCATCAAAAGTGGTCTACATATCTGCAACAGTTTCATTTGAACATCAAGTATAAGAAGGGTAGCACCAATCATGTTGTAGACTGCCTCAGCCGACCACCGATCGTGGCGCTCACCACTGTGCTCAACTCTTGTGGGCACGAGACTTCTGATTGGCCGCTTCTCTATGAGAGTGACCCAGAATTCGGCCACACTTACAAGGCACTCTTGGGGGGTACGTAAGTTCCAAATTTTCACCTCCAAGATGCACTTTTATGTCACATGGGACACCTTTGTGTTCCTTCAAGCGAGCGTGCCAAGATGATATGGGAAGCACACTGCAGTCGAGTCGCTGGGCATTTCGGGGTCGAGAAAACAGTAGCAATCCTGCAGAAGTATTTCTATTGGCCGAACCTTCGAAAGGATGTCGAGAAGCACATCAGATCCTGCACTGCTTGTGCCATTGCCAAACCGACCATCAAGAAGCAAGGCCTATATACTCCTCTACCTACCCCTAGTCGACCTTGGGAATCCATATCCATGGATTACATGTCGTGCCTGCCTTCTACTAAGCAGGGAAATGACTGTGTTTTTGTGGTCGTCGACAGATTCTCGAAGATGGCCATTATGGCGGCCTGCAAGAAGAATATCACAGCAGAAGCCACTGCTAAACTCTTCTTTGAACGAGTGTGGGTGCACTTTGGGATCCTACAGTCTATCATATCAGATCGAGATAGCAGGTTCCTCAGCACATTTTGGTCCAGCCTCTGGTCAATGTTGGACACAAAGCTCACCAAGTCCACAACTTTCCATCCCCAAACAGATGGCCAGAAAGAGGTCGTCAACATAATGATTGTACACATTCTGCGCATGTACAATTCAAAGCATCCACGCACATGGGACGAGAGCCTCCCCTATGTACAACATAGTTATAATCGGGCTCTCCACAGTTCAATCGGCCATAGCCCCTTTCAGGTGGGCTTGGGATTCCAGCCACTATGTCCCATCGACGTAGCCATGCCATTTGCAGCTGCTCAGGCCAATTCAGCTCATGTCCAGTCTGAAGTTGACAAAGCAAGTAGCTTCATCGAGCGCATTCAAATACCATGGCCAACAGTTCACATATATCGGGATGTAGGAATGCTTATGTGCACAAGACGCCAAAGATCAATATCTGGAAAGCCACACAAATTCCAGGTGGGCGACAAAGTATGGCTACATTTGCAGAAGGAGCGCCTCACTGGACCCCACCGCAAGCTTCGACCGCTCCGATACGGGCCATAGGCTATAGGGAACAATGCCTTCGAGCTTAGTATTCCACCATTCCTTGGTCTACACCCAGTCTTCAATGTGGATCGCCTTCGTCCTTACTTCCCACCTCTACTGGACACCTCGGACATTGCAGAACAACTCACACCAACAGAGTTAAATCCAGACTGCATGGAACAGGC
>CM076572.1:1406550196-1406637225 GCA_034641835.2 Pinus albicaulis | reverse complement strand
CAGACTCCCCATGTAAGAAAATTTATGACCACCTGGTCATAAGTCTGGATATTTCCTCCTGGATCCCAAATTTTATTTTGTAATCTTTCCGTGCTTGTCGATTGCTTTACTACTGTTGTCATCTGCTGTTGTCTTCCAGGTTTCCATATTTTGTGCTGTAATGCTCCACTTGCTCTGCTCTTGCAATCTTTCACTGTCATTCTCTTGTTGTCGCTCCTTTTCTTTCTTTCGGCTGTCTTTCTCTGGGATGTTTTTATCATTAACTTTCTTATCAACTCAATTTCTCTGTCCAGTATGTCCTCTGTCTGCTGGTCGCTTCCATCTCTTGATTGCTCCTTTTCTGCTGCTGCTACTATAAATGTCGCCTCACATGTTGCTCTAGCTGTCAATATGGATGTTGCGGCCTCCCAATCTTCCTTTCCCTCTGCAACATTCCTTTGCTTGTCACCTGCAATTTTATCTGCAATTTCTTCTTGATTATCATTTATGACAACTGCTTTGTCATCCTTCATCAGCAATCTATCCTGGACATCCTTCAGTAGATGTTCTTCCTCTTCTTCTTTCATTTGACTATCCACCTGTGCCAAATATGTTCTAGCGTCTGCAACAACATCTTCAATCATAAGACAATCATTATAATAATAAAAAATAAGGCCTCTGTACCTCTTTTCCCTTTAGCAACACTTCAGTATGTTGCGTTGATTTCTCTTCTTCTGTCAGCATATCAGTATGCTGATCCAAACTCAAAGAACTCTTGAGACTGTCAGCGAGTCTCCACTTCTCATCAGCTATCTCAATGATGTCTTCCAGCATTTGTCCACTGTAGTGAACTGATTCTTTCCCAGCCTCTGCTTCAAAACTTTCATCTTCTGGAAGGTACTCTTCCACTTCTTTGTCAACTTCAAAACACTGCCTATCTTCTTCCAAACCTGCAATCACACACCAATCATTAGTTTTAAAATCACAAGACCTTACGGTCTTATTTGATGCTTCAGTCATCAAATCTTCGGACTGCTTTGAATCATTCATATGATTCAACTCCTCCAACTCTTCATCACTTTCAAAAAGTAATGGTCCACTCTCTGGGTAACATATCGAAACTTCAACATCTTCTTTAGTATCTTCCTTTTGTTGTAGCTCAACTGTTTCGAGCTTCTCTTTCTTCTGTCTGGCATCTATAACCTGTTCAAGTTCCCTTAGTTCCTTTATCAACTGCATATTCATCTGATGATTCCACTTCTGTTGTAGCCTCTGCCACCTCAACTTCTTTCTCATGACATAACCACGCTTCTGGTCTTCCTCATTTCTTTGCAACATCTCCATTAACACTTCAAGCTGAACTGCTATGTCAGCTTTCTCCCTTTCATATTCCTCTTTGCTTAACTGTCTCTGTATGCCAACTGCCTTGGCACCCTTCTCCTTTTGTCTTCTGCTGTGGTTGATTTCAGAACCTTTGTTATGACTGTCACTAGTCATCATCCTTTCCATCTCTATGAGTCCCTTACTCACTTTACTATGAGTTGCACTAAAGCCTGTTTAGCAGCAAGTCCTGTTTTGCCGCCACTTACCTCACCAAGCCCTCCTCACTCGGTCTTTTGGCAAGCAATTGGTTCTACCTCTGGAACCTCTTTTGAGCACTTCTCTTTGCTCTTCTTGGCTTCAACTCATCTGCCTATTCACAACTGTCCTCCTTATCCAATCTCTATTGGATTTCTTCAAGGTTCTGTCACTTATGCTTTCACCAGTTTTCTGTTAGCAATCTTAAACATGTCTTCTATGGATTTTCCTTTTAAGAGTTGCAAAAATACTTCTGCAAAGACTACAATCTTCAAATTCAAATAAACCCAGATCACCTTACCTTCAAGATCTCAGTCTGATCTTGTCTTTTCGTTTTCCTGTACTTTTAAATGGACCGTCCTTCCCACTAGCTGTCAGCTGTGTCTTCAAACTCTTCAACTACCTTCAGAATTTCACCACTCCTGCAAATTTGTTTCAGCAAATCTTCATTGCTTCCTCTGCAAAATTTTACTGTCAATCAGATTTTAAAATTTGATTCTCTCTTCCAATCTTCTGGCTTGATCTGGCAAACTTTAGTTGTCAGCAACAATTCCTTCTTTGCTGCAACCATCAATTCTCAATCTGTTTCTTGTCAGTAAAACCCAAATCAAAATTAACCAAACACAATACCTGCATGACTCCTCATTCCTTCAGCTGTACTCTGGTTGCTTGTCTTTCAGATTAGAATCTGATCTCCTTTACCTGCATTCTATTCACTTGCAATTGTATATGCTGCATTTAAAATCTGATCTTCATCATTCATCATACGTTCAAGAATATATTTCAATTAACAAAAACCTTCTTGTCATCATTCAGAAGATAAACATTCCAACAGGGCATTCTGGCTCTGATACCAAAATTGACGCAAGCCTGGAGCCAGCCGGAGTTCTATGGAAGGAAGTAGTTTTGCCACCTTCTATGGAACCTTCCTTGTTGATAGGGCCCATCCCATAATAATAGGGATCCCAACTCCCTCCTTCCCCATCTATAAAAGCTTGCTCAGATCCATGGCAAGCTAGTCTTGAAGTGCTGAAGCTTTGCATCTCCTATTCCCAAGTGCCTTTGTGCTGAAAAGAGTCCTTCCTTTCCCTTAAGGCCCATTCGAGCAAGGAGACCATTGTTACGAGACTCTGGAGAGGTTTCCCTTTCCCCCGGCGAGCTTTGCGAGACGTGGAGGACCGGAGACCCGCGCGAAGGAGGCTGCAGCGTCAGAACTTGGTTGTAACTTCTATTCGTTTACCACTTTAATAGATGACTATGATTATGGTTCCACTCCTTTTTCCATTATGTTTATGCGAGTAATGTCTTTTCTGACCGATGTTTAGTTACGTATGCTGGTTCCTATGCTTGTATCTGTTTGTTCTTTCTGTGTGCAGGCGTTCATCCACGGAGATCGTGGAAGGATTGTGATCTGCCAGGACTGAAGGACGGGGGCATCTCTTTTTCAGATCGAGCGCTGGAATCCAGGTAGGTTCTTATCCCAAATCTTTCATTCGTAACTAGGAGCCTGCGTCATAGCATTGTTTGTTTGTTGCTAGACCCTTGCTGGGCTAGTAGGGATCGCCTCTGTCCGCAGAGGGGATTTACCTTCCCAACAAATTGGCAACTCCACTGGGGAGCCGTCCGGTTTTCCTTGTCTCGTTTATGATTGGTTCGCTTTGATTGTTTCTCCTTGCTTGATGAACCTTCTGGGTTGGGTTCTTTCATTATTTTAGCCTTGTGGTTTGCTTAGCTTGTGTTGGTCTTTTTCTCGGATTAGCTTGTTTTTAGTTTTCATTGAAGAATTCGACTGGCGCGGGTTTTTACCTGACAGTCGCGCCACTTGGCGCGTGTTGCATTTGTCTGTCTCGCGCCACTCGGCCTCTGGCGCTAGTTTCAAGGCCACGGTCGCGCCACCCCTGTGACTTTTTTGAATTTCTTCAATTTTTGGCTTTCTGAGCTTGACCAATACTTTTCTTCTTGATTTCCTGATTGTTTGAGTGCATTGGAGTCTGGTTTGACTGGAATTCACCGCTATCCTTTGGTTGTTTGCCTCTATCTATCGGTTTCACGATTTGAGCCCTAGGGCATCTAGTGGCATAGTGAATCGAGCCCTCCTTGGGAGCTTTGGTGTCTTGATTGTCCTGTCGACTTGTTGCTTAACCCTCCATGCCCTCTTAGCAGTCTCTGATTGTTTTGTTGCGTCTTTTGAGTGATTGTTCGTTCTTTCATTCAGGATTCGTTTGCCCTTGCTTTGGACCCAGATCACACGGTCCATTGGGGTGTTTTGAGTCTTTCTTCGATTTGAGAGACTTTGGGTCGATTTAGAGATTTGGTTGCTTGCTTGGTGAGTGAATGTTGTTTGCTTTGCTCTCTTAGTTATCATTTCTCTAATTGTTCCTTTTGTTTTCAGTGCACATTAGCCATTAGACATTGAAAATTTTAAAAAAAAAAAATATAATCTCTTTTGTTTTTTAATTAGTGCAAATTGTCATCTTTTCCGTATCACTAGTGATTAGTGTTTGAATGAAAAATGTGCAATTGCATTAGTTGCATTAGAGACATTCTTGTTTGTATTCCGTTCATTTCGTTGGTATTAAAGCTCTCAACTCTCATTTAACTAGTTTTCATCGAACGAAATGTTGCATCGTGGCATATAGCTTGCATTTAGGAGACACTACATACGATAAGGCCTGGAAATTGAAACTTAATTGAAGATCAACTGTAAAATTCATTCAATTAACCTAAGGCAACAGTGGAACTTAACGCAACATATTTAGAAGGTCTAGGCTAGAGACGTGTTCCGGCGTCGTTAAACCTAGCAGCTGTCGTTCGCCTATTGGCTTTAGACAGCACTAGTACGGACTTGCGCTCCCCGTACCGTCGAGTATATAAAGGGAGACCCCTATAGGTTTGCAATCCTTTATCCACAGGAAGCCGAGTCTGCCGCCTTTTACCTGTGATACACCGAACACAGCATTCGGGGAGACTACCTGCACGTACGGAAAGTCCTTGGTCGATTTCTGTTTCATTTTGAAACCAAGGTGTATATTGCAGTTCACGGCTATCTGGTACACCCTTTGTCCCTAGTTTTTCCTGAGCAGTCATTTGGTCTTTTCTGACTCCCTAAACTTGAAAAGACCGTCAAGCGCTTGTCCTTTCACGCTTGTGTCAACTCTGAAAGAGATAGAGTCATCTTTTTATCGTTTCTTGACTCTTAAAACATGAAACAGTAGGATTTTTTTATTTTCCAATGTCGTAAAATCAATCTCCCACGATTACACACCCAGTTAGATATTGCTTGTGACTGTTTGATCGTGTGTCTTAATTCATTTTCAGCCCGTGTGTGTGTGTGCTCTCTTCTTCTAGTCTTTTGTCACGGTGGCGGAACCCTCGGTTTCGTCTACTGGTAGTCCTTACACGGACGATTCTTCAGAGGCTTCTGAGCCTTCTGTTGAACCACATCAGCCTGTTGTTTTCGAGTTCCCTGACGGGGGACCGGTCCTCGCCGAGCAACCCTTTGGAGAGCCAGTTGACTTCCACTGGCCCTTTTCGGACCCTCTGTCTGAATTGAGATTAGGAGCTGATTTCCTTTCTCTTACATCGGGTTCACCGTTTATTGCTGCTGTTTTTCCTCCTAGTCCTCGCCGTCTTCTGCGTGATTTAACGGCGGGATCAACCATGAGTGATTCTGGTGAGGAAATTCCCGGGTCTGATGACTATCAGCGCATCCCTCGTAGATTGTTTGAGGGAGACGAGTCTGAGCTGGCTACCACATCGTCAGCTGGTCCTTCTTTGCCACAGGGATACAGATCTCTGGGTCAGATTATTTCAGCTGCTGCCTCTATGGGAATATCATCTCCTGCTTCGAGGCCAGCTGCCACTACACCCGGGGTGTCTCCTTCGGCGCCCGTCACTTCTATTCCCGTGCGACCCACTGTTTGTGTGGCTGCCTCTTCTGCTGTTGCCTCAGCATCTGCTTCTAGATCTGGGCCAACTCCAGAGGACATTTATCTAGCTACTGCTATACCGGAGAATATCTCTCCGGAGGAGTATCGGTTGTTTTTGCAGCAGCCGAACGCCGGAGCTGGACAATTCCCCCAAGATCCTTATCGGTCTTTCTTTTCGCATTATGCACAAGACGGCACCCCCGTGTATGGTTTTCCGGGTCAGCTTGACGAGCATGGGGACATTTTGCGTCTCCCTGCTCCTGAGGCCTATCTTTATGTTCAAGGTTTACCGTACAACCAGGCTCAGAACTTGCGGGCACAACCTTTCCAAGGTCAACCTGCAGGCCAACCTGGCTATCAGTACGACCCACAGGGACAGCCCAATCAAGGCTACTCTGCGGGCCAGCAAGGGCCATTCTATAATCCGCAAGGACCATATTATAACCCTGCTGGTCAACCTGCTCAGCCTCAGCCGGGGTATCAACAGGAACCGACCTATGGACCTGGGGGGCAAATCCAGCCTTCCTTACCGATGCAACCGCAGTATCCTGTTGTCTCTAACGTTGCATATCAGCAAGGACCTCTTTACGGTTCTGCTTCGGGCCAAACTGGTTTCCAGCAAGCACCTGGTCCTGTTCCACCACTGGGCCAACCGGGTCATCCGGTACAACCTGGTGTCCCGCCTCCAGGCCAACCGGCTTATTCGGTGCAACCTGGGGCTCACTTACAACCGGGTCAGCCTGCGCAACCAGCGCCACCCCCTCATTCGGGTCAACCTGTTCATTCAGGAGCACCCCCTCATTCGGGTCAACCTGTTCATTCAGGAGCGCCCCCTCATTCGGGTCAACCTGTTCATTCAGGAGCGCCCCCTCATTCGGGTCAACCTGTTCATTCAGGAGCGCCCCCTCATTCGGGTCAACCTGTTCATTCAGGCCAGCCCCCTCATTTCGTTCACTCTGCTCACCAGCCTGCTCACTCAATGCCGCAGCCAAATCAACAGCTGCGCCCTACGTACCAGGCTCCGCAGGGTTCCGCTTATCAGCAGTCTACTCATCCTCAGAGCAGTTATTATCCTCATGGTCAATCTCAACCGAACTATAACCACTCTGGGGGCTCTCAGTATCCTCCTCCTCACGGTTCTAACTATGCTCAGCAGCCAAATCCAAATGCTGCTTATACAGGGCAAACGCCTAGTCAGGGCTCGAACCCTGGTTATCAGGCCCCACACAATGGTTACCAGCAATCAAATCAGTCTGGCTATACGAATTATGCCCCTCACGGTCAGAATCCTACGGGACAGAACCCCTGGGGGCAAGGATATTCACAACCATCGTGGAGCATGGGAACCGGACCTTACTCTGGGACTGGCACGGGAATTAACCCTCCATTGCCGTTCCTGGCTACCTTGGACTTGCCGGACGTTTCAAAGTTGACCAATGATCCGATTTCTCATAATCCACATTGGCCTCCGGTTCCAACCAAGATACCAGGAGATTGTCCCAAGTTTGAGGGCAAGTCTGGAGAAGACCCCCAGGCGCATGTGATGACGTATCACCTCTGGTGTTCGTCTAACTCTTGGACAGACGATTCAGTTCGTTTGCGTCTTTTCCAGCGTACGTTAACAGGAGCTGCTGCTAAGTGGTACATAGAGCTGTCCCGTGGTATTTTTCGGGATTTCAACTCGTTAGCTATGGCTTTCCTCACGCATTTCCAGTTACCAGTCCGGTATGAGACTGGGACGCACCTCCTGTCTTCCCTGAAGCAGGACTCGGCCACTCACATTTCGGATCACATCCATGAGTGGCGGCGCCGTCGTCGGCTGATCAAGTTTCACATACCTGATCAGATTTTGACTCACTGGTTCACCACCTCCTTTGTGAACAAAATCGCTCAGGATATCGCAATGGGAGCGTGTGTGACGGAGGAACAAGCTATCGCGCGTGCCCAATACTTGGATCTTGTTTATTCACAATCTGGCACGCTTTATGACATCCTGCCTGATGCACCACGGCCCGGAGCCAAAAAGACCCAACCCACCCCTTCCGTGGATGGTGTCATTGGTTCCGTTTCTCAAAATTCGAAGAAGTCTTCGAATGGGAAGCGGAAGGCTAATTCTTCCAACGATCCCTCTGCCAAACCCGCCTCATCCGATTCTGGTAAAACCTCGGAGGTAAATGCCGTTCAGGCCAATCCTGCGGACAAATCCTCCAAGGGGAAGAAAAAGGGCAAAGGCAAATCAAGATCTGATGCCCCAAAACCGGAATCTAAATCCAAGTCTGAGGATGGCTCACAACGTAAGCCGAAATTTCCTTGCCTCATCTGTGAAGGTGACCATTACACTAAAGATTGTCCAAGACGATCCGAAGTCAGTCAACTTCTTAAAGGCTCAAAGGGAATTCCGGCTGTTTTAAAGGAGCCGTTTCCATCTCAGCAGACCCAGATGGTCGAACAAAGTTCATCATCTGCACCGTTTGGGTCTCAAGTTTTCATGATGAAGACTAATGCACCTATCACTATCGCTACGAGGTCCAAGGATTACAATAATCAGCAGCAGGCACCCGGGAAGGCTGTGGCGGATGGACCGCCTCCCGCATCTGCTCCTGGTTCATTGGAAATTGAGAAGCCGACTCTCGAACCCGTTGTGAAACCACCTCCCAAGGGTGTTCTTCGGAGATCCTCTTATAATCCAAACGCCCGCGCCGCTCAACATTACAGTATTGTTGAGGATCTGGCCCAGGCGCCATGTGCCATGTCCGCACTTGAGGTTCTTCAAAGTTGTCCTTCACAACGGAAGGCTTTGTTGTCTGCCATCGGTGGTATTGACCCCGCCGATTCGAGCCTTCTCACCTTTGATCTGGAGAATTTTACTCCCCGGCTTCCACATCAAATCGCTTTGATTATTCAAGTCGGGATTAACGGCCTGGACGTTCATAGAGCCGTCGTAGATGAGGGTGCATCTACTTGTGTTATGTCCTCCGCTTGTTGGAGAGCCATCGGTTCCCCAACTTTATCGTCATCTCCCAATGCCCTTGAGGCATTTGATGGCCGGGAATCTAAACCCCTGGGAGTTCTCGAGAGTCTGGCGATTACATTACAGGGAAAAACTGTCAACGTGGAAGTAGAAGTAGTTGACGCTAAACTCAACTACAACATACTTCTTGGCCGCAGCTGGACCCATGCCATGCTCTGCGTGCCGTCTACTGTCTTTCGATTCACCAAGTTCCCTCACGAGGGCAAGATTGTGACAGTAGACCAGTTGTCATTTTTTACCTCGAGCTCCGAGAACAACGTGCCGTATGTGGATCAAATTCCGAATCCACCAGACAGCATAGGACCTGGTCTTTTCAAAGACCCGGTCCTCATGGGTATTTTCCCTGTGCCGCCACCGAATACCGCTCAAGTCAACATGTTGTCCAGGACTGATGACCCCTGGCTGATTCCTACACCTGAGCAGGTATATGAGTTTGGAGAGTCCATGCCTTTAACGCCAGTAGAGATCAGCTACTGTGAGATTGTTGCTGCTTTGGACCCTCCACCTCCTCAGCATGCTCCGATGAGCATGGCTCTTGACGTCTACTCACAATCCCCCTGGCTTGGTCAGGCTGATTCGCCTGATCCTCTTAGAGAGACTTGTCCCTCAGATGAGGCTATAATTGAAACTATGTCTCTGGAGGAGCTACCTTGGGGCGATGGGCATCATCGTTCCTCGTTGATGCCTAGCTTGGGGGCAATGACGGATTGTCTCGAGCGCTATGCTACTCAGGTTCCTTCCCCGCCTCTTCAAACACCGATTTTGACACATGAGGTCTTTTCAGAGGGCAATCTGAGTAACATTCCTCAAACGGTTCCTATCAACATCTCTGTCAAACCGGGGATTGTTGAGAACATTCATGTAGGTGTGACCTGTTCTCCCAGGGAGATTCAAGTCTGCACCGAGCTGTTCGAATTATGAAGCATGATGCAACGAGGACAGTTCCTTTAAGTGTGTCAACCTCGTTAAAACAATGAAACATGAGCACGTCCAATTCGAGTTTTGATAGATTTAGTTCAAAATCTCTTTTTCAAACTTCACTCTATTTTCCATAAGACTGAAGCTTGGGGGGCATGCGCCTCGAATTGAGACATCATGCCGGGGGCATGCCCGTCTTGTGTGTACATAGGTGCGTGATTGTCATTTGTGTGCATGATGTGGTGTGCTTTGTAAACTTTTTCTGCTGATCGGGCCTTCCTGGTTGTGCAGATGTCTACTCATCCATTTGTTGGTTTCGCGGACGGTGCCTCCCGCAATACCAGGAATCTGTCTTCTGCAGCCTGGGTAATCTACAATCCTGCTGGTGAGTTGATCGACCTGCAAGGTGTTTGTTTAGGGCGTACCACGAACAATATCGCGGAATATAGCGCCGTGTTGGAATTATTAACCGAGGCAGTAAACCTTGGTATTCGTGAATTTCTCGTGTACCTAGATTCACAGCTTGTAGTGTTGCAGCTGAACGGGCACTATTCGGTAAGAAATCCGTCCATTTTACGATTGTATTTGCGTATTCGATTACTGGAAAGGAATTTTGAATATATTACATATCATCACATACCCAGACATTTGAATGCATTAGCAGATACAGTAGCAAATTTGGTGTTAGATAGACATTTGCGCAATTTATAAATCATCATCACATGTAAAGAAGACTCATCCGGAAATATATATGCATATATAGATATCGAAATGTTTACATAGAAGTGTGTCACATAAAACTCAAAAAATATACATAAGTGTCTTAATACATCCGGAGACACTGAGTCTCTCAAAAAATAGGTGTGGCTAAATCCTAGAGACTAATCAGCATGGTGCTCATGATAGCACGTTACTGCACGCACTAGCCGCCTCAGGATTCGGTGAAGCCGATTTGGGACTCCCACCGTATGGCGCTGGTACTCCAGTGGTACATCTGACAGTCGGGCATAGTCTGGGATCCCATGAACAATCCCCTCAAGGTTCTGTACCAGTGCCCCTCCTCCGGCACCTTCCCCCTGGATCTCAGGGGCGAGCTGTGTCCTCCGGAAGATGGGAGACATCCCGGCTGGTCTCTCAGGTCATACATCTGCATGCATGTATATTTGTGTTTAGACAACTATGTATTAACAAAAAATCATATAAACATAAAATCAAAAACATGAGGACCTACCCAGCTCTTCATCCCAGTGGTCTCCTTCTGGTAGCGGGAGATCCGGGTCCCCTGTAAAGTCAGTTCCCGCATAGGGCCAATCTTCCACAACGATCGGTTGGCGCCGTATCCATCTGAAGAACTCGGGCTTCCAGGACATCTGTTGCCCGCCTCCAGATCTGGGCATCAGTGCTGCCCAGCGAGCCATTCTTGGCTCTCGTGGTGCTGGACTCGCCACAGGGGCCTCTTGGCCCTGGAAGGTTGGTATGCGTTCCAGAATAAACGACACCAAAATGGAACCATACCCAAACTGTTTCAGTTTGCCCTTTTTGCACTTTGTGAGCTGTCTTTTCATGTTAATAGTGACAGCTGTTGCCCAGTCATACAGTCGGGGACCCATGCATTCTGAGGCCAGTAAGAGTTGTGTTTTTGTAGCCTCGTGCGGTGCCTGCGATCCAGCAGCCCGCGTAATGGTGTGGAGTACAACTCTCAGTGCTAGGTCGGGGATGGTCGAGATGTACACCTTCTTACTCCCTGTTCCTGTTTGTGCCCCATGGCACACCCGCGCCATTACTTCTTCCATCTTCTCCCCTGATGGTCTGCTCCCAGTCAATACAGGGATTGGACCCCTGCGGGATAATCCAGTAATAAAGTAAATGTCGGTGACCTCCAATTCCAACACCTGGTCTCGTATTCTGAATACCTGGTCATTTTCATCCCAGAGGTTGATCAAATATTGGAGGAGCTCGGGCTGAGCTCGTAAGCATGGCGTGAGGAAGAATTTCTTTAAACCACAGTTCCTTAGAGCATTCATGCAATTTTCATTTTGCATGGCTTCTTCGTCCTCATCTCCGTGTTCCCGTTCCTTCCATTCAATCACCATTTTGACTGTTTGTCTGCATTCACATGGTTCAAAACCTTTAGTTAGATCTTCTGTGAGCTCAAAAAATTCAAAAATTTTGGCATAAATAGAGGTTTTTTAGGCGGAAATTTGGGTTGCGCCGCTGGCGCGACTGTCTTGCTAACAGTCGCGCCATGTGGCGCGGGCCCTTTGATAGAAAGAGCTCAGTGGCGCGGGTCCGTGCCCGATACCCGCGCCACTTAGGCCGGCCCTAAAAAATTCAAGAATGCCCTTACAGAGCTGGTTTTCTAAGGGAAATCATTAAAAAATACATGGAAAGAAAGGAGAAAGGAGCGCCTCTTACCTGTCACAGACGAGACGCTGAATGGTTGCCTGGATCGGTCGCAATCGCCGTCAGAAGATTCTGCTCCAAATGGACCACTGCTACTCTCCACAAGGTAAATAGTAAAAAGTAATTTCATTTTTTACCATTGGACGTATTTATAACTTTTCAACGTTAAGATGTGTTTTAAAAGTTATTTCTTGTCAAATATTTGCATGTATTATGTCAAAAATGGATTTTACGCTTGTTGGGTCTGTGCAGTGACAGGTTTTTGCGACTTAAAAGGTGGAAACGAGTTGTATTTTATACTTTTTCGGACTCGGTAAATACACGAAAAAGTCACTCTGGAGTCATCTTTCAGCTCTTTTCTGACTCTCTAAATATGAAAGGATCGCCGAGGCCCTTGTTGTTTCGATCTCGTTAAAATGGACACGAATCGACATTCACCCAGTATAAGTTTAACCCTTTTTCGGGCTGGGCTGGATCGATTACGAAAAAGGAATACCCTAGCCTATCGCGACTAGGAGGTTTTCCCGGATATTGATTTCTACCTTTTCGGATCTGGGGAACTATTTACGAAAAGGGACCGGTGGAGTTTTCTTTTCCGCTGTCTTTTCAAACTCTCTAAACATGAAAAGACGCCGAGTTCTTCCTTTGTGAGACTCGTTAAACCCTGATGACATTGGATTCCGTCGCAATGACGTTCTCCGAGTTTCTCCTTCCTAGGACTCGTTAAATGCACTAGGATGGATTCGCCCGAAGGGCGGACTTATATTACAAGCATATGCTATCCCCTTCAAGCTTGTCATCAAAAATAATTGGGGTACTCGCCAGAAATGGTGGGGGAAAAATGGAACCATCGTCGTTATCGTCGGCGGTATGTCGCTCTTGAACATGGCACTTGTCTGCATTCGTGTCGGGTTGGGGACATCTCATCTCGTTGTTTCACTTTGCTTCCATGGGTTTGGGTAATCTCTTTTGACCTCTCATCTGTTCACTGCCTCGTCGCCATGACCTTTGCTCTGTTGATGTCAAATACTACCAAGTCCATTGCCGTGCCGTTTATATGTTCAAGAGAAGTTGGCCTCTGCGAATATCAACCTTCCTCTGTTTCTCATATGATCCTAATTCACAACAAAACATTATGTTCCTCTGTCTCGTGTCGATGATGTGGGAATCATTATGGCCCACCTTCGATCAAGACCACTTCCTGTCGACTTCAACTTATTATCCAGGAAGTTGGTCTAGAGACTCCTGATGGTACCTTGGGGCCTGCATGCCTTAATGGCAGGTTCGTCGCATTCGACGAGAGGTTTTCATTATTGACCTCCGATCGGATGATTCTGCGGGTGTTCGACGTCGGCTCATTTATTCACACGCCGTGGATTGTACCTGTAGTACCTTGAGGACCATTGTCATTATTGGTGGTTCCTCTCGCGTCTGTTAACGGCTTTCATCATTGGCTGGTAATCAGGCGATGTTCTTGCATGTTCGACATCAACTCACATATTCGCGTGCTAGAACTTGTACTTATTTGGGTCGAGATGGAGCGCAAGACCCTGGATTGTGTCTGTTGTAATCCAGGCTGCGATTGTGGATTATTGTCATTATGTACATGACTCGATGATTGGATGGCTGCGACCATACCTGAGTCTATTTGTTTGATCTTAGTTGGATGGCTGCGCCCATACCCTGGATCCGGATTATAGCATACTCTGTTCGGATGGATGCGTCCATACCATATATATACATCATGTACTTGAGATATCAGTTGTATCTTTCTGTGCAGGTTTTCCGACGGCGGGCCTTCAGTTGGACATGTTCTCGTAAAGCATTTCACCCCTCTCTCTCTCGGGCCTCATGCTTTAGGGGGCATCTGTTACACAGTAATTTGTCACCGTTCCTACCATTCCCCGTCCCGCACAATGGAGGACCCATAACGTGACCTGTGAACACTGTCATGCACTGAAAACATCATCATTGCATCCCTCTGAGTATGAGCTTCATTTCCCCTTGAGACATCTCCTTGCAAAATCCATGAAAAACAGCTCTTTTTGCATTGGCGCGGGTAGAAAGTTCAGTACTCGCGCCACTCAGGGAAATCCTGTAAAAGGTCGCGCCACTTGGCGCTCTGTCATAGAGCAGCAATCGCGCCACCCATTTTAGGGACTGTTTTTTATATATGGATGGCGGAAGTTGAGTTCAAACAAACTCACAACCACTGCCTATCTTGAGTTGGGAGGTTTGGCTACGGGAGTTCTATGGAAGGGAAGTAGTTTTGCTACCTCCTATGGAACCTTCCTTGTTGATAGGGCCAATCCCATAATAATAGGGATCCCAACTCCCTCCTTCCCCATCTATAAAAGCTTGCTCAGATCCATGGCAAGCTAGGCTGGAAGTGCTGAAGCTTTGCATCTCCTATTCCCAAGTGCCTTTGTGCTGAAAAGAATCCTTCCTTTCCCTTAAGGCCCATTCGAGCAAGGAGACCATTGTCACGAGACTCTGGAGAGGTTTCCCTTTCCCCCGGCGAGCTTTGCGAGACGTGGACGACCGGAGACCGGCGCGAAGGAGGCTGCAGCGTCAGAACTTGGTTGTAACTTCTATTCGTTTACCACTTTAATAGATGACTATGATTATGGTTCCACTCCTTTTTCCATTATGTTAATGCGAGTAATGTCTTTTCTGACCGATGTTTAGTTACGTATTCTGGTTCCTATGCTTGTATCTGTTTGTTCTTTCTGTGTGCAGGTGTTCATCCACGGAGATCGTGGAAGGATTGTGATCTGCCAGGACTGAAGGACGGGGACATCTCTTTTTCGGATCGAGCGCTGGAATCCACCCTTAAGGCCCATTCGAGCAAGGAGACCATTGTCACGAGACTCTGGAGAGGTTTCCCTTTCCCCCGGCGAGCTTTGCGAGACGTGGACGACCGGAGACCCGCGCGAAGGAGGCTGCAGCGTCAGAACTTGGTTGTAACTTCTATTCGTTACCACTTTAATAGATGACTATGATTATGGTTCCACTCCTTTTTCCATTATGTTAATGCGAGTAATGTCTTTTCTGACCGATGTTTAGTAACGTATGCTGGTTCCTATGCTTGTATCTGTTTGTTCTTTCTGTGTGCAAGTGTTCATCCACGGAGATCGTGGAAGGATTGTGATCTGGCTGTGGACCGAAGGATTTGTGGACATTCTTTTGTATCGCAGCGTTGGAATCCGGTGTAGGTTCTTATCCTGCACCCTATTCGTAACTAGGAGCCCGCGTCATAGCATTGTTTGTTTGTTGCTTTACTCCCCTCTTATGGATAGTAGGATCGCTCGTCCTACAGAGATTTATCTCTTTGCTCTTCCCGGGCTTCAACTCATCTACCTGTTCACAACTGTCCTCCTTATCCAATCTCTATTGGATTTCCTCAAGGTTCTGCCACACCTATGCCTTCACCAGTTTTCTGTTAGCAATTTTAAACATGTCTTCTATGGATTTTCCTTTTGGGAGTTGCAAAAATACTTCTGTTTTAATGCAAAGACTACAATCTTCAAATTCAAATAAACTCAGATCACCTTACCTTCAAGATCTCAGTCTGATCTTGTCTTTTCATTTGCCTGTACTTTTAAATGGACCGTCCTTCCCACTAGCTGTCAGCTGTGTCTTCAAACTCTTCAACTACCTTCAGAATCTCACCATCCCTGCAAATTTGTTTCAGCAAATCTTCATTGCTTCCTCTGCACAATTTCTCGATATTCAACTACTGTTAATCAGATTTTAAAATCTGATTCTCTTTTCCAATCTTCCAACTTTATCTGCAAACTTTAGCTGTCAGCAACAATTCCTTCCTTGCTGAGTTTCTTCTTTGCTGCAATCATCAATTCTCATTCCATTTCTTGTCAGTAAAATTCAAATCAAAATTAACCACACCCAATACCTGCACAATTCTTCAGCTGTATTCTGGTTTGCTTTGACTGTCAGATTAGAATCTGACCTCCTTTGCCTTCATGCACATCTGCTACTTCATCATTCATCACACATTCGGTAAATATATTCCGCTAAACAAACCTTTCCGTCTTCACTTACCGTTGAGGTATAAGTCCCATTTCAACAAGAGCTGTGCTCGATACCAAAATGACGCAAGCCTAGAGCCTCGCCCGCAATACCTGTGAACTTTAATCTCCGTTTCCTCAATTTACGCTTGCCAGCCTTTTTCCCCAAATCAAATCCTTAATACTGCAAATTCATACTTTGTACATATGTTCTCAAAACCCATATTCTCATAAGCTAAATTAATACAACATCATAATTTCTTCATTTGCTTTGAAACTCATACAAGGTTCTACGATGAAACTCAACTCAAATCTTCATATAAAACTTTATGCAAAAGTATAACTCCATGTTTGCACACTTTCATACTCATCTTTCACTTCAAAACCATGCGCCTTTTCAAATTTCATTCATCATCAAAACTTTAATCAAACAAATGTGCCTATGGACAAGTGAGATTCGAACTTGACCATAATACCAGCGTTTTATCTTTCCATTGCTGGCAAGTTCAACAACTTAAAATTCCTTTTCAATCCAATATAATCTTCAGATTCTACTTTGATGTAAAAGTGTGACAAACACTACTCAATCCAGTAAACAAAGCTTGAAATTGACATGCATTTTTTTCCAGTCTTAATCCAATTACCATTCAATGATCTCACCATTACAATTTCATTCTTACATGCTGGGTTCAATTAAAAAAGTGCGCCTTTACTGGTATATTCAAATTGGCAATTTATATAATTTAATTCCATACATTTGCCAGCACATTATTTCTGGATTTAAATCTTAAACATTTCACTGTTTTCAACAATGCGTCCATTACCAACAAAACTTACCTGTTCAATTTCCTGTGATAATCTCTGGATTGTGCCTTCAGTTTGTGGACAGCGCCTTCTGGCATTTCATTCCTTCTACAACAGTAGTTACACTCTGTCAATACAATACATCATTCCTTCTACCGGTCTCCAAATAACAAATGACTTCAAACAATAATATCGCTACAGGTTCATTGTTAACTATAGCAGCTGAACATAACCGCACTGATTCTCATCTTTTTCCACAGCGCTGTCTATGTCAGTAATGACACACACCATTAATAAAAAATGCGTTGAGTTTGGCAATCCCTCTCTGAACTGCGCCTTTTGATTGATTTCCTTACAAATACTCTGGCAAATTGCGTATTTGACATGGTATTCAATTCTCATCACACAACCAAACAATGTGTGAACGCATTGAACATAATGGCAATGACTTATCGAAGGCTACATTCACAAATTCATACAGCAAACATTAATTTAACGCTACAACAAAGCTTGATACACATCGATTTTCCACTGCAACAGTTTATCATGCCTTCAACTTCAACAACGCCCTTCAATTTACTTACTACATGCCCTTCACACGGCAAATTGATTCTCTATCAATCGATACCATCCTGTGGCTTCAACACACTTAAACAAAGAACAATTACTGATCGATTTCAGAATTGGTTAACGAATTTCAATAGTCTGTGCCTTTGAAATATTCATATCAGTGTTATGTGAATTCTAACAGCGTTTTTTTTTTTAAACCGCACCATTAGCAACAGTTTAATTAGTTTTCACCAAAATGTATGTATCTTCAAGAATTCGACTTTCCAATCTGACATGCCGAAATCATACATTTACCATATTGTTCAATGCTATTCAAAACATATCAAATTTCAATTGAATCCCGACAGAATTTCAACATAACTCTGCGCACTTCTATATTCAGTTCCTCATATTAACCAATCGATCTCTAACAGAATCTTTTCTTAGAATGGCGCCCTTTGCAAACAGAGATTTTTTATACCATTTACCCTTGATGATTTGCATATCAGTTTTCACATAATAGTCCAGATTTCAAAGAGGAACGAGTTTCCTTTCATGGAACACACACAAATTCAATAATTGACATTCAGTGAAAAAAACAACTGTTGCATTAACATACTAAATGCTTACAATACAACTTCCTTTCGTGGCCTGATTTCCAATAAATTGGCCCTTACAACTGCCTGAAGGCTTACAGCCTTGGCTATTCAAGCCTGTTCTCAACCACACTCTCTCACAATCTCAATGTCTTCTTCTCACAAAACCCCTTCCTATTTATACAATTTTAAAAATCATTTAATTAAATTCTCAATCCCTTAAAATCCTCAACAAACCCCTAAATCTCTCAACATCCCTAAAGGATAGGTTTTTATCCCTAAAATCCTTCAATTTATTAAATTTCCTCATATCCTTTTATTAATAAAAAGATATTTACATAAATCCTCACCTTCTCCTATTTAATTCAAATTAATTAATAAAATATTAAAAATCATCACACCCCATATTTACAAATTAATATTATCACACCCCATATTTACAAATGGAGAAAAAGGTCTGGATGCTCCCGTACCGTTATAATGTGACATTGGAGGAAGAGACAATCTTTGTCACAATGTGACGTTGAAATATGGTTGACCATGGTTGTCACAATGTGACATTGAAACATGGTTTACCATGGTTGTCACAATGTGACCTTGGACCAAGGGACAATCTTTTTCATTTATTTATCATGGTTGACCATGGTTTAATTTCATTTTGAGACAGTCTTTGTCACAATAAAGCGTTGGAACATGGTTGACCATTGTTGATTTTCATATTCACACAATCCTTGTAAAATGCGACATGGTACCATGGTTGACCATGATTGATTTTAATGTCGATATAATATTTGTCACAAAGCGACATTGGACCATGGTTGACCATGGTTGATTTTCATATTGATAAAATCATTGTCACAATGCAACATTGGACCATGGTTGACCATGATTGATTTTCATATTGAGACAATATTTAAAACAATGTGACATATTATAATTGGCACAATGTGACAATTATAAAACCCTAATGTATTATAAACCCAAGCGAATAATATTAAACCCAAGGGATTAATTATAAACCCAAGGTATATAAACCCTAAGTTAAATATTATAAACCCAAGCGATTAATACTAAAAACCCAAGGGAATAAAATATATATATATATATATATATATATATATATATATATCTATATATATATATATATATATTGGAATAATACTGATTCTATTAAAAGCATATAATACAAACGGAGTTACAAGCAAGAGAGACTAGATAGCGGGGAAGCTAGTAAGGAACAGTCAACCTCGGTCCCAAATTGTAGCCAAGAGAGAAACACAAAGGATCAAGTAGAGAAACATGGGAACCATGAGAAAAAAACATAATAATTTACCCAGAATGGGTATTATCCTCAATACAACATTTCTTTCATTTATTTTTCGAAACTTTGACCCAGCTGTCATGGGGCTGGTGGGTTGAAACCACTTGAAGATTGTTGATTATCAAAGGAAGAGTCTCTTTATCCAAGTCGGAGGAAGCGGACTCATGAGTTCGTTTCTGAGAATCCAAGGTAACATTGGGCCCCCCAGGGCCTATCAAGTTTGTTTCCTTCTCCTGCAATGCTTCAATCTCCACCTCATCCGAGCTGAAGGAATCAATGTCATCCATGGGGGGCGGATCACATGGTTTCTTGATTTTGGATTTCGATTTATGAATTCCTTTCTTATTTTGGACAAGGAACATGGCGCAGGAGTTTTGAAGATGCCCTGTTTGATGGCAGTGACGACATCGGAACGTAGTGTTCTCATAATCCAAGGTCTGAGTCCAAATGAAGTCACCCACTTTGAGAATGATTTGGTCGGGCAGACCTTTGCCTAAGTCCATTTCAACATAGATTTTACCATAGGTGTATATGCTTTCTCCCCCCTAGAGGGGTTCGTTGCTAGAAAGTGGCCCAGAGAATTTTCGATTCCTTGGAAGACAGAGGAGTGTCAAAGATGAGTAGGTAAATTTGGAAGCCTGGCCCAAATGGGAAGCTTGGTGATGACTGTCATGGAAGGGTCGAAGTCTCGGAACCAGGGGGTGAGGAATAGCCCTGCTTTTTCCCAAAACCATGGACCACTAGTTAAGGCTTTTTGATAGTCCTCATTAAAAGAAAACACAACTATGAAGAAACCCTTTGAGCAGAAGAAAACCTTTCTATTATTGGTCCAAGTGGAGTGAATCCATTGGTATAGATCTACTGCGTAAGGCCATAATCCATTGAATCGAAAAATAATGGCAGATTCTGCAAATATTTGGAACTGGTTTTCAAGTTCCGGGTGGGAAATTTCAACCGAGGGCACATCCTCTGATTGATCCACCACAAAAGGCTTGGGGGCCTCCATGGGTTGAGCAGCCTTCTTGGGAGTTTGTGCATGGACAACATCCTTGTAAGAGGAGGCTTGAGCTGAAGAAGGTTGCCCAACTGCCCCTCCTCGCAGATGAAGAGATAAAACCATTGTGGCATCCTTTTCAATATTATAAAATGAGAGTGGAAGAGAGGTCTCAAGTTTTTTACCTCCATATAGAAGTCACTGAGAGTCGAAGGGGATCCCCAACTTGAGTTTCGGGGCATGCGTGAGGTTTTTCACCAAATCTGTTGAATGAACCCAGAAAAGCATGGTTTTTCCTGATAGAAGAGTGATCTATATCTGAAAGGAGGGGGATAGGAAAACAGGGGATCCCTAATCGCCAGAATGCATCTGAGGGGCCAGAGTGTCGAACTTTTCCGACTCGCTGCTACTCTAGGTGGCCTCTTTGCATTTTTATTTTCCCTTGGCATAGTAGCCATCCTGGCACCAAATCCCTGGGGTCACGCAGTGTGACGGTGAGTTGATGACCTGCAAGGGCAAGCCGCAATAGTCGATGGTCTTCTCATTGCTCCACAGCATGCCGGAATTCAACTACGTCACATTGGGGATGGGATTCTTCCCGATCCGAACTGCGTGGGATCCGCCAACCTTCAAATCGTGGATATCTACATCTAAGTCTGCGGCTGAGAGTGCAGATATTTCTATAGACTAGACACCCACCATCTTGGCCCATCCATAAGGACTTTTTCCCTCAAGGAACGACTTGTGAATCAACTATGGCACATCTGGTTTTTGGCTGGCATGGCCCTTAGGGCTGAACTACAACACGACAGTAACGGAGGGAAGAGGAGTGCATGCGAAAACCCTAGAGTTCTTCATTCTCAATTTTCTCTTCTCATCCAATTGTATATCTAGTTTCAAAAAAATTAAAATTTAATCAAGGGAATAATATTAAAACCAATGGATAAATATTATAAACCCAAGGTATATAAACCCTATGATATATATTATAAACCCCAAAATAAACATAGTTGACCACGATTTATTTTCATATGGACAAAATGTTTGTCACAATGCGACCTTGGACTATCGTTGATGATCATTGATTTTCATATTGAGACAACCTTTCTCACAATGAGATGTTGGAAAATGGTTGACCATGGTTGATTTTCATATTGAGACAATCTTTGTCACAATGCGACGTTGGACCATGGATGACCATCTTGTCAGAATGTCATGTTGGACCAAGAGACAATCTTTGTCACAATGTGACCATGGTTTACCATGATTGACCTTGGTGGACCATAGTTGATTTTCATATTGATAAAATCTTTGTCACAAGGCCACGTTGGAACATGGTTGACCATGTTTCAATGTATATAAACCCTAAGATAAATATTACAACCCAAGGGATTAATAATAAAAACCCAATGGATTATAAACTGAAGAGAATAACATTAAACATAAGGAATAAATATTATAAACCCAAGGGATTCATACTAAAAACCCAAAGGATTATAAACCCAAGGGAATAATATTATAAACCTTCAAATAAACATTTTTGACCATAGTTGATTTTCATATTGACAAAATATTTGTCACAATGTGACATTGGACTATGGTTAACCATGATTAATTTTCATATTAAGACAACCTTTCTCACAATGCGACATTGGACAATGGTTTACCATGTTTGATTTCCATATTAATTCAATAATTGTCACAATGTGATGTCATACCATGGTTGACCATGGATGACCATGTTGTCGTAATGTCACATTGGACTAAGAAACAATATTTGTCACAATATGGCCATGGTTATTGACCATTGTTAACCATGGTTGATTTTAGTATTGAGACAATCTTTGCCACAATGCAACATTATAACATGGTTGGCCATGGATGATCATCACAAAGTGATGTTGGACAAAGAGAAAATTTATGTCACAATGTGACCATGGTTATTAACTATGATTAACCATGGTTGATTTTCATATTGAGACAATATTTGTCACAATGCGACATTGGAACATGGTTGACCATGGTTGATTTTCATATTGAGACAATATTTGACACAATGTGACAATTATAAAACCCTTAGGTATTATAAACCCAAGGGAATAATATTAAACCTAAGGGATTAATATTATAAACCCAAGGTATATAAACCCTAAGATAAATATTATAAACCCAAGAGAATAATATTAAACCCAAGGGATAAATATTATAAACCAAAGGTATATAAACCCTACGATAAATATTATAAAATCTAAAATAAACATGGTTGAGCACAGTTGATTTTTATATTGACAAAATCTTTGTCACAATGTGATGTTGGACTATGGTTGACCATGATTGATTTTCATATTGAGACAACCTTTCTCACAACGCGACATTGTACAATGGTTGACCATGGTTGATTTTTATATCGAGGAAATCTGACACAATGTGATGTTAGACCATGGTTGACCATGGATGACTATGTTGTCATAATGTGACATTGTACGAAGAGACAATCTTTGTCACATGCGACGTTGGAACATGGTTGACCACGGATGACCATGGTTGTCACATGTGACGTTGGACCAAGGGACAATACTTGTCATAATGTGACCATGGTTGACCATGGTTGATTTTCATATTGAGACAATCATTGTCACAATGTGGTGTTGGAACATGGTTGACCATTGTTGATTTTCATATCGAGGTAATCCTTGTCAAAATGCGACATGGGACCATGGTTGTCCATGTTTGACCATGACTGATTTTAATGACGAGATAATGTTTGTTATAAAGTGGCATTGGACCATGGCTGATTTTCATATTTTGATAATCATTGTCACTATGCAACATTGAACCATCATTGACCATGATTGATTTTCATACTGAGACAATCGTTATCACAATACGATGTTGGACCATGGTTGACCATTGAAGACCATGTTGTGAGAATGTGATGTCGGACCAAGACACAATCTCTGTTACGATGTGACCATGGTTATTGACCATGATTGACCTTGGTTGACCATGATTAATTTTTGTATTGAGACAATCTTTTTCACAAGGCGACGTTGGAACATGGTTGACCATGGTTGTCACAATGTGATGTTGGACCAAGATACAATTTGTCACAATGTGACCATGGTTGTTGATCATGGTTGACCATGGTTGATTTTCATATTGAGACAATCTTTGTCACAATGCGATGATGGAACATGGTTGACCATGGTTGATTTTCATATTGAGACAATCCTTGTCAAAACACGACACCAGACCATGGTTGACCATGATTGATTTTAATGTTGAGATAATCTTCATCACAATGTGACGTTCGACCATGGTTGATTTTTATATTGAGACAACCATTGCCACAATGCGACATTGGACCATGGTTGATTTTAATATTAAGGAAATTGTATGATAAACCCAAGATAAATATTATAAACCAAGATATATAAACCTTATGATAAATATCATACACACTAAAATAAACATGATTGATGATGGTTCATTTACATATTGTGACAATCCTTAGCACAATACAATGTTAAACCATGGTTCACCATGGTTCACCATGATTGATTTTCGTATTGAGACAATATTTGTCACAATGCAACGTTGAACCATGGTTGACCATGGTTGACAATGATTGACCATGGCTATCCATGTTTGATTTTTTTTTCATATCGAAACAATCTTTGTCTAAAATGCGATGGTTGACCGTGGTCGACCGTGGTCGACGATGGTTGAACATGGTTGATTTTTATATTCAGCCAATATTTGTCAAAATAAGATGTTAGACCATGGTTGATCATGATTATAATCCTAATGGATTTATATTAAACCCTAGGATTAATATTATACACCCTATGAATAATATTATACCCTAATAATATGAACCTTTAGATTAATAAACCAAAAGATTAATAATATAACCCAACGAATAATAAAACCTAAAAGATTAGTTTACCAAAAACCTAAAGTATTACAAACTTATAACAATATTAACATTAATATTATAAACTCATCGTATATAAACATTATGCATCAATATAATATTTAATTAATTTGGTGACCTTAAAATTAAATACCACACATACATATACCCCATATAAAAAATATGTTTTGTAATTAAAATAAAAATAACTATTTTAAAATTATATATATATATATATATATATATTCTCAATTAAAACTAAAAAATATATAAATAGGATAAATATATAAAAAGGGAAAAGTCAAAACATTAAAAAAATCAAGGTGAATGCATTTCAAAGCTTCACTTTTGCAAAGGTCGATCTCTTTTTCTTGGTATCATTCGTCATTGATTTACCATTACCGTCCTTAGAATCTTTAATGCAATATTATATATTTAGATTGTTCATTGAATTTATAATATATTATAATTAAAAAATAATTTTTAATTGATATTAATGTTTATTTTTTTTTATGTTTTTCACTCGGTCATTGATTTACCATCATCGTCCTTAGGATCTTTAATGCAATATTATATATTTAGATTGTTAATTGAATTTATAATATATTATAATTAAAAGAATCATTTTGAATTGATATTAATGTTTATTTTTTATTTTTTTTACTCAGAAAATCTAGGCAGATTAATTTGAAGGGATCTATTCGTTGAAGAAACAAGTATGGCCTGACTTCAAAGGCGTCGAGAAGATTTGACTTCGTGATCTCCCAACTGAAAAAATACTTAAACAATGAGAACTCAACCAACTAAACCAACTAAACTAACCCTCAAGACTTTTAATATTTAATTATTATTAAAAAAAAAAAATTATTTTATTTTAATATTACTTTTTCATATTTTAAACTAAAAATGATTATACTATGCGATAGGCATAATTTTTTATCATCAAACTAATTGATAATAAATATATACGAGCATTGCTATTTTAGTTGATGAACTTTAACAAATTATTCATATTAAAAATCTCATATAAAGAATAATTTTTTTTATAAAAACTAATTGAATTCTAATTATCAATAAATAAATAAATTATATTAAAATAGTTTTTATATAATATATAAATTTTAGATCTTATGAATTTTCATAATGGTCACAAATTTCTATTCAGCTCGTAGTGTTAACTTGAAAATCCATCCTTAATTCAATATTAAAAACTAAATCAAGGGCTTATAATGATCTGACCATCAAACAAATTTCATTTGGCTCGTAGCATTAACTTTAAATTCCAGGTCTCGTCAAGTTTCTTAATCATCAAGCAAGGGCAATATTATGAGAATTTTAACATTCTGCCCATAAAATCAATCATTTATAGGTATGGACAATCTCTTTTAAATTTCAATGCCATTTATTTTTTTAAAGGATTACAATTTTCCAACCACATGTCCTGCTCCCTTGATTTACTTGAGCTTATCATTCATATAGATTCATTTTTAATACCATGAAACTCTCAGCATTTGATAAATAACACGCACTATGAAGAAAGCAGGTGAAACTCTGGTATTTTAACCAAAAGATACTTCTGATTTGAAACAAATTTTACGCGAGGGGCCCAACTATAACGGTGACGGTAACACTCCTAATTAGCTTTGATGAAATCCATCGTGTCAGTTGCGAAAATATCTAGATATCCATAATGTGTCCTGTATTGAGAAAATTGGGCCCGATCAATCCATCTTAGCTTTTTTCTTTTCCTTTTCCTTCGCACGCTCACCTGCCTAGAAAGAACAATCGGTGATGGAATGGAATGATGAATGATTGAAAGAGAAACTTTAACCACAACCCTCCTCTCTCTCTCTCTCTACCTTCGTCTCGCTGGATCACTCAACTTGTTGATTCTTGGATCATTTACTGCAACCAGCTTTCTCTCCATTTACAATTGGCACTCTGGGTGGGCCACGTTTAAAATCAAACTTGAAACGCTTCGCAGTCCACCAGCCACCATGCCTGTCCATCATTTTAAGTCATCGATCTTTATTCAAACAAAGAATATTCTCTCTTTAGCCAATCTAACCATCCATTATAATTAAAACTAGCATTTGTATCAAAATGGTGTAAAGATATGTTGATAGAAGTGTAGATGAATGTAGAGTGACAGAGAAGTAGTACTGCATGAAACAAGGATGTGGACGTGGAAGGCATGAGGAATCATGAGGCTAAAGTATTGGTAAAGTAGAGTTTTCCAAGTGGGTAAAAGTGAATTATAGAATCTACAATATATCGTATTTCTATCACCAAACTCATAACTAAACTAAAAGCAATCTATGAGGAGACATCAATGGTGGGATAATGCATATTTCATTGTAGTCCCAACAAATCATTTTATTTGATATTATTTCACTGTGATATTTCACCATTTGCATTATTTGTATGTTGCATATTTGAAGATAAAACTTTGGTTTCTCATTCTTATGAATAGTTTGATGGTTGATTTAATGAAATGATTTGTTGATTCTACAATAAAATGTTGTGTTTTAACATGTCGAGATGAAGTAAAGAAACAAATTTAGGACTACTCTAAATTTGTTGCTATAGAAATAATTATCACATATGTGTGTTGGTTAAGATGGTGCCCTAAGCATTGTGATATTCATCTCTCCTTCAAGCACATTTTTGTTATATGTATCCTTGAGCATGCCTAGTGAAAAGGTTGAATGTAATTGGAGTATTTTTTGTTGTAAACAAATATTTCAGATTTAGCCCTAAGTCCAAAAGTCATATGAAATAGATCTAGAGAACCTCAAGTAAATGAGGTGAAAATGCAAAAGTGTTTTAAAGTGCAGATTTCCAAAATTTCCATGAGGACTAGGTATCATCCTTGGTATTGTGGTTTTTTTCCAAACAACCCATATGCATGGAGTCAATACCAAGTATAGACCCCTTTGAACAATTGATCATTGGTATCAACCCTATTGAGGGGGTGCACCATAGTCATCAAGCCAACAGTAAAGACCCCTGATATCAAGGGATAATATTAAGTATCATCCCTGATGATATTGTGGTCATTACTAGAACACCAACATGAAAAGTGTTGATATTGTGTATTGATCCCCACAAGGTTGATACCTTAAGATTGACCCAATGCCATGTATTGACCCTTGGGGTGGTAAAATCTTGAAAGGATCTTCACCAAACCCCTCACACACATTGTACATGCCTTTAATACCGAGGTCAAAATCTAGTATCAACCACAATGGGGAGACGCCTTGTGGTATAAGGTATCAACCAGCATAGGTTTGATGCTTGGTTACAGATATGCAAGAAACGCGAAAGGACATGTTTAATTAGATAGAATATTAGTTCAAGCAAATCATTGAGCTTGTAGCGGACAAGAAGAGAAATTATCTCTTCTTTGTGAAGAGTAAACCTAATCTACTTGACATTACAAGTGACCACTAACCAAAGCCAAAATATGGCTCTATTGCTTCATGGGATTTTGGCTCTATTACTTCATGGATAATAAGTAGAAATGCTAAAATCCTTTATGGTATGGATCCTGCTTGACAAGGTATATACTCATAAAGTCATAGGTATGCCCCAAGATGTTTCTACAAAGAATTATTTCCATGAATATGTATATGCATATGTAATCATTTCTAGTTGTTACCATGACTACCTTCAACTATATATTGTTTATGCCTTCTTCATATTGAGAGAATTGCATGCTATAAATAGGATTCATTTAAATGACTAACTCCCAAACATACAAACACCAAACCTAAAATAATATTGTCTCTACCATAAGTCTCTATAATGCCAACACAAGCATAACTGAATCATTTCCACACATGTTAAACCAGAGGTTGTAGGTCTCTATAACAAGAATAAAGCACCATTCAAAAGAGACATACAACCACAACTTTAGTTGTTTCTAATACAATGAGAGTCTGCAAGATATGAATATATGATTAAAACAAGACCTCCCATGCATTGGTTATCAATGTGGATGAAGAATGCCTCCTCTGGAAACAAGAATTTTCCAAATACAGAGGTCTCCAAAAAGTTTGATGTAGAGCAGGATTTGTCTCTATCAATAGGGTACAAGGGAATCTTCAACACCATAGTGTGGAGTGAGCATAATCCATGTCATTTGACTAATGATTTTTCCACACTATCCGAGTTTCCTCATCAAGAAATATCCTCTCACATCCCACTTCTCTTAAATCACTACCAATTTCATGCTACAAGATGTCTACATAATGGATACCCAAACAATACATTTACCGGAAACCAAGATACCTGCTATTATCTAGAAGCTAAAAAGCAAGAAGCAAGCGTATATTTGTAGTCATGAAAGTAAACAATAGTTGCATGTTGCAATAAGCTTTACTAAGTATCCACAAATAATGTAGGTGTGATCAACATTAAAATGATGGATAGAGTTCCTGAACCGGACAATTTCCAGAGAATGATCTTTGACATGAATTGGTAATGTGACATTCTATATCTATACATGGGTTCACAAACAGTGTTGTATTCATGCTCACATTGTGATTTTCAACGGTTATTTGGCTCAATGTATAACACTCATAAATGAAAGCTCGTAATGATTGCATCTTCAGATGTTGAATCTATAGTTGTTGGGGCTACCAAGAGATGCTTTCACTAGACTGAATCTGCTACTGCGTCATCTTTCCTTTCCAAACAAATCAAGCAATGACTAGCATCTTTCTCATAATGTAGAATATACATTCCGTCACCTATTCCTCCACATCACGCAAAACAAATTTTGTGGTAGGAACATAACATTCCTCCTCTAAATGCCCCAACAAGGACTCTAGTGTTGTGTAAACTTTCACATATTTAGGTTATGATCGGTATCGTGAAAGGAATGCATAAACCTTATTATTTACCTCTATCAAGTTGCACATTGGGGGATTTCCGCCCACGTTCCTTTCATCTTTGCTCTAAACTTTTCTCCCTCTTTCCATCTTCGATATGTAGCATAGATATTGGACAATAGTACATATCTTCCAACTTTTTTCAGGTTTCAAATAAAAAAGGTACTATGCTGCATGTTATCCTAGCTCAATATCACAGTGAACTCTGCAGGCCCCCAATAAGGTTCCCCACACAGCGGCAGGTTCTGATGGCATTTTTTCAACAAACTAATGTGCCTCATTGAGATGAGAAACACAACCAAGGAGGTCCACCATGCATGCATAATGCTCCAATCTGGGTGTAATTTTGTTATCTTGAATCATAGACTTGAAAAAATGTCTTCCCTTATCCAACAAGCCTACATGACTAAAAGCAGATAAAATACAAAAAAGGTGATATGGTTTGGGTTCATGCCCATTTCCTTCATTTGGGAAAAAAGTGCAAGTTCTTCCTCTCCATGGCCATGCATTCTGTATCTAGCAATCATTGCACTCCATGAGATGACATTCCTTTTAGGCATTTGGTCAAACTGTTGGTGTGCAATTTGCAAATTACCACATTTAGAATACATGTCTATGAGGGCAGTTCCCACAGCCACGTCTGATTCAAATCTAGTTTTTATTATGTAACCATGAATGAACTTACCTTGTTACAACGCTGCAAAATAAGAATATGCAGGAACCATACTCACCATGGAAATTGAATTCGGTTTCACACTTGCTAGCTGCATTTACCGAAACAGAGCCAAAGCCTCAGTTGGATGTCCACCCTGGACATACCCAACAATCATGGCACTCCATGAGACCATGTTTCTGTTAGGCATTTCATCAAATATTTGACATGCAACTTCTGCTCTCGCACACTTAGCATACATAGCAACAAGAGAATTCACCACATAAACATCAGACTCAAGCCAACATTTAAGCACATCCGCATGGGTACACATACCTTGTTTCAAAAATCCTAAATTTGCATATGCTTGAAGCACACTGCACATGGTAACTTAGGTAGGTATCAAACTCACTAGTCTCATTTGACTAATGAGAGCCAAAGCCTCGCAAGCATGTCCATTTTGGGGATATCGAACAATCATTGCATTCCACGAAAGCACTTCTCTTTTAGAAATTTTGTTAAACAGTCAGGATGCAATATGCAAACTTTGAAATTTAGCATACATGTCCAACCAAGAATTCCACACAAAACCATGCTTAACCAGGTACCCATGGATTGATATACCTTGTTGCAAAGCTATCTATTGCGAACATGTCTGGAGCACGGATACTGTGGTTATTGCATCTGGTTCCACATATTCTATTTGCATTAGATTAAAAAGGCAGATTTCCTCATTGGCATAACCATACTGGGCATATCCAGCAACTATGATCCAGGTGGATATTGGTGGTCACCCGCCTATTCCACTTGGGGCTCCACCATTGTCTCTTTCAGTTTTTCAGTTTCGGCACAATTTACTATTTTTAGCAGTTTTTTGGGTCCTAAACTTCCGGAGCCGTTTTGAGGCCCTAAACGACGTTTTTTGGGAAAACGAAGGGAAACATGTGTCCATGGATCGATGTTGCTTGTTCCAAATTTGTATTCCTCGGATAGATCTTTCTAACGAGGTATGGTACGCGTCAAACGGAGATCGTATGCCAAAGTTACGCCCCTGGGAAGTTGAAACACCAATTTACCCAAACGGGGCCCATAGTTTTGGCGCTTCATCTCCTAGGGTTAGGGTTTTGGCCGTTTAGGATTTCCCATTGTTTATAAATAATAAATAGGCCCTCGAGCCTCATTGTAACTCAGTTCAGAGGCCTGTAGCCACCACATCTCTTCTCAGAGATAGCTACCAGCGCCCTAGCTAGTTTTATTTCCTTTCTGTCTGTAAGCAAATTTCAGTTCTTTGATATTAATGAAATGAAGTGTTATTTCCGCTGCATCTCTATCTTTATGGTTATGTGTTTATTCTGTTGCGTTCCTGCATAAATCCGGATCAGTGGTATCAGAGCGGTCTGTTTTTTCTCGATCCTTCTTTGCATGTCCCCAACGAGGTCGGGGTATAAGGAGCTAGGGCTTGATCTGGTGGAACCTTTGCAAGATCAGCCTCGCAAACCTCGACGGACGCCCATGGGGGACGAAAAGAAAAATGAGGGAGCAGGAGATCCTATCAAAATATTGCTCGAGGAGGCCCTCGAAAAACAAAGGAACGCGATGATGGATAGTTTTGCTCAGATCCTTCAACGGCTGCCCACCGGCGGCGCATCTGCATCCAGTAGCCACTCTGGAGTTGCGACTCCCTTTAAGGCACAAGTAAATTTTGACATTCCCATATTTGAGGGTCAAATAGACGCAGATGCCGTAGATAGATGGTTGAATCTATTAGAAGGATATTTCTCTGTTCATGACTTTTCAGACCGGGAGAAGATTATTTTTGCACTTCTCAAAGCTACCCCCCATGTTAAGGACTGGTGGGAAACCTACTGTGAGAACAAGGACCAGACAGAACCCTCTCTGTTCTCGGCCGTACCAACTTGGAATTCTTTCCGAGACGCCATCAAGGAATAGTACTATCCCGTGGGGAGCTATGAGGACAAGTACATACAATGGACCACGCTGCGACAACAAAGGGATCAAGATGTGCATGAGATGACGAATCTGTTCCATACCCTGCGCACAAAGTTGGGTATCAAAGATTTAGAGAAACATTTGGTGCTAAAGTATCACAGCTGTCTGCACAGATACATTCAGGAGGAAATGGAGTTCCTCGACATCTCCTCGCTTGGTACGGCATACCGGTATGCTGCCAAGATTGAGCAGAAATTCAAGCAGAAGAAGCGAGACTTTGGATCTGCGAATCGAAAGCAAGGGAAAGGTGCTTCCAAACCGCAGAACAAAGGACCGAGCCAAGGCATGGCGGCTAAAGACAACTCATCGAAGCCACAAGAAAAGAACAGCACCGCAAAGCCAAAGAAGGACACGGGAAAGTGGTGTGAGTTCCATAAGAGCTCCACTCACAACACAAGTGAGTGTCGGGCCAAGCAGTCGCCAGTGGCCGAGATGAGGGCTTCTGAGTCAGATGCATGCTCTGACTCCGAATCAGAACCTGAAAAGGGGAATGAAAAAGGGAAACAGATTATTGATGCGGAGCCCAACGCCACGGTTGCCACTACGAAGGTCCAGAAGGAGGAATTGGAAGATCTGGAGGAGGAGGAACGTCTCTTCCACTCCCAGATGTGGGTAAAAGGCTCCCCGGTACGGTTCATTTTCGACAATGGGAGCCAAAAGAACCTCATTTCTGCAGACGCCGTGAAGCGGTTGGGCTTTCCGACCATAGCTCACCCACATCCATATACCATTGGGTGGCTTCACCAAGGACGAGATCTCCGCGTTAGCTAGTAGTGCCGCCTTCCTTATAGCATCAAGCCCTTCACGGATGAGGTATTATGTGACGTTGCTCCTATTGACGTTTCTGATGTATTATTAGGACAACCATACTTGTGGAAGCGTCATGCTGTGTATGAGTCTCGACCTCGTGCTGTTATTGTTACTTTGGGAAATAAGTTGTACAGGATACCAGAGGTACCACCTCCTGCTGCTATCTCTTTGGTTACTGCAAAACAATGCAGTAAGATCATTTCCCAAACCAGGAAATTCGTTTTCCTGATGATCCGCCCCCAGGGCAAGAAGAAGACTGTGGCCACGACCTCCAGACAGGGCTCCTCTGCACAACAACAACAAATGGATAAGGCTGTGGAGGAGTACGGGGACATATTCACCTCACCCACAGGAGTTCCTCTGCACTGTCAGGTCAAGCACCCGATTGATCTGACCCCCGGTGCGCCGCTACCTAATGGACCGATCTATCGGCGCTCTGTTCTGGAGAATGATGAAATCAAGAGGCGTATCTAAGAGTCATGGCAGTAGTTGGGTCACACAGCCTGTTCATCGCTTCCGTGGGAGCTAATTGTGTGTTGGTACAAGTAAGAAGGATGGGGCGGGAGACTCGTATTGACTATCTAGCACCAAACAAGATCACTGTCCGGAATAGGTACCCAATCCCACGGATTGATGACCTTCTGGACCAACTCCAAGGTGCAAAATATTTCTGTAAGATCGACCTGAAGTCTGGGTATCACCAGGTACCAATTGAACCCTCTGATGTGTGGAAGACTGCCTTCAAAGCTAAGGAAGGCCTTTTTGAATGGCTGGTCATGCCTTTCGGGTTGACGAATGCTCCTGCAACCTTCATGAGGATGATGGACGACATCTTGCGGCTATTCACCAACTCATTTGTAGTGGTGTACTTGGATGACATTCTGATCTTCAGCCAGACTTGGGAAGAGCACCTTCACCACATCCGACAAGTCCTCCAAACACTGTGGCAACACATGTTGTGTGCCAATTTGGAGAAGTGCACTTTTGGCATGACCCAGGTTCAATATCTGGGATATATTATTGATGAAAGGGGGGTGCATGTGGATCCAGCTAAGATCCAAGTCATTCGGGATTGGCCAGCCCCAACCACTATAACAGAGCTTCGCAACTTTCTGGGTCTTGCTAATTTCTATCGGAGGTTCGTGTTGGGATTCTCTCATATCACTTGGCCCTTGAGTCAAGTCACCAAGGGAGGAGCGAGAGAAAAAAATTTTTGGTCGGAACCTCAACAGAAGGCGTTCACAGAACTGAAAAACCGCCTCTGTTCTGCCCCAGTGCTCACTTTACCAGACTTGCAACAGCCATTCGAGATCGAGACAGATGCCTCTGACTATGCTATTGGGGCAGTTCTTACTCAACAGGGACATCCAGTGGCATATCACAGTGAGACATTATCTGACACAGTTCACAAGTATCCCACTTATGACAAAGAAATGTATTCCATTGTGCAAGCTTGTCGACAATGGAAGCATTACATTTTTGGGAAGGAAACAATCATCCACACAGACCACCGGCCCCTGCAGTTCATACAGACACAAGGGAAGTTGCAGAATGATCGCCATCAAAAGTGGTCCACATATCTGCAACAGTTTCATTTGAACATCAAGTACAAGAAGGGTAGCACCAATCATGTTGTAGACTGCCTCAGCCGACCACCGATCGTGGCGCTCACCACTGTGCTCAACTCTTGTGGGCACGAGACTTCTGATTGGCCGCTTCTCTATGAGAGTGACCCAGAATTCGGCCAAACTTACAAGGCACTCTTGGGGGGTACGCAAGTTCCAAATTTTCACCTCCAAGATGCACTTTTATGTCACATGGGACACTTTTGTGTTCCTTCAAGCGAGCGTGCCAAGATGATATGGGAAGCACACTACAGTCGAGTCGCTGGGCATTTCGGGGTCGAGAAAACAGTAGCAATCCTGCAGAAGTATTTCTATTGGCCGAACCTTCGAAAGGATGTCGAGAAGCACATCAGATCCTGCACTGCTTGTGCCATTGCCAAACCGTCCATCAAGAAGCAAGGCCTATATACTCCTCTACCTACCCCTAGTCGACCTTGGGAATCCATCTCCATGGATTACATGTCAGGCCTGCCTTCTACTAAGCAGGGAAATGACTGTGTTTTCGTGGTCGTCGATAGATTCTTGAAGATGGCCATTATGGCGGCCTGCAAGAAGAATATCACAGCAGAAGCCACTGCTAAACTCTTCTTTGAACGAGTGTGGGTGCACTTTGGGATCCCACAGTCTATCATATCAGATCGGGATAGCAGGTTCCTCAGCACATTTTGGTCCAGCCTCTGGTCAATGTTGGATACCAAGCTCACCAAGTCCACAGCTTTCCATCCCCAAACAGATGGCCAGACAGAGGTCGTCAACAGAATGATGGTACACATTCTACGCATGTACAATTCAAAGAATCCACGCACATGGGACGAGAGCCTCCCCTATGTACAACATAGTTATAATTGGGCTCTCCACAGTTCAATCAGCCATAGCCCCTTTCAGGTGGGCTTGGGATTCCAGCCACTATGTCCCATTGACGTAGCCATGCCATTTGCAGCTGCTCAGGCCGATTCAGCTCATGTCCAGTCTGAAGTTGACAAAGCAAGTAGCTTCATCGAGCGTATTCAACACATCCGCCAATAGGTTCATGATATATTGGACAGAGCCAATGCGAAGTACAAGCAGCGCCATGATCAACACCGGGTGCCACACAACTTCCATGTGGGCGACAAAGTATGGCTACATTTGCAGAAGGAGCGCCTCACTGGACCCCACCGCAAGCTTCGCCCGCTCCGATACGGGCCGTACACCATCACCAAGGCTGTAGGGAATAATGCCTTCGAGCTCAGTATTCCACCATTCCTTGGTCTGCACCCAGTCTTCAATGTGGATCGCCTTCGTCCTTACTTCCCACCTCTACTGGACACCTCGGACATTGCAGAACAACTCACACCAACAGAGTTAAATCCAGACTACATGGAACAGGCCACCACAGATTGTATCATGGACATGCAGGTCAAGAACACTCGCCAACAGAAGATCCAATTATATCGGGTTGTCAAAGCTGGCCAACTCCTGCACTAAGGAAAGTGGTTCACCAGGGACCAAGTTCAGCAGAAATTTCCTCATCTCATGGAGGAACTTAACGCAATGGGGACCATTGCTTCTTAAGGGGGGAGGAATGATCCAGGTGGATATTGGTGGTCACCCGCCTATTCCACTTAGGGCTCCACCATTGTCTCTTTCAGTTTTTCAGTTTCGGCACAATTTACTATTTTTAACATTTTTTCGGGTCCTAAACTTCCGGAGCCATTTTGAGGCCCTAAACGACGTTTTTTGGGAAAATGGAGAGCAACATGGGTCCATGGATTGATGTTGCTCGTTCCAAAATTGTAGTCCTCGGATAGATCTTTCTAACGAGGTATGGTACGCGTCAAACGGAGATCGTATGCCAAAGTTACGCCCCTGGGAAGTTGAAACACCAATTTACCCAAACGGGGCCCATAGTTTTGGCGCTTCATCTCCTAGGGTTAGGGTTTTGGCTGTTTAGGATTTCCCATTGCTTCTAAATAATAAATAGGCCCTCGAGCCTCATTGTAACTCAGTTCAGAGGCCTGTAGCCGCCACATCTCTTCTCAGAGATAGCTACCAGCGCCCTAGCTAGTTTTATTTCCATTCTGTCTGTAAACAAATTTCAGTGCTTTGATATTAATGAAATGAAGTATTATTTCCGCTGCATCGCTGTATTTCTGTTTATATGTTTATTATGTTGTGTTCCTGCATAAATCCGGATCAAACTATTGCATTTCATGTGACCACATTTCTTTCAAACATTTTGTCAAATAATTTTCGTGCAACCTCTATATTGCCGCCTTTTGCATACATATCTATAAGTGCAGTAACCATGAAAACATCAGTTTCAAGCCCAATTTTGACCCGTCATCATGGATCTCTTTTCCCTCTCATAGACCCTCTCACAGAAATGAAAGGGATGTGCATGCCTTAACGTAAGAACTTTCCTCCATTATTATTAAGCAGTCCTCTCCAGCAATGATCTTGTACTTATGGATTTGAGACTCTCTTCACTGATGGGCACCACGCAGGCACCGATCTGTACATTGTCCTCCACTTGAACCACCACTGCATTGGTGTTGTCAGAACGAGTTACATTAAATCGAGAGGTTGTTGCCCATGTAGCTGCTCGCCAGGAGGAAGAGTTATGGGTTGACCATCCTATGAAAGATGGTCCACTAACACTGTTGAGATTCGCGCCAGCTGTTGAGGACGATGAATCTCAACAGTGTCTCCAACTACAACTCCACAATAGAATGCCTATCGGCATAAAAAATAAATCAATCAATAACAGTACTTCCACCTGTTCCACCTAGGTCTGGTAAATATTGGTGGCCCATTATCGGAGCACAGACTTGAAGCTTCCATGATGTGTTGTTAATTGATTAATGAATATAATGTAAATTTTTTTATAGCTACTACTACTCATATAACCTAAATGGTTGAGATTTAATAATTGTAACTGGGAATCACACATTGAATATGGATTGCATAGTGAAAAGTGGAGGGGGGCATGTGAATAGTGTCGAACTTGTAGAGCTATGGTAGAATTTATAGGTGAGGATGTTACATAAAGAAAAGATGGTTTGAGATGGTTGTACATGCTATGATATTTGTACTCAATGTAATGATTACATAATAAGACTTGAACCAATCACATTGTAGATAAAAAAAATTTAATATTAATGAGAAATAATAAAATTCAATTCATAATGTTTTTTTTTTTTTTTTACTAGGTTGAGTTTGGGTCATGGTCAACGCGCTCGTAATATGGAAGGATCTACCCACTAATGGGATGTTATTCACCGAGTTTGTAAGAGGCTCGAGGTCCAAGCCTGGACGGCACTCGAAATTTTTTTAATTACTTTCCCCCAAGGAGTCGCAAAATGTTTTGGTCAAAACAAAGTAATATCTAGTTAAAAAAAAATCCAATGGATAAATATACCATGCATGTCGCAGGTATAATAAGTACACCCGTGACACAACACTTATTGACACTTTAATGTTCACTAAAGGTCATCTTCATCCATATAATATCTTCATTTATGTTCATTTATATAATGTCTTCATTTGTGCGTTACTACCATTTGTAGTAATCGAGACATAACATCCATATGATTATTACGAACACTTTTCTTGTTTCTCATAAAAAAAACCCTCTAGTTTTTTATTTTGTTGCAAAACATCTTTTGAGAGAAATCCAATTTATTTTTTGAATAATCATTATTATTATTTTCTGAAGTGGTGTTTATTTCCATGGAATAATACTTGGTGGACCCACTCGAAGGGGCTGTACACCAACAGACCCAAACTACAAGGACTAACCCAAATGGACTCAAGGAGAATTAAATACATGCCTCGTGATAGCAGGACAAAACCTTGAGAAGAGAGCCTTCAACCAACTAAACTACCCATAAAACTATTTTGATTGAAATTACTCTCAAAGCATTTTAAATAAACAACATTAAAATATTAACATCCATAGCGATAACAAATGGAGTTGTCTTTAATGCGACTTTTTGGAGTTTCTAATGGATTTTCTGGACGAGATTCGACGGACGTGAAATCTTGATTTGTGTTATTGATCCGAAGTTATGCAGGAACACAATAAAATACAGAAATAGACATAAACACAGAGATGTGGAAAAAATAAAACTTCATTTCATTAATATCAAATCACTGAAATATGCTTACATACATAATGGAAATAAACTAGCTAGGGCGCTGGTAGCTTATCTCTGAGAGGAGATGTGGCAGCTACATGCCTCTAAATTTTGTTACAATGAGGCTCGAAGGCCTATTTATTATTGAGACACAATGGAAAACCCTAAACATCCAAAACCTAACCCTTGGAGATGAAGCGCCAAAACTATGGGCCCTGTTTGGGTAAATTGGTACATCAACTTCCCGGGAACATAACATTGGCATACGATCTTTGTTTGACACGCAAAATACCTCGTTAGAAAAATCTATCTGAGGACTACAACTTTCGAGCGACCAACATCAATCGAAGACCCATGTTGGTCCCCGTTTTCGAAAAAAAAATTGTTTAGGGCCTTAAAACGGCTCCGGAAGTTCAGGGCCCAAAACACTGCCAAAAATAATAAATTGTGCTATAATTAAGGAAACTGAAAAACTTAAAGAAACAATGGTGGGGGTCCAAGTGGAATAGGTGGGTGGCCACCAATATCCACCTGGATCATTCCTCCCCCCTTAAGAAGAAATGGTCCCCATTGCATTGAGTTCCTCCATGAGATGAGGAAACTTCTGCTGAACTTGGTCCCTGGTGAGCCACTTTCCTTGGTGCAAGAGTTGGCCAACTTTTACAACCCGATACTACTACATCTTCTGCCAGCGAGTGTTCTTGATCTGTGTGTCCATGATTCGATCAATTGTGGCCTATTCCATGCAGTCAGGGTTTAGCTATGTTGGTGTTAGTTGTTCTGCAATGTATGATGTGTCCAGTAATGGTGGAAAGTATGGCCGAAGGCGGTCCACGTTGAACACGGGGTACAGGCCAAGGAACGGGGGAATGTTGAGCTCAAAGGATTGTCCCCTACTACCTTGGTGATGTTGTATGGCCCATATTGGAGTGGGTGAAGCTTGCGGTGGGGACTAGCGAGGCACTCCTTTTGTACATGTAGCCAAACTGTGTCGCCCACCTCAAACTTGTGTGGCACTCGATGTTGATCATGTCGTTGCTTGTACTTGGCATTGGATTTCTCCAAGATCTCATGGACCTGCTGGGTGAAGTGATGGATGCGTTCAATATATCTGGTTGCTTTATCAGCCTTAGAAAATACACATGTGGATATTGTCTGTGTGGTTGCATGAGGTATGCCAACATCAGACAGCGAGGTGCTTGGGGTCAGATCAATGGAATGCTTGACCTGATAGTGTAGAGGAACCTCTGTGGTTGAGGATAAAATGTCCTTGTATTCATCCACGACTTTTTCCATATGTTGCTGCCGCGCAGGGGAACCCTGTTTGGAGGTTGCGACCATAATATTATTCCTGCCCTGTGGGCGAATCGTAATGAAAACACACTTTTTGCTTTGGGAAATAATCTTACTACATTGCTTTGAAATAATCAAAGAGAGGCGGGAGGTGTTACTACCTCGGGTATTCTATACAACTTATTTTCCAAAGTAATAATAATAGAATGAGGCCTGGACTCATACACAACATGTCACTTCCATGAGTATGGTTGGCCCAATAATAATTTAGACATGTCAGAGGAGTAACATCACATAGTACCTCATCCGTGAAGGGCTTGATGATGTACGAAAGGCGGAACTGCTAGCGGACGCGGAGATCTCTTCCTTGGTGAAGCCACCTGATGGTATACGAGTGTGGGTATGTTGTGGTATGTAGGCCAAGCCGCTTCACGATCTCTACTGAAATGAGGTTCTTTTGGCTTCCGTTATCAACAAGGAATTGTAGTGGAGAACCCTTCATCCACATTTGGGAATGGAAGAGGTGCTCCCCCTCCTCTGGATCCTCGAGATCCTCCCTCTGGAGCTTAGTGGTAGAAACGATGGCATTAGGTTCCGCATTAATGATCTACTTCCCTTTGTCATTCCCCTTGTCCAGTTTTGATTCAGAATCATAACATGCATCTGATTCGAATGCCTTTAGTTCGGCCACTATCGACTATTCAGCCTAACATTTGCTTGTGTTTTTAGTGGAGTTGTTATGAAATTCACACCACTTCCCCATGTCCTTCTTTGGCTTTTTGGTGTTGTTCTGAATTGCCCTACTTTGGATTTTCCCCTTGTTTTTCAATTCGGGGGCGCCTTTCCCTAACTTTAGATTCACAGATCGAAAATCTGGCTTCTTTTGTTTAAATTTTTGCTCGACCTTGGCGGCATATCGATATGCCCCACCAAGTGAGGTGATGTCGAGGAACTCCATTTACTCTTGAATGTATCTGTGCAAACAACTGCAGTACTTGAGCACCAAATGTTTCTCTGAATCTTTATTACCCAAATTTGTGCGTGGGGTATGGAACAAATTCGTCAGCTCGTGCACATCTTGATCCCTTTGTTGCCGCAGCATGGTCCATTAGATGTACTTGTCCTCATAGCTCCCCACAGGGTAATATGCGACCGAGAACAAAGAGGGTTCCCTCTCGTCCTTTTGCTCACAGTAGGTTTCCCACCAGTATTTGACATGGGGGGTGGATTTGAGGAGTGCAAATGTAATCTTTTCTCGGTCAGAGAAATCATGGACTGAAAAATACCCTTCCATCAAATTCAACCATCTATATATGGCGGCTGCATCTATCTGGCCTTCAAATATAGGAATGTCGAAGTTGACTAGTACCTTGAAAGGAGTGGCGCCTCCAGAGTGGTTGTTGGATGCAGATGCACCACCAGTGGGCATTTGTTGAAGGATCTGGGAAAATTTATCCATCATCACATTCCTTTGTTTCTTGAGGGCCTCCTCGAGCAATATTTTGATAGGATCTCCTTCTCCCTCGTCTTTCTTTTCTTTCGCCATGGGAGGTCATCGGGGTTTGTGAGGCTGATCTTGCAAGGTTCAACCAGATCGAGCCCTAACTCCTTATACCTCGACCTCGTTGGGGACATGCAAAAAAATGATTGAGAAAGAGTAGACCGCTTTGATACCACTAATCCTGATTTATGCAAGAACGCAATAAAATACAGAAATACACATAAACGTAGAGATGCAACAACATTAAAACTTCATTTAATTAAATATCAAATAACTAAAATATGCTTACAAACATAATGGAAATAAACTATCTAGGGCACTGGTAGATTATCTTTGAGAATATATGTGGCGACTATAGGTCTCTGAACTGTGTTACAATGAGGCTCGAAGGCCTATTTATTATTGATACACAATGCAAAACCCTAAACATCCAGAAACCTAACCCTAGGAGATGAAGCGCCAAAACTATGGGCCACGTTTGGGTAAATTGGTACATCAACTTCCTGGGGACGTAACTTTGGCATACGATCTATGTTTGACGTGCACAATACCTCGTTAAAATATCTATCCGAGGACTACAACTTTCGAGTGACCCACATCGGTTAAAGACCCATGTTGGTCCCTGTTTTCTAAAAAAAATGTCGTTTAGGGCCTCAAAATGACTCCCGAAGTTCAGGACCCAAAAAACTGCAAAAAATAGTACATTGTGCTACAATTAAGGAAACTGAAAAATTGAAAGAAACAACGGTGGGGGTCCAAGTGGAATAGGTGGGTGGCCACCAACATCCACCTGGATCAGTTATTTAAACTGGTTTTTTGACTGCATATATGGATTCAACATCTTAAAAAACCCTTAGGGCACTTCGATTGTGCAGAGTTTACCCATCAAACTTTTAATTTCAATGAATTCATGTTGGATTTTAGACAAATTAGATCAGAAAAATAAATCATAATTTTTTTTTTCAAAAATTCGCATTAAAGACAACTCACTAATAAATGAGGGAGAGGTATTGGTCCCACTTCACCCACTTGACCTTGCTACGCCAAAGGCATTATTTTAGGGGACGACTCCCCATCGACCTTCGTCGTCTATCGAAGGCCACTTGCGAGGTGCCAAGTGGTTATTTTTAAAATCTTATTACAAAATGACACGTATTTTTTTTTTTAACGGCTACATCATCTGTGATGAGTGTTCATCACTCCCACCCAGAGGGGAAGGGTGCCATTAATGAGGATCTTAAGCATAATTGCGTTGTTCTGTCACATTTTTCCCTAGCAAAATTCCTCTACAGATTATTTGCAGCTTGTTTTCCTTTTTGCAAATCATAGAGGTCTCCTAGACTCTTCTTTTGGACCGTGAGACTACACAACATCTTTATGGTTGTTTTTCCCCTATTGCAGAGTTCATTGTTTTGATTTTGTATCGCATTATTTGACATATCGACATGTTTTCTCTGTGGGTTATTCGAAGGCCTCATTGCTCTATTTTTTGTTACTCTTGATTCGACCTATGTGGTCGTTCTCTGTGTGTTTCTATATTTATGTGCTTACTCAGTTTTTTATCTGTGGAATGAGGCTTTATGGAAGTTTTCAATTTTGCAAATGTAACAGTCTTATATAAACCCATGCCCGCCGCCCACATCATAAGCCATAGCAAGGAGTACCCTGTAATCCAACCAATAACAATATAGTGGGAGTGATCGCTAATGTGGTGTTTCACCACACCTTGTAGGTTGGATATTTCTTTTATTTTTGAAAGGAAGGATTTTATAGCAAACACATTTCAATTTACATTCCTTAGGTTGTACCAACAATCCAATGAAAACAACAGATAAAAAATACAATAAGTGGATAGCTATGTATTTTCTCCTCTCCATTGCTCTCCAATAGCGCCTCAAGGCCCATCTTAAAAACCAGACCTACAGTATTGCTTGGCATGATTTACACCACAAGTTTGTAGTTTTGTTAAAGGTTTTTTGTTTTGTTCTTTAAAAGTTGGGCTCTGAGATGCAAGCACATTTTTAAAGGAATTTTTATTTTAAAGCGATCACAAACTTTGGACGCTTTAAGTCAATTATTGTAACGATTATAAATTACACTCCAAAGGTATTGTGAAATAAATAAAGAAGAAAGAAATTATTTTAACGTCCACGAGGCTAAAAATAGCCTATGGAACAGATTTCTTCTCCATTTGATTCTTGTATTCGACCCATTTCCTATGGAGTCTTACAATAAACGCTCCGAGCTTATCGACAAACTCTTAGCTGAATAGATTATCCCAAGGGCTAGCTGTCAAAATTCAGCATTTAAGTTATTTGAATACAAAATTTAAAGCCTTGCGCTAGCTGTCAAAATTCAGAATTTAAGTTATTTGAATACAAAATTTCAAGCCTTAATGACTAGAAACTTTATGACGTTCCGTATAATTTGAAATTATTATGGTAGGTTACTTTTAAAAACCATGAATGATAAAGGATAATAATATATTAGGAGCTAGGTAATTTTAATAGTTATCTATAATATAACATATTTTTATCTAGGACCATTTTTGGATTTTAAATTTAAATTATACCAAAAAAAATAAAATTCATTTACATATTATAAAATTTAATGAAATGAGAGGAACATAAAGTATCGTGATAAAATTTAATAAAATAATGGAGGAATATAAAATTTCCTATAATGTGAATATTTCGATATTAATTTGGTGTAGGGGAATTTTTTTTTTATGAAACAAGTGATGTAGATCGTGGCACTCAAGTGGAAATTATGTTTTTAGAAAAATTACAAATTGATATAAGAAGTGGAAAAATTAATTACCTACTAAGGGGCAAATACTTACATAAATTTTTGGTGGTAGTACTAGCAAATGTGTACATTTATCCACATGCCATTATATTGTGCAAAGGCTGCAACAAGATCTTCAAGCTATGGTTCAATCAAATGTTTGAAAATTAATTTTTCAGTAATATTGAAAAAATATTTGTTTTTCAAAATTAAAATTGTAATTTGCATTGGTCATTGCTAAACTAATAGTGGTCAACAAGCAAATCCATTACCAGAGTCTTGCCTTGGTAGAGACTAACAACAAACTCTCCTCCTCATAAAACTTTATGTGTTAAAGTATAAAAATTAGTATATATACTCTACCCTTTGAATTTGAACTTCTCATCTTATAAAACATCTTCTTAACCATTTAACCCACTCAAATTTATATTATATATTTAAAATTATAATTTTTTAATATAAATAAATTTACAAATTTTAAATTAAATCCATTATTTTTAAGTAATTATTTTATATACTTAAAAATAATTTTAAATTTATAAATTTATTATAAATAAAAATAAAAAACTTATACCACATACTAATGATAACTCATTCATATAAAAATCAATACAAAACTTTATATCATTAAATTAAAGCAAAACAAACAAAAATATCCTTTAAATTAAATTTATTGTAATTATACATTATAATTATTATAAATTTATGTAAAAGTTACCATTATACTTAGCCTCCTTTTTCATTATTATAATTTTATGTAATAAAATATTGTAGTTATACTTGCTTTCTATTTCATTATCACGGTGATGCAAAGTTTTGAAGTTATTGACATAGTTTGCATTGTGGTAAAAATCATTATCTTCAACTTAAAGAGATCATTTATTACATTAAAAAATGGTTTATTGTACTCAAAAAAATTTATAGATAAATGAGTTGAAAGAAACTCTTAGAGCATATAAAATTGTTTCTAAGAGAATAAGATTGAGGTATAGATATAAAGATTTCAATTAAAACTTACAATATTTCAAAATCAAATTAAAATTGTTAATACAACATAATTATTAAATTTTCTCAAATTATAAAATAAGTTGCAAGATCAACAAAATTTTAAAAAATATTTTAAAATTATTATAAAATATTTCAAGCATATTAACATAAATCTTATTCTCTTAGAAGCAATATACATTTAGAATGTTTAATATTAAGTAACTTTGATATCATATCATTTAAAAAATATCCTTTATTGTAATTATACATTATACTTATTATAAATTATAATTTTATGTAAAAGTTACAATTATACTTAGCCTCCTATTTCGTTATTATAATTTTATGTAATTAAATGTTTTAGTTATACTTGCTTTCTATTTCATTATCACGGTGATGCAAAGTTTTGAAGTTATTGACATAGTTTGCATTGTGGTAAAAATCATTATCTTTAACTTAAAGAGATCATTTATTACATTAAAAATTGTTTATTGTACTTTAAAAAAATTATTGATAAATGAGTTGAAAGAAACCCTTAGAACATATAAAATTGTTTCCAAAAGAATAAGATTTAGGTATAGATATAAAGGTTTCAATTAAAACTTACAATATTTCAAAATCAAATTAAAGTTGTTAATGTTAAACACCATGTTAAACACACACATGGTGTATGAGAAAGATAAATACACACACAACAAGAAACTCAACACACAATGAAGGATAAGCATGTAGCTCTCTTATTTTTCGATTATACATTATGTACATTTATAGTACAATGTTGTGACTCTTGGTTTCACATTCCAAGGTCACTTGGACTCCATTGTGACTTTTCACATTCCACACCTACCCATGGAGGATTAGGTGTTCCAACATTCCCCCCTTAATCCAAAGGGGTGTGTGTGAGTCCAAGAAGAGAGTTTTAATACAAATCTGCAAAGTATACATGGCAGCACTTAGGCTGAATCAACTCTCTGAAATGTTGGCAAAAAGAGGTGGTTTAAGGATGACCACCAACCCTGGAACGCAATACTTGTTGCAGTTCCCGGAACTCTTCCAAAACTGGCAAGAAGCTGAAAGCTTCTGCTAGAGGAATTGTCCCTCATAAAAAAGGGAGACCTTCAACCTAAAAGAAGGGAGGTCTACAACCTGTGATGGTTTAAGGATGACCAACAACATTGGAATGCTTGAAGCATGTCCTGGAACTCAACCAAAGCTGGCAAGAAGCTGAAGGCTTCTGCTAGAGGAAGTGTCCCTCATATATGAAAGGGAGACCTTCAACCTAAAAGAAGGGAGGTCTACAACCTGTGATGGTTTAAGGTTGTCCACCAACCAAAGGCATGCTCATGGGCATCCGTGTCTCTGGCTACAACTCTGAATCTGGAATGACGAATTGTGGCTCAGGCTCGCTTGAACTGCTGTGTCTCTGGCTACAAATCTGAACATGGAATGAGAGATTGTGGCTCAGGCTCGCTTGATCTGACGTCGAAGCTTGTACATGACCCCCATTTCCCCCCCTGTCAGGGACAAGGTGAGATGATGGCGAAAACTCAACTGCAAGTTTGCTCAATATTCGTGAACATGTTCTGACATGCGACTTAAACATCTACTTGGCTGCTAATGCCCATTTACAAGAAGCGATCCATCCAAGATGAATCTTTGTTCTTGCAGGAGGCTTGTTTCTGGAGCATATGTCTGGAGAATGGGTGTGCCGACCACAGTGCTTACATGGATGAAGATCAAAACAATGATCTTTCATATGGCCAACTCGATCGCAGTGTTGGCATTTCATAATCTGTTGTTGTTGTTGTGGAAGTGGAGCAGGATCTAGAACAGCTGCAGGTGAACTGTCATACAGGAATCTGGCACTCTGAAATATAATGAGCTTGGTGTAGTCTGGAATATGAAAGGACACATCCTTGTCATATCCAAAACCAGTTCTGTGCTTGTTGTGGACAAGCTCTTCCCAAGGTCTAATGATGGGCTTGAGAAGTGCAGGCTGAATAGCTACATCTGCATGTAAATATGCTCTAGTGCAAGGAACTGAATGTGAATCAACTACAACTTTGTCTTCTTTCTTCTGATGAGATTCCTTCACAATCTTCTGAACAGAAACAGGTTCATAATGGTGACTCTTTTGCTGAAGCTGAGATTCCAACTGCAAAAACTCAATCTTTTCTTGTGCATCTTGAAAACAACTTTGAATGTTACAAAGAGCATCCTTGCTCATTTTTATCATATCATCAACATTGGAATGAATGAGGTTATTCAAAAACTCTAATGCCTCATTGATTTTAGCCATTTTCAACAACTTAGGCTCAAAAGAAATGAAGGGTGACAGCTTCAACCAATAATGCACCCGTTTACAATGTGATTCAACTTCCTTTCAAAAATTACAAATGACTCTAAAGACTTTCCAACTATGGAAATCTCAAAGTACAAAATCTGCTCCTCAAATTATGGAGGACCTCAAGGTATAGACTTGGATGTCTAACCATGAAGCAACAATGACTTATATCAACAATTTTTCAACTCAAATATTGATTGCAACTATGAATGAAGAAGCAATACAATGTCAGTTCAATACAATATTTCTGCAAAAATGTGCAGCAAAAACAACGTGCAAGAAGCCTTTAAGGCAACTAATTTTTCTTCTTCAAAAGAGTTGTTTTACACCAATAACAACTCGTCTTCGCATGTAAATATCTTGCAGAAAATCACCCTTCTATCAATGCCACAAATCACAATGTAAAACTTCTCTTTTCACTATGTATTTATCATTTCCTCATATGCCATTTTCTTCATTTGTTGTTCATTTCCTCTCCTTTTTTTTTTCTTTTTTTTTTTTAATAAAAAAAATTAGGGAAAACAGAGGTAAAACTGGGGGAGGTGTTTACTGGGAGAGGTTTTAACTGGGGGAGGGTGAAATTGGGGAAAATATTACCTAAGGGAGGTTTTAACTAGGGGAGGTATTATATGAGGAAGGTGTTTCTGGGGAAGGTTAAAACTGTAAAATATATATATATATATATAAATCGATTTTTTTTTTTTTTTTTTTTTTGAAAAAAAAAATTTAACACAGGAAATCGAATGGTGGGGGGAGTGTTTTGCAGTGAGGGGGAGGTGGAATTGTGGGAGGGCGAGTTGGGTAGGAGCATAGAGGCGCTGCCATGAGGGAAGTGAGAGGTCGAGTAGGAGGGGTGTAGGGCTGAGGGAGCTCGTGAGGGGAGTGGCGGTGGAGTAGGAGGGGTGTAGGGCTGTAATGGCGGACGGGGAAGATGGGAGAAGGTGTGAGGGGTCGGCTCTAGGGAGAGGGAAGGAATTAGAGTGCGTGAGGGGCGTAGGAACGGATGAGCGATGGGAGGAGGGTCAGGTATGTCGCACGGAGAGGGAGGGCGCTAGGGCTTGAGGCCGCAAGGGAGGGGGCAGCAGTAGGTGGGAGCGGCGTGAGAGCTGTGAGGGGGGCTGGTAAGGGGGCCGGGTAGGGGGAGCGGTGCAGGTTGGGTAGGAACAACGAGTGTGAGGTAGGAAAGCGCTGCGTGTAGAGTCGTGGGGAGTGTTTGAGAGGGGGTGGGTTGAAGTTTGAGGGTCGGGTGGCGTGTGAGTATGGGAAGGGGAGAGTAGGTGAGGGGGATGGGATGGGATGGGATGGTTTGGTAGGATGGGTAGAAGGGGAGTGTTGAGTGTGAGAGGGGGAGTTTGCAGATTGAGGGGGCCGAAAGGCCGAATTGAGCAGAATTTTTTATTTTTTATTTTTTATTTATTTATTTATTTTTTAATAAAAAAAATTACAGCAGAGTAGAGCAGGAAATCGACTTTAAGAAACAGCAGAATTTTTTTAAATGTATACCATAATAATCCAGCAGCAGAAAATGTAGAGATGAAGAAATTTTCAGCATAAAAACTTAGAATTCTTTTGCAGTAAAAACCAGAAACTTCTTCTTCAGAAACCCACTTTAAAACAATATTTTCAATAGCTCTCCAAAATGTGCAGAAATTTAAAAGTACGCAAAAATTGTAGGGAAAAAATCAGAATTGCAATGAGCAGTTAGAAAACCTTTAGATGCACAATGTTGCTCTTCTTCAAAACCCTTCAGATGCACAATGTTGCTCTTCTTCAAAACCCTTCAGATGCACAATGCTGCTCTTCTTCAAACCCAATTTCTGAATGCTGCAGAAAGCTTGATGAATGCGGCAAAAGGACTACTACAGAAAATCTCTGAGTGCTGCAAAAATGACAAGAATTTCTGCAGATATGCACAGGCCATAAACACAAATGGCTCACTCAATGTTGAGCTGGTTATGAACGTATCAGCTCTGATACCATGTTAAACACCATGTTAAACACACACATGGTGCATGAGAAAGATAAACACACACACAATAAGAAACTCAACACACAATGAAGGATAAGCGTGTAGCTCTCTTATTTTTCCATTATACATGATGTACATTTATAGTACAATGGTGTGACTCTTGGTTTCACATTCCAAGGTCACTTGGACTCCATTGTGACTTTTCACATTCCACACCTACCCATGGAGGATTAGGTGTTCCAACAGTTAATGCAAGACAATTATTAAATTTTCTCAAATTATAAAGTAGGTTACAAGATCAACAAAGTTTTAAAAAATATATTTTAAAATTACTATAAAATATTTCAAGCATATTGACATAAATCTTATTCTCTTAGAACATTTGGAATGTTTAATATCAAGTAACATTGATATCATATGACCTTAAACAACTTAGTAAGTTATCCATCCCACTCAACACCCCATGCATTCCCTCTACTCCCCCATGTTACCTTCATTCGCCAAATAACATCCTCTGGTTTTTCTCCCTCATCGTCTCTTCACACTCTTGATCACTTCCTCTTCTACCTCTCTACATATGTCATAATCACATATCTATGACTACTATAAGTGGGTATGAAGTTACAAGATTATTGAAAATATTTCGTTTTCTAAGCATGGGTGTTAAAAATAAGTAACTATTTACCGAATGAAAAAATATCAAGGAATCATTAAAGTTGAATGGAAAGTCATGCAAGGATTTTGTGTTGATTAATAAAATGGGAAGAAATCCGCCGAGGGTTTGAAATGGTTAGTCATTTTTATAGAATTGGAAGGTTAATTGTACATACGAAAAGTTGGGGAGAAATTTGTGGAGAGTTTGAAGTGGTTAGTTATTTGTATAGGCTTGGAAGATTAATTGTACATATGAAACATTTGGGTGGGTCAACTTGGAGCCTTTGAACGGTCTAATGTGCAATTTTGATCACAATTAAATCAAACCAATATTGTGCCCTTGACCTCTAATTTGAGTTTGCTTATTATATTTAACAACTGTGCATATATTAATTTGAATTCTCTTTTATTATTTTTATTTATAAATTTATGAGATTGTTCATTCCACACATTTACCCCTTCATGTGGTGGGTCACTTCTAGATTTAGGACATGGTGTAAGAAGTGTGATGATTTATGAATTTTGGCCCTTATACCTTGCCCACTCACCCCAAATATATTTCATGGATAATGACGGTTGTAATATTTTTTCTCTATAATCTATGATTTTTTGTTATCATAGATTTGCAACGCTTTCTCATTATTTTATGGAATTTTGTAATACATTGAAAAAAAATCATACATGTAAATTTAAATTATAGAATGAAAAATAAAATAAATCCATATTGAATGGGACCATGTTTCATAGAAGTTTCCTTATTTTAGTGTCCAATTTAAGATTATAGTTACTCATTTTCAACTTAATTTACGTAAATGAACACTATTTGTTATGTGTTGAATGATATTGTATCCAATTTTTTTCATTTACCATGTAACATGCTAATGCATCATAATTTCAAAATTCATTTAAATATTCAACATTAAAATATTGTTTAATATACATGAACCCTATACTATTGTGAGACTTGGTTTCTACAAGATCCTTTTTGCAAAAGAATATGTAAATTAATTGAGAGTTTTTAAAGAGTGTGATTGTATACATAAACCTTTAGTGGCACAAATTTAATTGATTATGTTAGATCCTCTTTATATTATAATTGATTGCGAGTTTCCCAAAAGAATGATTGAAAAAATAGAACAACGAAGTTGATTTTAATGCTCTTACATTAAAGTATTACATTCCATAAATATAATAGAATTATATTAACTCAATTACACTCTACCTTAGGGTTAATGTGCATTTTACTAATTTCGTATTATATAAAATTTATATTTATAAAAAGATATTAAATATTTATATCTCAAGTGGGATAGATCTCTCAAGCAAGAATCCTTTGATGTAGCAAAGATCTTATGTACTGTTATTATAGACAATTGAGCCAATGTTCATCAAGGAGGTTCAACTATGCTAGGTTAGGGTTGGCTTATGTAATTTAAAATAAAAAAATAAAAAATAAATAGATAAATAAAATCGAAAAAATTAAAAAATTAAAAAAAAAAAATATATATATATATATATATATATATATATATATAATATAAAATAAAATAAAATAAAAATATTCATGCCATGGTGTGAGCAATAGTGAAATTACCAAGCAAGGAACCCACAAACACGTTGGTTCATTGGTCAAACCATTAATTTTGCACCCAAACTAAGATGGAAATTACCAAGCAAAGAACCCACAAACACGTTGGTTCATTGGTCAAACCATTAATTTTGCACCCAAACTAAGATGGAGCCAAATTGTACACGTGTGACGTGTCACTAAGTATTTCATGGTTTAAGGTAGTTCATGGCTTTAAGAGAAGGCTTCATGTTTTTAGGCTCCTACCTATAACTAAGGGTTGAATAACCCTAGCCAAATTAGAGGTTCATAGCCCAACGAGAATGATATAGATTCAAAAGAGACTAAGGGTGATGGGATTTGGTCATGGGATAAAAGAAATAGGGATGAGACTAAAACAAAGGTAGGTTAATGAGATTTTGAGTAAACATCACTAATAGATGTAGATTGATGAGACATAGAGCAAACGATAAAAAATGAATACTCAAAGCCAAAAAGACTCACAATTGACCTACAAGAATCAAAGCAAAGATAAAAATAACTCACAACCTAAACTTGGAAGGGATATACTTATTTAGGAAATGTTGTGAGTAGTAATGTAACATGCAAACAAGGAATGCATAAACACTCTAGATTGCTGATCTAACCAGTAATTCTATGCCCAAACTAAGATGAAGTAAAATTGTACACATGTGACTTATAACTAAGCATTTTATCGTTTGAGGTAGTGACTTCGTGGCTTGAGGAGCAAACTTCATGTTTTGAGGAGCTAATATATAGCTAAGGGTAGCCCCACATGTAAACAACACAAACCGTACATATTTACTAAGCATAGATATTCAGTGATGTTGTTAACAAAGTATCAACATTGCCTCTTTATCCTTAAGCCAATAATCTATTGCTACATCTCCTCAAACTAATGAAATGTAGAAAAAAATAGATGGAAACTTGGTGAAGGCCACTCAAATTTTGAAATTAATCATAGATCATCAATTTTAATTAATCTAATGGTGTTCCAATGGTGATCATCGCATTATTATTCTCTTGGAAAATTAATTTTAATAAATGATCAACATGTATAATCTCATTTAAGATCATATGTACATTTGAAAGACCCACACTAAACTCTCACCTATATTTTCTCATGACTACAACTAAGTTATGACTATTATTTGTGGTTTAACTTTAAGTGATGTTACATTGAAATGTGAAAATTTGTATATGCATATTTAAAAGTCAATTACAACATTATTTATATTAATAATCCATAACCCATCCAACACACTTCTCCTATGTGCAAACAAAATATAATCTTGATTTATTTAGGATTTGGTTTTCCCATTTTGCAGGTATGGTAATTATTAATTAGACCGATAAGCCTTTCTTTTGAATTAGTTCACCTCACTATTTCATCTACCATTTTACCATTTTAACAAATATGTGACATCTATCCTAACTCCATTCCGGTGACATCTGTCCTAGCTCCATTCCCTAGATATTTGTACTTTCCTAGCTGCTAATCGTTATTCATTAATGACAAAGAAGCCACACTCCCTTCGAAGAGAAGGAACTCTATTCACCCGTCGATGGTAGTAATCCAGTTCCACCACTACTTCCACTACTTTAGCCATCAATCAATAAAAGTCGTTATAAGAAGCCGAGGGATTATATGAATATGAATTGATTTCATTTGCACTCGCTCTCATTACATTGTTAAACATTTTTATGATTTGATAGGCCAAACATTGTAAAAGGATTAATTTAATGCTCAGGATGTCTGCATATGCACATTACTAATATAGCGCCGCACTGATAGCGACATTCAATACCCACGATTGAACAACTCTTCCGATTTTGGTTTCGTATGTCGCTAACTATTTCATGTGTCCAACAAGTCTTTTAAGCATCCACCATCGTTTAGACTAAGAACACAAAAGGTATTGTCGTTTACTTATTATGTATATGTTGCCTTTTTTTAAATATGGCGCCACCATTGGTAAGAGAAATATATACATGTTACTTTGAATATATATATATATATATATATATATATATATATATATATATTAGGAATTTTGCTTCTGTGATCCATAAATTGTGAGAAAAATATTTCGGTAAAAATCACATCCAAATAAATTTGGTCGATGCGTTTCGAACCAGCCAATGTGGTTCATCATTAGGACAAGATGAAAAATCCGATCAAGAAACCCAATTAAATAGATAAGAAAAGCTCCAACTAGCCGTTGTAAAATAACGGCTAGTTTGACTAAATTTAGGTAATAAAATCATAAAATCAAAAAAATATATATAATAATAATTTCTTTTATTAAATGATTAATGTTTATAATTTGAATATTATTTATTTTTAATTTTTATAAAATAAGAATATATTCTTGAAGATTAAATAAATAATTACTATTATATAATAGTAATAAATATATATAATAGTAATTATTTATTTAATCTTCAAGAATATATTCTTATTTTATAAAAATTAAAAATAAATAATATTCAAGTTATAAACATTAATCATTTAATAAAAGAAATTATTATATATATATATATTTTTTTTTGATTTTATGATTTTATTACCTAAAGAAAATAATTAGTAATAAATATATATAATAGTAATTATTTATTTAATCTTCAAGAATATATTCTTATTTTATAAAAATTAAAAATAAATAATTTTCAAATTATAAACATTAATCATTTAATAAAAGAAATTATATATATATATATATATATATATATATTTTGATTTTATGATTTTATTACCTAAAAAAAATAATTAGTAATAAATATATATAATAGTAATTATTTATTTAATCTTCAAGAATATATTCTTATTTTATAAAAATTAAAAATAAATAATATTCAAATTATAAACATTAATGATTTAATAAAAGAAATATATATATATATATATATATATATATATATATATATATATATATATATATATATTTTTTTTTTTGATTTTATGATTTTATTACCTAAATTTAGTTAAACTAGCCGTTCCCTAGTTGGAGCTTTTCTTATCTATTTAATTAAGTTTCTTGATCAGATTTTTTCCTCTTGCCCTGACAGTGAACCACACTGACTGGTTCGAAATGTGATTTTCACAGAAAAAAATTTCTCCAAATACATTCTCTTCACGAACCCGTGGATTGAAATGAATATGAATGATATGCGTTTATCGTTTTAAAAATTTGATATAAATATTTTATCTATATATATAACGCACAATTTACATATATTATGGTGCTTCGATGCTTATAAATAGTTGCGAGTTATATATATTAATGGATATAAGCTGGCGTATAAGTATATTAATTAATTAAAATTCACTTGTAAGCACACCACGTGGAGTTCAAGAAGAGAACTTGGCCGCACGTGTTACGTTGGAAACTCACCGGAGCATGTAGGTTGGAAGCTCACCAGAGCATGTTGGCCACGTGTGAGAAATATGACTTTTTGCCATTGAAGCAAAGCACGCAGGATGTGAAGGATTAAAAATCATTTTTTGAAAGAGAATTGAATGTTTTCCCTTTTCACGAGTCTCTGCAGTTGATAAGCAGAGAGTGAGTGAATTGGAAATTATATGGGCATATCTTTGCATTCAGGTGTCAGAATTTGGGGTGTGAGTAGTCAAACAAATAACAGAATGCATCTAATCAGTTAGGAATTAGAATTGATGGCATAAAATTTGCAGAAATTGAAGAGAAAGATACATGAAATTTTGGGGGAAGAAATTAGAGTTCCACTGTAACTTTTGAAAGATGTATTTTTGGGCAGAACAAGCAGGTAGTTATGTAAATTAGAATTCGCAAAGGAAAAAAAAAAAAAATTTATGATTTTTTATACAATGTATAGAATCGAAGAACAACTGTCACCTTGAGAATTAAGGACACTAAGGATATACCAGATGTTAACAACCCAACAAAAAATCCCAGTCATTAAATATTAGTGTGGAGAACATTGAGACTGAATCAAATGGGCATGGAATGAGCAAACCCCATACCGAAGTTAAAATTAAAAAAAAAATCAAGTTACAATGGTTAAGTTGTAGAATTTGGGGTGCCACAGAGGTTTTTGGCTATGTTGAATCTATTTTTAATGTTAGAATCATGATTAAAACACTAAAAATTTAAGATTTTGCAATCCAAAAATTGCCAGATTTCAGTAAAAAAAATAAATAAAAATAAATTCTGGACAAAATTGGTGTCTTTTAAACACCACTCAATCCAAAAATTACCAGATTTCACCAAAAATAAATAAATCTTTGACGAAATTGTTGTCTTTTCAACACCACTCAACTTATAAAGAGGAAATGGCCTTTTGTCTATACAATTTCAAACAAGGTTGTGATTTTTGTTGTTTAAAATATATTTTTGAATGGATAAATGAATTCAGAACCCAAATCCAACTTAAGCTCAAGTTTTTAAAAATCTCAACCAAATTTTAAAAATTAACTACAAAATATACTAAAAAAAGTAATTTCATAAATTAACATAAGTATTAATGAATTTATAATAATTAAATATTAATTTAAATATAATATTACAAATAATCTATAAATTGTTATATATAATTTAATTATGTCGATAGGCATTTTATTGTGATGATGCCATTTAGGGTTCTTCATCCCTATCCTCCTAAAGATCTCAGGGATGGTTCTTGAGAACAAAAAATTTGTGGGTAAAGATGAATTACCCTCCTCTGCATCATATCTACAGAGAAAACAAGACTAGCGCTGATGGTTTGTCGAAAAAAAGTATATGTTTGGTATTTGGTGTTTTGCAAGTGAGTCATTATAGAGACAGAAAACTCATATGGACCAGTGACATTCCCATCCCATGAATTTTTCATCCTGATCGGGCCTGCTGGACCAATGCATCAAGCGAGCCTGTTTTATATGCTCTCGGAAGAGGCAGATGGGCCACAACATCAAGCGAGCCGATTTATAATATTAGGTATTCGGAGGATGTGGTCTCTGACTGCTACATGCGTGCTGGGATTTATTTATATGGACCTTAGTTTCTCATGAACATCACTTTCAGCTGTAAAGTGGATGAATAGACATATATGTCTGTTCAAAATTTTGATTTTGGTTTTTACTATATATGTCTACATGACTGGACTTTTTTATGTCTAATTTTGATTGAGTTATGTCGCCAATTTACATACATTTCTCCATTTTATCCAATGATGATCTATAATTGGCGACGTGCTTTTTGACATGGAATTGTACTGTTTATATATTTTCAATATAAAAACGGGGCTTTTCACTTTCTGAATGAAAAAAAATAATAATAAATAAATTGTAAAGTTCTGGTTGGTGACACTGTTGAGATTCGTTGTCCTGGACAGATGGCCCGAATCTCAACAGTGCCCCACTGCAAGAGCATTAGTTATATTAAAAGGGCGTTGTCTAACGAGCCAGAGGAATTGCCCGGACGGTCAAAATTAGCCGGAATCCGGGCCAAAAAAATTTAAAAAATCTTGCAGAAACAGTGCTTGAATCTTGATTTTAACATTGGAAATGGATTCAACACCATCAAAAACCTGTAGGACACCCAAAATATTAAACTTTGATAGTTATAACATGGATTTGGAAAAATTCCTGCCGGATCTTCTAAAAATCTTACGGGAATTTTCATGATTTTCAGGGCGATTCCTCCGGCTAGTTAGACTACGGCTATTAAAAGCGGCGGTAGTTTCACTCATTAAAAGAAGTGGGCCCTGCAGTAAATCTCTTCACTGTCACGTGAAGACCTATACAATAGTTCTCAGAAATTGTAGTATTTGATGTCTGCAGGAGTTCAAATTCAAATTTGAATATGTGCAGTAGTTTTCAGAAATTTAGCGTAGTCCCTAATATGTGCAGCAGTTCAAACGTGAAACTGTGTAATAATTTTCAAAAAATTTGCGCATTCAGTGATCTACGCAGTAATTCAAACTTGAATATGTGCAACAATTTTCAGAAATTCTGTGTAGTCCTTGATCTTTGTAGCAATGTTTACAAATTTTCAAATTTAACGTAGTCCTTTGCAAAAAAATCAGAAATATTGCAGAGCACCATCCATACAAAGCTCACTTTTACTTTGTATTGTACTCTACAAAAAATAAAAAATATGGCAGAGCACCATACATACAATAATCACTTTGAGTTGAGGATTGTACTTGTAATAATCCATAACTTGAACAAACAATGGCAGATTTCTAAAACACATGTTCCAAAGACTTGGAAGAATTCAATACTTGCATGCAAAGAAACAACAACATATTATGTGTTAATTTCAACTGCCCTCCCCCATGAAGATCCAATTCCCTATCCAAGCACATTCACTGATCAAAATTGGTTGCCCAAACCTCTAGCCTTTTAAAAAAAATTCTACTATTTTGAATTGATCCTATGCTTCCATGACTTGCAGGCTTTCTACAGCTTCAAACCACATAAACACATAGACGGCATCTAGCAATGGATCCAGCTGCCTAGGACACCCAAGTCCAAATCTACACCCAACTCGAAATCTACATGGAAGATCAAAAAATGAAAAGAAAATTGCTTCCTCCACCTATAATAGCATACCAAAATGCTTATAATTTTCCTTTCAGTTGAATTTTCCAGTATATAATGAACTAGGAAAGTTGTAGAGCATGACCCACAAAGTGAAAACTGCAGGAAACAATCAAGAAGGCATGCCCACAAATACAAACCCACAAAACAAACAAAATTTAACAATCAGGAAGGCATGCCCACAACAGGGACTAACACAACAGGCAGCGTCCAGCTAGTGTTCCAACCAATTTAAAAATACTACAACGCTGAAGAGCTCCCAACAAAAAAAACTCAGAGTGAAGCTTATTGTTCTAAAAAACCAAGGAAGGAGGAAGAGTAAATTGTGTATAATAAAATTTCTTGGACCATACAAATAATTCCATGGACTGGATAAATAGAAATTAAAAAAGACTACAACCACTAGCGGGATGATAATTAAAGCAACCACAACTATAGCCTGAATAGGTTATTACAGTCTCTATCAATACACAATATCTGGATTGAGAAGACAATGTCAAAATACACAATTCTCTGTAACACACGTAGTCTCTATAACTATTATTGTCTATGTTTCTAATAACTGCAAATTTCTGGTATTGAACTTGGAGAATTTGATGTTTGGATTGAGAAGACAATGTCAAAATACACAATTCTCTGTAACACACGTAGTCTCTATAACTATTATTGTCTATGTTTCTAATAACTGCAAATTTCTGGTATTGAAAATTTTCTACTAACCAATCTTAACTCTTAGCCCCTCCTTTGCTACCATGATACAGAACAACGCAAGGGAAGTGCACGTGAGGTGAATATGAGGTTTGAACGATTGCTCCAATACATCAGCATGACCTTGTAACAGACTAGAATGTAGATTTCAGACATGTTCACATCCTTCATGGTTTATTGGAATATCTAGTTTTTCCCAATACGCTACTGGGTTTCTTCCCATGTGGGCAATCCCGAGATTCCCATAAATTTTTCGTGTTGTTTTTTTAAAATTAAACTGCCCATACCAAAGGAATTTGTTTCTTTGAATCAAATGAGTACGTAAATTGAATAAGCTTTATTAAAGTGGACATATTCACTTCATTTTCCAAAAGTTTAAACCCTCATTTGGACGTGGCCACTGAGAATTGATTCGCAAGGACATAACAACTAGATAGGTGAAAATCACAGATGCACATGGAGTAACCCATATTGATTGAACTCATAAACCATCCAAAGATCCAAACCATCTTTCGCTCTTCCCGGAATGAATGATATTCCCTAAACTCTCATAATGGCCCCCAGACAAGAACGATATGTATTTTTATCACAATTGAATTATAATTGTGGTTTGATTTACTTCGATAAATTTTCACTTTCAAAGTGTGGTTAGCCTCTAGGATTTGTTTTCATTACGACTAAAAAAGATGGTTTGTGCATTAGCAATGGGGTATTATGTGTATCACAATAAAATATGATCTCAGCATTCGTTTGGGTTTGAAATGGTTTTATGTTTTTGAATAGATTTTCTGAAGGCTCGATTCAGTGGGTCCTCGTAGGCTTCTTTGGTTGGTTTTGCATTTAAGTTTCTATTGAACCCTTTGAGCTAATTTAGTTGGTCTATCAAAACAAAGTAAGTTTTTTTTTTGTTTTTCAATTTTTAGTGGTGTGAATGTAACTCATTTTTAATTTAGAGTATTGAATGGATTGAGTTATTTTATAAAAAAAAAGTATTGAAATAGATAAATGATGTATTTGTTTTTTAAAATAAAAAGAAAAATATATGTTTATATAAAAAATTGACATATAATTATATATTTACATTATTATATGTCTGTTTTTTTTAGTTTTAAATATAATTTCTAATCATTACTATTATATTTAAGGATGATATTTCATTAGTGATATTTGGTGTATTTGTAATTTCTCTTTTTATTTCTAATAATTTAGACTTTTTATGTTTATGTAGTAAATTTATTCTACTTCAAATAGGGTGACAAGATAGTTTGAGGACATTCAGAGTGGTAGCACGTGCATTATGATTTGGCTTCCAACTAACTACAGGAGTATGCATTGAAGGTTTATAAAAAGGCTCTTTAAAATCCGTTTACCACTTTTAGTTCAAAATTAACCAATGAAATTTATAATGTTTTCTTTTGAAAAATAATTATTTTTCAATATTATTAATTGTTTTTTTTTAATATTTGATTGGATCATAATTTGAAGGTCTTAATGCATCCTTTCACAATATAATGCACTGTGGATAAATGCCTCACATATTTTATCCCATAAGTTTTGGATATTGTTGTGATATTCAAGCACGATTTTTAAATATTTTTGTAGTCATATTCATGCATGGTTTTTAAATATTTGTGTAGTCATTTTTTATTCTTAAGCTTTGCAAGAAAACCATTAAAAATTAAAATCTTTAAAAATTGCTCATACTTAGGTAAAGATATTTAGCATGAGCTACTTCCCACCATAATTTTATCAAGTCTTTCCATAAGAAAATGATAGGAATAGGATGTAAATAAATATATTTAATTAGATCCTAACCCTAATGATGTTGAGGAAAATTGATCTCATGACAACGTGCTTTAGCAAACTAATTAGATCCTAACCCTAATGACGTTGAGGAAAATTGATCTCATGACCTCCCAATGACAAGGTGCTTTAGCAACAAGTACTCAATCAATTGAGCTAACCCTCAAGGCTATAAATAAATATACTTATGAGAAGTTACTTCCCATCATTCTTTATGTAGAAGTAAAATCTTATATGTGTGGATATCTCAATTTAGTAGTTCCTGTCAAAGCAAGTCTATACGATTCAATTTTCCTATTAACCACTATGGGATATTTAGAAGGATACCAACTTGAAATTTTCAAAATGGGAAGGTTTGTCCTCATTGCTCATATACACAAACTCTGCAATCTTGCAAGGGAACAAGGTTTCCATAAGCCCTACACACAAAGCCTTACTGTGCCTATCTTTAAAAGTGGGGATGCAAATATTCCCCCTAATAACAAGACCATTATGATTAGCCACATTTTAGCTAATTGTATGGAGTGTTTGTTGGGAATAGGTTCTGGATTTTAGTAGGGTGATTTGTGAATTAACAACAAAGTTTTCATAATTAATATTTTTTTAAACTAACAATTACTAACCTTAACTTTTCCAATTTACAACCGTTAACATGGTTATATTTATTACAGAAGTTGTTGAGTGTCACAATCAATCAAATAAAAAAAAATGGACATGTTCAAATCAAAGTTAATGTTAGAGCCAAACATGAGCTTGCTTGGATACACACGGGCTTGGCAACATGTTTTTTTGGTCAATTGTGCTACCACGTTCATACATCTTTGTATGGAGTTTCCAGGATCAACAACTTTGAGAAAATTCTCATCCTTTGGGTGACCTTAGCCACACACGAGCCCCATTTCCTCCTTTGTTGCAAGCTCCATAAAAATTATTTTAGTCATGAAATGGTTGTGTAGTTATGTATTCTTTTTGGATACTATTTTGCTTCATTCTCAATTTTTACCGTTTCACTTTTCTGTATTTTTAATTCACTATTTTTGGTCTACTTAACAACATCATTCGAAGTTATGTTTGCCCCTTTAATTTAAAAACTCCAAAACACTATCGACATTTCTTTGCACCTCCTCTAGGTGCAAATGCTAGTTTATTCATCCTAATATATTATTAATGAATCGCGAGTGATTTGATACTTCTCTGATCATAATAAATCCAAAATTGGATAAATATAGATTGGTGTATTCTTTCAAGTTAATCTTGGCATCTAGGGATAGATTTCCCTTTCTCGTTGGGAGCATGACTTTGATTGTAGCTGCTCTTGCCTCACATATCGAATTTGCAGGGTCATGCAAATATTTAGGCAAATAAAATGTCAAATAATAACATGGATTTGGAGGATTCATTCATCTCTGCAAATTCACTGACTGTCTACATTAATCTCAGCAAGGTTAGTTTTAAAGAGTGGAATGACAAAAGTCTCTATAATTCCCATAAACCTTGGCATAAGATTAACCTTAAGACTATTATCTACCTGTCTGTGCTTCCATCGTCACCTATCTAACCACCTCAAGCTTAAGTGTAGTTGCAGTGGTAATAAGCATGGAAATGGCCCGATTTGTTGTAGAAAGAGGAGGAGATTCTCTTTTCGAATTTTGGTCTCTAGACATAAACATGGAGCCTTCAAATTTAATGTCATTTGTTCTGCCACCAAGGGAAAGAGATCTAGATGCTTAAGGTGTTTAATGTCTCCCGTAACCTCTCCAGAAATTGCAACAAACCTCCACTAAAAATTCAAATTTGACTCCCATACTACACACTAACAACCAAGATGACGAGGGTTTCAAAGAAACAGTGCATCGCAGTTGCTATGGGAATTATATTGAGACTTGTCTGCAGATTTTCGGCCATGAGATTGAGAAGTTAGGGTGTATAAATCTCCTGCGTGTCACATAAATTTTCAATCTGATCAAGCTTGGGATAACCAAAGTGAGACTGTTAGAGTAATTGTTATATCACTTTATTGGGAAGATTAACCCCACTCTGGGATCCATCCTAGGAAAATGGATTAACCCCAGGTAGTCTAAAGAAGCCACAATTTTACAGGTAATAATCCTAAATAAATTAATTGGATTAAATTTATTGAATTGGATTAAATAAATTTATTGTAAAAATAAATAAATCTTCAAATTTTGAAGGTAAGTTTTTTTTTTTTTGGTTATTTTATTGTTGTTATATTTATGCATAACTTTTAAATAATTGTAGTGATTTTTTATTCTTAAACTTTGTAATAAAAAAAATTCATTCAAAATTAAAATCTTTAAAAATATTTGATACTTAAGAAAATAATATATTTTTCTTTAGTGACTTTCTATCATAATTTAAGTCTATATGTAAGGAAAAAAACAAGAATGAGAGAAATAAAAAGATATTGTCAAGATCTGACCCTGAGACCCGTGGAGAAAAGTAATAACGTGAATCATGAGTACAAGCATCATCATCATAAAGGGAAAAAAATCAAAAGCTCTATGTCTATGGATAATCGACACAGTACCATACCTACCAGATCTATAAAGGGATGTCAAAGTGGGGAAGCCAACATGAAGGACAAACCACAAGAGGAGAGGACCAAGTCAGCCATGGGTTACGATGTTAGAGTGGGGAAGCTAAGGTGAAGGACAAGCCATGAGGATACTAGTGTTGTTTGTTTAATGGGGAGTGTACTATCATTGGTAAAACCTTGCAATTCAGATAAAACAACACGGGTTTACTCAGACACACACACACACACACACACACACACACACACACACACACACATATATAATTTTCTATCGACTAATATTTTATTGAATTTCATTGTATTGCTTAAAAATTGGAAGTAAAAATGTTTGTAATGGGATACTCTATTTTTACATTTGATTTTAATTAAATTGTAAAAATTATTATTATAATATTAATTACATTTCTAATGAATTAAATGTTTTTCAAATCCCAACTTCAATAAAAAACACTCTTTGATTTGTGGTAAGGATCTTTCAAAAGTATTTGATTTGAAAAAAAATGGGTTATGGGCTAGATTCTTTTTGGTTGATAACTGAAACTATTTAATTTGTTTTTTTTTGGTTATTAGCTATGTTTTTGGTTTATTATTAAATAATGATGAAAAGATAAAACCTAGGTAAATGATTTCTAAGTGATGCCCATCAATGTTTGCTTATGCATAATTGTAAACAATAAGGGTGTCTTTACTTACCAGTGGAAATATGTTCCACTTACCTTTGAAGTGGCAAATTATTTTCTTGGTAGTATAAAACATTAGGTGAATACCATACTAAAGAGTTCATACAAAAGCTTCATGCATTGCAGGTCCATTAGATGATGTAGAATTATAAAAGTTTCTACTATTGGCAATTTAAGAACCATCCTTTGAATAACTGCCACATCTTATATTATAAGTGACAAGAAGGTCTCATTTCTCATTGCTAAGAAAAGTGTGCATATGGCATAGACAAACTATGAGACTCCATGGAGATGGGGCAATGTATTGTTTTTGAGTTACTCCACATATGCATATGTAAAATGTAATGCACTATGAAAAAACCTATGGCAAGTGGTTGTGGTACATTAAGCAAAGATTTCTTTAAACAAACAATGTCATCCAAAACCTACTATTGAAGCAACCGATATACAACAATAGTAGGATTCTTTTACCAAGTTAACACAAGCGCAGTAAACAACTTAAATCTAATACAACAATTATTATTTCAAATCATATACAACTTTTCCAATTTAACAACCCTATAGCCTTTTATTGCACTTTTGAAAGCAATTGCAATAATAAGATTGACAACTTCACCCTTAAACCACACTCTCTCCTTGGAAATGCCATGCTTAATTTATTGCATATGCCACGAGGCTGGCATGCAAATACCCTAATAAATGCTCATGCCCAAACCATCCCGAACACCGGAGCCTAGGTTTAAACGTATCCGCAGGGCGTGGTTAAACTCTACTCAAATAAAATTCCAAACCGATATTTGTTCCAAATTCTCGTCTGCCCTCTGCAGATCAAGGCAAAGGAAATAGGGCTGAAGTTGAAATGAGTGATCTGTACTGAAATAGGGCTGAAGTTGAAATGAGTGATCTGTATTTGCAGCTCTTTCTTGCCAGGCAGATTGAATGAGCGATCTATATTTGCAGCTCTGTCTTGCCAGTCAGATTGAGTAAGTGATATATATTTGCATCTCTGTCGTGTAATTGTGTTTCTGGATTTCACTTTTAATACTGATTTTGTCTAGGATTTACGTTTTTTATTCACAGGGAGTTCCGATTGATGTATTTCACAGGGACTTTGTTCTCGAGAGCGCAAGTGTTGATCGTATGCATGCAGCCATGAAGGCATTTTTGCTGTAGACGAGACAAGTGTTAGTGGGTAGGACGATTAACTCGTCATTGGAATTTTATTTTTTTATTTTATTTTTTCTATCCAAGGAAAAAATTCGTAATTTTCATTATGGGAGAAAATTACATGTATCAGCAACATAATTATCTATTCGTAGATCAAAAACTCTTAACAGTCACATAGTCATAGTTCAGTTGTACATATGTAAACTTGTAATAATAGTACTGTGCGATAAAAACAAAAATATCTACATAATCACATGTAATAACAGTAAATCCGTGCAGTTCAATGCCAAAATTTTCCAAAATTCGACAGTCTGGTTAGACTGCTCCCTGTCCCTCCATATTCTCTATGAAGGGTCTGTGATAGTACTGATATTCATTTTGTCCATTTTGTTCAAAAATGAACCAGTGATCCCATTCTAATTGCGATGCTTCTTTGGATAATTGATCAGCGACTTGGTTCCTCTGCCTGTCAATGTGAGTACCAGTAGTGAGATTAAAATTTTTTTAAGAGTACGAACATGACATTGTGCTGCATTGTTAACCCAGTTAATAATAACTTTTGAATCCCCAAAAATCTGAATCCTGTTGCAACTTTTCTCTCAGGCGAAAGTGAGGCATAGTCTGAGGCTGTTGAGGTCAGCATAGTTGTTTGTCCCTCTACCTAGTCCCATTTTAATTTTATAACTGTGAGATTCAGAGATATGGAGGATAGCTCCCCCGCCACATCCCTGTATGTTTGAGGTCCCGTCGAAGTAAGCCCACGAAAGGGATTTATCAATAACTTTTGGAATGATATTTCTGCCCTATGTTGCTGGTTCGTCGATTGGGATGGAGTGATAGATTGACACAATGGTGTTGCTGATGCTGGGCCAATCAGCCACCGTATCCTGAAAAATCGTGTGATTATGCGCAAGTCAGGTGCCCCAGGCAATCAGGAGGGGGAGGTTTCGTTCTTTAGGACAATGTGCCGATTGCCACCAGTTAAACCAGGCCTCAGATACAGAGTTTCCATGCCATTGTAGTGTGGTACCTAGTGCAGTCGAAGTAAGGTGCCAGATGTGCTTGCAAGCAGGGCAAGTGAGGAAGAGGTGTTCCACATCCTCGACATGTAATTTGCAGAGACAACATCGTGAAGGACTGTGGATAGATCTCCTGACGAGGTTGTCCTCCGTTGGGGCAGAGTTGGTGAGTATGCACCACATGAAGAGTTTGGCTTTTGGTGGGGCCTTCAATTTCCAGAGGTGTCTCCAACACCACTGTTTGTTCTGACATTCATGTAATTCACAAAGTTAGACATACCCTTCCTTTGGAGTGTATCTGTCCCTTGGAGATAAGGCCCATAAAAGTTCATCCTCCCTCTCAGTGATTCTGATGTTGGTCACACGAAAAGCCCTGAGATAATTGTACCATGTCAGCTGCCAAATGTCTGGGATGTCAAGTTCTTGAGCCGATTTCTAGGCCCGTGAGATCCAAGAGGAATTGTTAATGTCAACAATTTGAGAGATGGTGTGGATTCCAACTGACGATAAGTGCTGTCTGATTGCCAGTGGTAATTGGTATGCCTGAACACAACCAGACCATGCATCCACCCCAATCTTTACATTTTCCCCGGATCCAATGCTCCAAGCAAGGCCTTTCTTGATGATGTGGATGGATCTGGTGATAGCATGCTAGATAATAAATGATCCAGGAGTGTATGAGATGGGTCCTCTGATCCATTCGAGGGTGGTTTGAGGTGCAATGTGCTTATAATAGGTGACCTCTTGCCAAAGACTGCTGGCACTGATTAAGTGCCACCCCATTTTTGCTGCCAGTGCTGTAGCAAATAGGTTAAGATCTTTTAGCCCCTAACCCCCCAACTTTTGGGCTTGGAAATCTTCTTCCATCCGATCCAAGAAAAAATTTTGCCATCTTGCTTGCCCCTCCAGAGGAATCTTATGCAAATTTGTTGAATTCTGGCTATCACACCTTTGGGAATCCAAGCCAATGCCATCCAATAAACAGGAATTGTCTCCAGTACTGATTTTATAATAACAAGTCTCCCATCTTTGGAAAGCCATCTCTGCTGCCAAATGTTAACCCGACATTCAACTTTCGCAATTAGCTAGTTCCAATCAATGATGCGGTAGTCATTTGGCTTTAGACAAAAACCGAGATATTTGATGCCTTCCTCTAAATCCATGCGACCAAAATGAAAAAGGCCAAGTGCATGCCTGCATTCTTGTGTTGTGCACTTTACCAAAATGATAGTAGGTTTACTGTGATTGGGGTCCATACCAGTAGCCTTACAAAAGATTTCCAGAATCTTCATGAAGCTGGTGTTGTCATGGCATGTTCCATTAAGAAAAATAAGAACATCATCCACGGATAAGAGATGGGTCAGTTAATGAATTTAGATAATTTAACACATTTAATATTCCCTTCCTCCTTAGCCTTTGCCAAAAGTTTTGACAGTCCTTCCATAATTAATAAAAATAGCAAAGGGGAGAGTGGACAACCTTGATGAAGCCCTCTACTTGCATGAAAGAATTCAGATGCTGCTCCAGTGATAAGAATACTGAAGGAGGCATTAGAGATACAATTCGTGATCTAATTGGTGAAGGAAGGGGGGAATCCAATATGAAGAAGAATGAGTTGTAAGTAGGTCCAGCAGGTACAATCAAAGGCCTTAGTTAGGTCAATCTTGAGAATGGTGCTCGTTGAGGTTTTTGAGCTTGATGGAGTGCAGGACTTACTGAGAAATACCTATAGCTTCATGAATTTGTCTTTGGTTAAGGAAGGCAAATTGTTCCTTGGCTATGTGCTGAGATAGAATGGTCTTAATGCGGTTGGCAATGATCTTAGATATGATCTTGTAAATACAGTTGTAGAGGGATATGGGCCGATAGTCATTGAAGGATAAGGGCTTGTCAATCTTGGGTACGAGGGCAATGAAGGTAGCATTGAAACCATCATATATACTACCAGTAGTCCGGCTCTCTTCGATGACTTGGAGTAGGCCACTCCCTATGTCTTCAAAGAAAGTGAGATAAAATTCAATGGGCCAGCCATCCGGACCAGGGCCCTTGTCCTTCTTGAACCACTTTAACACTTCTTCAACCTCCCCTAAAGAGACTAGTTTATTTAAATTTTCAATATCTTCAGCCTCCATGGATCTGTGCATGGATCTGGTTATGTGAAGTATTTTAGAAATATTTGCAACCCTGGGATCCCTGTAGAGATTAGACAAATGCCTAATCCCCATATCCGCTAGTTGAGCATGGTTATTGGCCACCCTTCTAGCCTGGTCCCTTAGTTCCCAGATAGTATTAATACTCCTTTTGCCTTTTGCACATTGTTGGAAGAATTTTGTGTTTTCATCTCTCGCTTTGAGCCAAATGGCCCTGCTTTTGAGTCTCCACTCTTCCTCCTGTTTCCTTAACAATTTGGCCTTCTCCATTTCCAGTTGTATGAGATGATCCTTGGTCTCAATGGACTGGAAGCCAAGGTGTTAAAATTGGACAACTAGGTCCAAACTCCGGTTTGTGCTGCTTAGATGACGATCCCAATATTTTTATTGGATTCCTCTTTCGGAGAGGTGTAAGATTGATCTAAAGATCATCTCGATTGGATGAGCAGAACATGGACTTTGAATTTATTCCACTTATGTGCTAGGTCGGCTTGGAATAAAATATAGACTTAAATGTCTTAAAGGACGTGTCACACACCCCCAAAGATTCCTATATATTGGAGAGACTTAGAGTTCATTTGACACACATTGTGTGGAGGAATTCCTTCTCTCTTGATGGCGTTGGAGCTGCGTTCTTGATACTACGTATCTATGGACTGTTCTTTGTTTGGGTTGTTTTGGGGTGATGTGTGACACGCTTGGCTGAATGACCTATTGGAGACTTTGCTAGTAGAAGCATCCTGCTGATCGCCGTAATGCCACCATTCATTATCGCCGTTTTTGGCTTGTCTTCTATCGATCTATTAGTATGTTCTATCTCCTTCAGCCCTAATCTGAAATGGCATAGAACAAGTTCACAAATTTACACAAGGCCATTTGTTCTCATCAGATTTTCTAACTCATTCTCAATCTTCTTTAATGTGTCTTCTTCATGTTTTTTCTTCTCTCTAGCCCATCTTATAGTTAAGGTTTTTAATCTTGACAAGTTACGGTAGAGTACACGGGCAGACTCAGAGTCAGGTATTTGATCATAGTGAATCCATGCTCTTTTGACCATAAGGTGGAATTCTGGATCCTCCAGCCAGCTTGAGTTGAATTTAAAGGGGGAGTGTGGTTTGAAACTATTCCTTTGAATTTCAAGGTATATGGGGGAGTGATCCGAGGATCCTCTCGACCCCACCCATTGTCTGGCCTTGTCAATCCTGTTAGCCAACCTAGTCTTGATCAGGAAGCGGTCCAGTCTTCTAGCCAGAGCAACCTCCCCAGTCCTTCTGTTTTGCCAAGTGGGGAATTTTTTGGGCATGGCCAAATCTAACATGTTAGCATCATCAATCAGATGCTCAAAGAAACTTGACAAGGGATCTGGAACAACATTTGGCCCCTAAGATTCAGCAAGTCCAATGGAGAAGTTTAAATCTCCTCCCAGCTAAGTTGTAGGAAACATCCTCCCCACCCTTGTTTCAGGCAAAAAACGAAACGAAAGCGGGGAAACCTGTACCGTATGGCCGGGAAACGTGTTTCCGGCCGTACAACCACTTTTCCTCCCTGAACAATGTTTTTTTTGGGATTCGTGCAATGCATTATTATTTTATTTGTTTTATTTGTGTCTTGGATGCTTAACTTCTAATGATCAAGCCTATGGCCCTAGTATTTATATGCGATTCATGGAAATGTTAAATTCTTAAAGTAAAAGTGACATTCTGCTTAAAATTTTAACATTACCATGAAATGACTCAGAATATTTGAGATTGGTTCTGACCTCATTGGATTTCACATGGAGAAAGTAGAATTTTAGATCTCATTCAAAATCTAGCAGACTTATCAATTTTTCAGGATTTCAGGATTGGGTGATTGCAATGTTTCCATTGGATTTTGTCATGTATTAGGCTATGGAACTCGTATTTAATCAAGAGCACCAATCCCTCTATGTACCTTGATGTTAGTGACATTGATTGTCAAACTCCTCTATCATGACCCTACTAAAAATGTACCCATCACTCAAACAAAATCTTGACTTGACATGGTCATAGTCTTTATTGTACTTGCAGCCTCATATATATAATAAAGGCCGATTTTGAGATTTTGATATGTAATAAAGGCTGGTTTTGGATATTTCGATATTGCTATTTTTATTATGTCTCAGTTATCATTCATGAGTAAATGTCTTGTAATAGTTTATGCTTTGAATTTATCTTGTATGTTTTATGATTTCACATAACATTTCTTAACTGTCCTAAATTCTAATATATATATATCACGTTTCCCCGTTTCCAAAATTTGAGGAGGTTGCGTTTCGTATCGCTTCTCGTTTCGGAAACTCGTCTCCATTTCCCCGTTTCGTGCAACTTAGCCTCCCAGGATAATGTGTTCCCCCTTCATGATGGTAGTGGCCATCCACATGTCCCAGAATTCCTCCCTGTTGTGGCATGGGCTGTAAACATTGATCATGCAGATGGGCATGTCAAGTCCAATAATAGTGATGTCAGCCCCTAGTATCCCTTCTCTGCCCCACCAGTTACTCACTTTGATAGTCTTTTTGTTGAAACCCATTGCACATCCACCTGATCTCCCTCTAGCATCTAGCGTCTGAAAACTCCAGTCCGGGAGTATTGAGGATAGTAGTTTAAGTATATAGTCTCCACCCCCCAAGGTTTCTTGAAGGAGAAGTGCATCCACTCTCTCAAGAACCAGCTGTTACACAACAATTTGTCACTGTCCTTGTACCTTCCCCGTTCCTTGATTTTGGAGGACCCATACAGTGACCCTTATGTACTTTCCAAGCATGGAATACATACCCCTGAACCACATTTTTTTTGCCAAATCATCTCCCTTTACAACTTTTCTAGAAGATTCCTATAAAAGCCTGGTTTTCAAGGTCGACGCTTTCTCTCAGCGTCTGACCCACGTCAATCCTCTTTTGGAAAGTTTTTTAAATAGAAGCGAAGCTTCCATGACTAGAAGCTTCGCGAGGCAGCGAGCTGGAAGTTTGTTTTGAGGATATGGCCGAGGAATTCCCCTTTGGGCTTTTTGTTCCCAAGAAATAGGAACTACTCCAAAGGATAAGCTCTTTTCCCATTATTTGAGGGCCCATAACCTCCTCCTCCATTGTTATATAAGGAGACCTCCTTCAGCTCTACGGTCTTAGTGATGATAGAAAGGAGAAGCAATTATAGCTTTGGGAGAATAGTGCAGAGTGTGATTGTTTTTGTGTGTTGGGAACATAGTGAGATCTTGGACCTTTGTGTGTGAGGGTGTTGCAAACGTGCTTGGATACGGACCTGTCGAAGGAGAGCCTCAACATCAAGGCTTGGTTGTAAACTCCCCTTGTCTTTATCATAATAAAATGCAACTGATGTTTATCTTCCACTCTTGTTTACATTTATAATGAGTTTTCTAGCATTCCTTGATCAGTTAGATAGGTTGTAATTGTTTTATGTTTGTTGTGGTTTTACGCTTGTCGTGGTGTCTTGACTGTCTGTACAGGTAATCGAATGTTGGTAACAACGTGTGTTTTGAGAGTGACGTATCAAGAAGCTTCGACAGAAGATGACAACATAGCATCAGAATGAGGTAGTTCATCTTCCTTGCTCTGAATTTTATTTACAATCTAGGAAGGTAGATGTTAGTATGTTCCCATAGTTGTTAGACCCACCCTAGGGCTAGAGGGATCGCCTCTGTCCGCAGAGGGGATTTACCTGGACAACAAATTGGTGACTCCACTGGGGAGTTTCCTTTGAGTTTGTCACTCTTTGATGTCTTCATCATTCGACAAGTTTGGTCGAACGATCATTTCCCTGTTTGTTCCTATGTTTTTCATCAATTATGATCTTTTAGTTTTTGCTTGAAGTGGTGAGTCTGGTCTTGGTTAGGATAAATTCTTTGTTTTTTCTTTTTTCAGGTATTGGCGCTTTTATTTGTTTGGCAGTCGCGCCAATTGGCGCTAGTTGTCAGTTAGCAAGCCGCGCCAATGGGCCGTTGGTGCTAGTTTTAGCCCCTAAAGTCGCGCCAGTTGGCGCTAGTTTTAGTCACTAAAGTCGTGCCAATTCTAGGGTGTGAAAATTTAAGGTTTTTCCCTAAGTCCTTCACCAGTGTGTCTCACCCTTCCGGTCCTTTTCTCTATATGATTTACATGTTCTCCCCTTCACTCAAGTGGGTTTGATTGGCTTGTTGGTTTTGTTTTTTGGTTGTTTTTCCTGTTTAGACGTGCATCCTTACATCCTAGTTTTTTCTTGGACTGTGCATCAATTGCTTGGTTGCATGCTTCGCGGGACATCACCCTGCTGATTGAGTCAGTCTCCTTTCTTGGTGAGCCATCTCTTGTTGATTGCCTTTTGCTTTTTGGTTGATTGAGTGTTCAAGTTTCAAGTGTCTGTTCGAGTTCATTTGGTCCGCTTGTTCACTTGTGAGCATAGATTACATTGCTCATTGTTCAGCTGAAAAGTCTTCTATTTATTATTGCTTCATGTAAAGGGGAATGAATGCCTTGTTTTGAGCCCACACTTTGGAAGTCCTCTTTTGCTTGAACTCATATGTCTTGTAGCCTTTTGAGGAATTTAGTTACAAAGTGTTTAAAACAATGATTGCATTCTTAGTGTTTGTTTGCATCCCTTTTGCATTCATCCTTCCATTAAGGAAATTTGCGTTCATTTAGTTTTCGTCTCATAGTTTGCTTTTCGTTAAAATGCATTAGATCACATTGCATTGAAAAGTATTTTTTGAGATCCATCATTGTTCTTAGATTACATTGTTTAATGATTGAAAGCTAAAAATCGCATTGAGTGCATTCTCTTTCATTAAAAGCATGCATTAAGTAGATCCCCATTTCATCGAAAAATGCATTGATTGCATTCTTATTCTTTCAAAAGAAAAAGGAAATTGTGCATAGATTACAATTGCATAGTTTTCAAAAAAGAAGATTTTGCATAGATTACATTGCATAATTCGCATCGTTGAATGTTTTAGATTACTTTTGGATAGTAAAAGTCATCCAGTTAGGAAACAGTTCTGTTTGCATCATTGTTTGAGACTCTTCCCTTAACTAGATAACATTCATCGAATTGAAAGATTTCTTTTCTCATATAGCTGCATATAGGAGATTGTCAGATGATATTAGATAGGGCCTTGAAATTGAAACATTAATTCAAGATCAACCATAAAATTTATTCAATCAATCTAAGGAAGCATAGAAATTTAACGCTCACACTTAGAGGTTTAGGCTAGTGACGTGTTCCGGCGTCATTAAACCTAATAGCTGTCGTTCGCCATTTGGCATTAGACAGCGCTAGTACGGACTTGTTTTCCTTGTATTGTTGCGTATATAAAGGGAGACCCTCATAGGTTGCAATCTTTTATTCATAGGAAGCCGAGTCTGCCGCCCTGTGACTGTGATACACCAAACACAGCATTCGGGGAGACTACCTGCACGTACGTCAAGTCCTTGGTCATTTACCTTTCATTTGATCACCAAGGTGTATATGGTGGTTCACGGAAACTTGGTTCACCCTCTTGCCTAGATTACCTGAATAGTCATTTTGATCTTTTCGTGACTCTTTAAAAAGTGAATAGATCATCAAGCTCTTGTCCTTTCATGCTCGTTTCAACCTGAAAGTGATAGAGTCACCTTTTGCCTGTTTCTTGACTCTTAAAAAATGAAACGACAGAGTTTTGTTTCAATGTCTTAAAATATTACTTGCCCATGAAATATTCTTGGTTAAAGTTATCTTCCTTAGCATTTTGTTTTACGGTTGTTTCCAATGGCAACTTTCCTGAAGTTTTCCAGCCAAGGAATCCCCTCCGAAGGGAATCTTGGTCCTTTTCCTACTTTTGGGAATGTTGTGCTCCTTATATGGCAACATTGTCCTTGCTTGGGTTAACTGTTGGGTTGCTTGTTTGGTTATTTTCCACCTCTGTGATCTCGAGTGTTCCGTCCACTGTACAACCATCTCCTCCACCTGAACAACACCATGTTGATTCTAAGGTGGACCTCTATCCTTCTTAGCCTATTTCTTCATCCTCCTCTTCTACTTCGCCTGGTGAAAGTTTGAATTCCAGTAACCAGGTGGCTAAGAAGAAGAAGAGGAAGACGAAAAAGAAGAAGTCAGATAAGCGAGAGGCTAATGCTGCAGCTATTGTTCCTAAGACACCTTCCATCAATAAACCATCCAACCTTCCACGGAAAGTCAAATTCCCTTGCAAGCTGTGCAAGGGTGACCATCTTCTTCGAGATTGCCCTGACATTCCCAAGGTGCTTGAAGTATGGTCTGACGGCCATCCGCCGTTGCCTTTGGCTTCTGGAAGTCATATTGGTGGCACATCCTCGTTTAGCACTGATAAGACTCTTAAGAAACAGGGTAAGATTACAAATCCCTGTAAGTTGTGTGAAGGGCGTCATCCCATTCACCTTTGTCCGTACATGTGTGAAGCCACGAGAGTGTTGGACAACCCTACTGTTTCTACACCCTGCCTTCCGGCTGGTTACCAGAAGCTTTCTTTGAGTCCTCCGCTAGTTGATCCAACGATCGGTCAGGAGTCATCCTTGGTCGATCCCGTTCCCCCGGAAATTCAAATTCATGAATCCGTTCCCAACCAACCATTGGTCGTGGAACCAGTCAATCTGATCCTGCCTATGGTTCATCAGGTCTTTTTCGTCGAGAGCGGATCTCATCCCCCTCACGTTCTTCTTGTTTCTTAAGATTCCTCAAACTTGGAGAAAGATTCTCTCGTCCCTGTAGTTCAAGAAGCTGCTCCTCCTGCTCCCATCATGGAGGTCCAGGAGGATGCTCCTCTTGCTCCCGTGACACCACTGGATGACCATCTCATTTCTATGGTACCCCCTCCAAGTAGTTTGGTCGCTTCCTTCGATTGGAGTCGATTCGCAGGATACCGCCTTCCTTCTTATGTGCCTTTTGAGATCATGGTACAGGCCTCCCATGTGGTCGTACCCAACACCATTATAGATGAAGGTGCATCTGTTAGTATTCTGTCTTTCACTACTTGGTAAGCTTTTGGTTCTCCACCGCTTGTGCTTGTTACATAGAATCTGTTGGCTTTTAACAAAGGAATCAATGAACCATTAGGGATCCTTCCGAAGTTGCCTATTACTTTGGAAGGGAAAACCGTCTATATAGATGTGATGGTGGTCCAAGGTCCCTTAGATTTTAATTTACTCTTGGGGCGTGACTACGCTTATGCCATGGGCGCGCTTGTCTCCTCCCTCTTTCGTGTGATCTGTTTTCCACACAAAGGTCGGATCGTGACCATTGATCAACTTTCATTCTTTGGTCCTGATATGGCAGCTAGCCCACCATTGTCTCTGCCGGATCTTTATTCGTCGGTTGTACCTTCTCCGTCGCAGGTTAATTATGTGGCTACCTGCCCCGTGCCCGCATTCAGTGATAGTGCTGTTGTGCATCGTGTGCTGGGGGCATTGGGTCCTGATTTTCGAGATGTTGTTCTCCCATCAGATGAGAACCTCTTGGAAGCCATGACTTCTTATTCAACATGATGAAGGTCATCGGAGCATAGTTCGTTTTCTTGTGTCAAGCTCCTTAAAAAATGAAACAAGCTCGTCGGAGCATAGTTCGTTTTCTTGTGTCAAACTTCTTAAAAAATGAAACAAGCTTGTCAGAGCATAGTTCGTTTTCTTGTGTCAAGCTCCTTAAAAAATGAAACAAGCTCGTCGAAATATAGTTCGTTTTCTTGTGTCAAGCTCCTTAAAAAATGAAACAAGCTTGCCGGAGCATAGTTCTTTTTCTTGTGTCAAGCTCCTTAAAAAATGAAACAAGCTCGTCCGAGGATAGTTCGTCTTCTATGTCAACCTCGTTAAAAAATGAATTAGGTCACGAGGATAGTTCGTCTTCTATGTCAACCTCGTTAAATAATGAATTAGCTCACGAGGATAGTTCTTTTAATGTGTCAACCTCGTTAAAAAATGAAACACGTTCCCGTTCAATTCGAGTTTTGATTAGATCTTCTAAAATCCCAGTCGAGTCTTTCACTTGATCTCGTAACTGAACCTTCACTCCCTCCATCTGTGGTGCATGGACTGAAGCTTGGGGGGAATGTACCTCGAATTGAGTCACCATGCTGGGGGGCGTGCAAACCTTTTCAAGCATAGTTTATCCTTGTTTCAAGCTTGTGTAAAAATGAAACCAACTTCAAGCAAAGTTTTCTGATTTCAAGCTTGTGTAAAAATGAAACCAACTTCAAGCAGAGTTTCCTAATTTCAAGCTTGTGTAAAAATGAAACCATTTTCCCTCTCGTGATTGCCATTTTATCAGCCTATTTTTCCAGATGAACCTTGTTTTTCTCATTCCATCGTCATCATCTGCTTGGTCGATCATATGCCTTCACTTGATTGTTTTATCCATTCCTGAGGAACCGCTGCAATGAGTGGTCTTGTTAGCAAGCCTCTTGACCTTTACTTGTTCTGAGCAGTTCCGCCATCATCGGAACTAGTTGCTACCCTTTATACCACTCGTTCCTCCAGGAGGAGTCATCATTCAGCTCTTTTCTGACTCTCTAAAATTGAAAAGATTGTCGAGACTCGTATCGTTTTGAACTCGTTAAATGGCTGTGAAACGATATCTACCCAGTATATGTTTACCCCTTTTTCGGGCTGGGATAGATTATTTACGAAAAAGTGACACCTTAGCCTATTGCGACTAAGAGGTTCTCTTAGACATAGTTTTCTACCTTTTCGGATCTGTGAGACTACCTATGAAAAGGGATCTGCTGGAGTTTTCTTTTCTGCTTCTTTTCAAACTCTGTAAACATGAAAAGTTGCCGAGTTCTCCCTTTGTCAGACTCGTTAAAACTGAATGACATTGGACACAGTCATCATGACATCACCGAGTTCCTCCTTCCTAGGGCTCGTAAAATGTATTAGGATGGATTTATCCGAAGGACAAATTTATATGACAAGCATATGCTATCCTCTTCAAGCTTGTGTAAAAATAAAGAGGTACTCGCCAGAAATGGTGGGGGAAAATGGAAGTTTTTCGTCAGTTGTGTCAGCAGCATGTCACTCTTGAACATGACACTTGTCTGCAGTTCGTGTCGGGTTGGGATATCTTCACTCTGTCACTTTGCCTCCATGGGTTTGGGAAACTTGTTTGCCTCTCATTCGATTACCAATCTTGTCAACATGACCTCTGATCCTATTTGAGTCAAATGCTGCCAAATTCCAGGGTTGTGTCGCCGATATGTTCAAGAGAAAATCCTTCTGCAGTCTATACATTCATCGATCCTCTATTTCAGTTTTGATTCACACTCATATTACCTTCTCTATTTCGCGTCGATGATGTGGGATTCATTATGACCCTCCTTCAACGGATCGCTTCCTGTTGACTTTAGCTCACTATCCATGAAGTTGATCTAGAGACTCCTTTCTGGTACCTTAGAGCTTGCATGCCCAAATGGCAAGTTCTTCGCATTCGATGACAGGTTCACATCATTGGCCTTCGATTGGGTGATTTCACGGGTGTTCGACTTCAGATCACTATTCACATTTCGTGGATTGTACTAGTGGTACCTTGAGAACCATTGTCATTATTGGTGGTTTCTCTCGCGCCTGTTAACAATTTAAATCATTGGCTGGTAATCAGACGATTTTCCTGCATGTTCGACTTCACTTCATTCACTCGCATGCTTAAAATTGTACTTGATCGGGTCGTGACGGAGCGCAAGACCCTGGATTTTATTCTCTAGAGTCCAGGTTGCGAGGTGATATGATTTGTCCATGATTGGATACATGTTTCTTTCAGATGGATGGCTGCGACCATACCATGGTCTCTTTTACGGATGGCTGTGTCCATACCTTGATTCATGTATTTTCATCAGAGATTTCAGTTATGTATATGTATCTATGCTTGATTTGTAGGTCTCCCGACAACAACATCTGGTTCCTTGCACGTACTTGTAAAGAATTTCACCCCTCACTCATGTTCAGACTTCATACTCTAGGGGGCATCTGCTACACAACAATTTGTCACTGTCCTTGTACTCCCCGTTCCTTGATTCTGGAGGACCCATACAATGACCCTTATGTACTTTCCAAGCATGGAATACATACCCCTGAACCACATTTTTCTACCAAATCATCTCCCTTTACAACTTTTCTAGAAGATTCCTATAAAACCCTGGTTTTCAAGGTCGGCGCTTTCTCTGTGTTTGCCCGCGCCGATAGCAGAGATTTACACTGAGGCCCGCACCGATTGGCGCTCTGTCTTAATGTTGGACCCGCGCCGATCCTCTTTTGGAAAGTTTTTTAAATAGAAGCGAAGCTTCCATGATTAGAAGCTTCGCGAGGCGGCGAGCTGGAAATTTGTTTTGAGGATATGGCCGAGGAATTCCCCTTTGGGCTTATTGTTCCCAAGAAATAGGAACTACTCCAAAGGATAACCTCTTTTCCCATTATTTGAGGGCCCATAACCTCCTCCTCCATTGTTATATAAGGAGACCTCCTTCAGCTCTACGGTCTTAGTGATGATAGAAAGGAGAAGCAATTATAGCTTCGAGAGAATAGTGCAGAGTGTGATTGTTTTTGTGTGCTGGGAACATAGAGAGATCTTGGACCTTTGTGTGTGAGGGTGTTACAAACGTGCTTGGATTCGGACCTGCCGAAGGAGAGCCTCAACATCAAGGCTTGGTTGTAAACTCCCCTTGTCTTTATCATAATAAAATGCAACTAATGTTTATCTTCCACTCTTGTTTACATTTATAATGAGATTTCTAGCATTCCTTGATCAGTTAGATAGGTTGTAATTTTTTTTTATGTTTGTCGCGGTTTTACGCTTATCGTGGTGTCTTGACTGTCTGTACATGTAATCAAACGTTGGTAACAGCGTGTATCAAGCTTGAGGAGAGCGACACATCAAGAAGCTTCGACAGAAGATGACAACATAGCATCAGAACGAGGTAGTTCATCTTCCTTGCTCTGAATTTCATTTACAATCTAGGAAGGTAGATGTTAGTATGTTCCTGTAGTTGCTAGACCCACCCTAGGGCTAGAGAAATCGCCTTTGTCCGCAGAGGGGATTTACCTGGACAACACCAGCAGTCTTCTAAGATCCAGTTTTTTGTCAGGATTGGCTAAACCCCTACAATTGAAAGAGAGGCAAATCATGCGTCACCCATGCCTGGGGTTTCCTTTGCTCTAAGAACCCTGTTAATAGAAGCTTGTGTCCCAGCGGTCACCTCCATGCCAATCCTGAGTATTGCCTTGGATAGGGAAGATGGTTTACCCCTAACCGCTTTAGGTTGTGGATCAATGAGTTTAGGGCTGAGCCCATAGGCTTGGGGGGCTAAGGCCTTAGATGCAGATCTAAGGTTGTATCGGTGGCTAGTAGAGTTGCCCGATGATTCAGAGATGGATCGAGAGTTTGTCTCGCTAACTAGGGTTTGAGGGTTTGTCCTAGAGATGGAGGGAGGGGTTGTTGCAATAGGACAGATAAGGGGATCCAAGTTGCATCTTAATTAAATTGATTTTAGAAGTAACTGTTGAAATTACAGGAGATACAGTGCGATTCAAATTAGAATTGAATGCAAGAGAAATAGCGAGAGGAGTACCCAGAATTGGAGTAGTGTCCTCATGGATTTGGGAACTGCAAGCCTGTGATGCTGATGGCGCTTGATGGGTCGGAGATATACATGGTGATTTCTGTGACACAGGTTCCACCGGTGTTCTCGCTTGAGTAGAGTCCGCTTCCCCAATACCCACGGTTTGGGCCCCCACGTGCACCAGGAATTTTGCATGATCCTTGTATAGATGCTCGACTTCGTGGCATCGACAACACCTAAATGGTACCCCTTCATAGTCCAATATCTGGCATCTAGTGATGTCTCGAAACCGCAGGTTGTAGCTCTCTACTAATCCTTCCCTCGTGTCCAAATGGACGAGAATCCGAGCCACTGAGATGTTTCTAGTCTCTAAGTAGGACCTATCATGGTCCAAATAGATCCCTAAGTCTTCATCAATGAAGCAGAGCGCTTCCTCTCTCCAAAGTTGTAGAGGGAGGCTTGACAGTCGCACCCAAATAGGGCCTACTCCCAGCTTCTCCTTGTCTGGGTCAAAGAGTGGAGCCCATCGCTTCAGTAGCACCAGTGTCATTTCTATGTGCCAGTATTTAGTGAGCACCTAGTTTTCCATCTCCGGGTGGGGAAAGATTAGGGCGAACCACCCCTATTCATCGTGAGCACCCAGGAAGTTGCTCCAATATGTTTCCCCATATTTTTGCTGTCTAAATCTTTAATCTGGCCGAGGAGTATTTCCTTCCTCAAACCCGTCCCACCAGTACAGTCTACGAGGTTCGCTCCATCTTATCCATCCCAATTCTTTCGCCGAAAACCAAATCCCGCTTCTGTTCACGGCTCTTAGTGCACCTGTGCTTTTTCTTCCCCGTCCTGTGGTTGGTCCTGTCCCGAATGTGCCCTTCTCCTTCCGGTGTGTCGTTCGAGTCTGATGTTTTGATGTCCTCCGGAGGTGGAACCAAATGAGTGATGCCCTCAAAGCAACCCGATGCCTCCACAAAAGGGGGCTCCCCTAAATTGGTTGTGTGTGTTAGTTCATCCTCTGCATGATTGATGCCTAAATGTTCGAAACTAAAAGACCCCTCCAAGTTGTCGTCATTAGCCCCCAAAACATCCGTTATCAGACCCAAAGCATTCGGCGTGACTTGGGCTTGATGCTCCCAAAGTCTGAGAATTAACGGTGAGGGGATAAAATATGCTCGAGAGGCCAGTGCTGCCGGGAAGGGTTTCGAGTAAACTGCCTCAGCTGTCGGGAAGGATTCCGATAAGGCATATGGAGTTTGTGATGAGTCACCAATCTATCCACTTGTTCTTTTCCTGCGAGGTCGCCTCCTTGAGTCGACCTACCTGTCCACTGAGGTGTTAACCTAGTCCAAATTTGAGATGGTTCCAATGTCAGATGAGTAGTCCAGCTCGTCCTCAATCATCTCTCCGTTTCTAGAGTTCACCTCCGTTCTGATAGCGCCTTCTCCTTACTGCGGAAAACCATGTCTTTTCCGAGGAGCTAGCTTAATTGTTGCGACCTTCCGCCGTATCTGCCGGGGTCTAGAAGGATGGCGAGGGTAATAATAATAACCCTTTGTCGGGTTGTCGAAGCCGTTAATAAAATGCCAAAGTTTTCAACTGCCAGGGTATGGCAGTAAATCTCGTGACCGTTGGCAAACAGACCACCTTAGGAAATCAAATATTAAGCTTAGAGTCGTCTTGCTGGTATGTCGGGTAATAAAAAAACTCCCCAACACTGTGGCAGAACAGTCCACTGATGCTCGCGCCACTGAAATAAACCTATAACCTCTGCCCTAAACCACTGTCATTCCAATTTGAGTGCAGAAACAACTCTCATGGAGACCGCCAAGCTAGGGTTTGTTGCAGGTTTAGGGTTTTGCCATCTCCATCGCTCCATCACTCTGATCGGTGTTTGCTCCTTGTCCATGGATCGCAACCATTGGTATTCTTCCTTACCAAGGAAGTCCAATGAATTACTCATTGGAAACTTTGTTTGGCATGCATTATTGTTTTACTAAAGCTGTACCATATTTCATTGACATGTAGCTCGCTGATCTCTCTGTAAGAGAGTTATTTCTTAATGTGGAATTCATGTATTTTGTAACTATCAGTGTGTTGATTATTTATTAATGTTCTTTGTAATGAATGTTGTTATGTAGTTACAACCTGTCAGCTGTAGTGTTTTTGTCCTTGTATATATGTGCAAAGTAAATTTTATGTGAGCAAAGTTCTTTATGTCTCAAAATAATCGCTGTGGAAGCAAGTATTCTATTGTGGCTTGTATTTGTCTAGGTGGGTCTGGCTCCACCACTCCCTTAACTTATTCTAGATTCTACTTTCTAGACCAAGAATCCATTTTTGCCCTAGAGCCCAACACTCCCTTCACTATGGCTTCTATTGAACTCCTTAGATATGCATTTTTCTTCCTCTACATTTTGTGTAGAGGAAATGCAATTGGGAGATCCATTTTATTCATCTTTGGGGTGACCATGGGAATGAAATTGGCTACATGATTAGTTGCCATTTTTCTCCAAAATGCTCATTTTGTCTTGATGTTTACTCTCTTCATCATCCCCAATCAAGCTTTTGTTCAAAGGCAAATCTAGAGTAGTGCTTACTGATTTCCTTTTGTTTGTCCTCAACCCCTTTGTGCGTAACCCAACGTAAGAGTCAATCCGAGTGATCTGTATAAACTACCTTTGCCAGCCTCCATGTTCTTGTTCAACTCCGGTCTCCATGTTCTTGTTCAACTTTGGTCTGGTAGCGAAGTGGTGGCTAAGTGCATCCAAGCAATATCTAAATGGAGAGTGAACTATGTATGTCTCATTGTGATACTGTGAGAAGAGATGTAAAATTTTTCTTTAATGTTCCTATACCATGTAATCCTCGCTTTTGTAGGCTGTCCCACGTAAGCTAACTCTTGCTTAAAAAGAAGCCACATCAAATCTATTGGTTTTTTGATGTGCCAACGTTCTCCAAAGATATTGCCACTGCAATTACTTTTCTTTTATCAGATGGAAAGAAAAGATGCCTAATAGCACACCTCCACATTGCAAAATACTAGAGGAAGTGTTAGTTTCCCAACACAGTGAATCCTTTTGTTTGCCTTGGTTTGTGTAAGGAGGGTTTGAATGTGGGCCATTCATTTGCTAGAGCTTCTCCGAGACTTGAGTCCTGTTCCCTTGCCCAACCATATTGTTGCTTGTTATCGTTGTTTTTATTATATAAATTTTCTAGATACAAATTTTCTTCCCATGGAATTCATTCACAAAAAGATAGACAATCTTCTCCATGTTTGCAGTGTTTTTCATGATGTCTCTATATTTGTTGTAGTTTTTGTTTATGTCGCTGTATATTTCCTATTCGGAATATTACAGTGGTATCAGAGCTCATAGACTTCGCTCAGCCCGTGGAGCAGATCAGTCTATGACACTCGGAGGTAAAGAATACATCACTTACCGAACGTAGCGGTACATGAGCTGAGAGCGGAGGCTCGAGGCAACATTTGGAGAAGGGGACTGCGTTCCAGTTGAGGACGCAGAGGAGGAAGTACCAATGGCAGAAGAGAGAGATGGCGGGAAGGAGTTCGAGAATCTCCACCTGCAGTCTCTGCAAGAGCTCTTGAGGAAGATAGAGGAGATGGGTTAGAAGATTGCTGGGGAGAATAGACAGCGTGAAACCCCAAGGGGTTTTCACATCGGAGAGGGATCCGACACTTCCCATCACACACAAGAGCAGAACACAGCACAGTAGGTGGTGCTACACACTCCCCCACGTTCCATGATGCTGACATTCTTGACTGCAGGTAGTGGAACAGGAGGACCCCAGGAGCCGGAGATAGCTCATTACGGGGATTATTTTGCAGAGTATCAGTCATATGGGCGAGAGTTTGGTGAAGCTCTCTCTTTCCATGATTTTTGCTAGCTCAAGAACAACAACAAACCCCGTAACCAGAACAGAGGTGGTGGGTACACGCAGGGAGGTGAGCTGCAATGTACCATGGGCAGATTTTTCTTGCCAACTTATGATGAGTCATCTAAATGTTCAGCAAAAGCTTGGGTGGAGAAGCTGGACATTTACTTTTAGCTTAATCAGATGGCAGAGGTGGAGGCCATCAAGGTGGCAGTGCTGCACCCTGAGGGAGAAGCCCATGACTGGTGGTTCCATGGGATGGCCACGCTGGGTCACTCAACAGTGACAGTGTATGCAGAGTTCACTCGGAGATTGGTGGAGAGGTTTGACCGGAAGGATCCGGAGGAGCATTTTTTCGAGCTGACCAAGCTCAAACAAACCAAGAACCTGAAAACTTACATTTCCGAGTCCTTGAGACTTTAAGTGATGGTACCAGACTTGTTCGCAGCCAGGAGGATTTACATGTTCATTGATGGGTTGGCAGAACCTCTGCGTGGGTTAGTCAGGTCCACTAGACCTGCTACACTTCAGGATGCAGTCGAGAGGACGAGAGACTTGCAGGATGCTTTGCCCAAGACTAGAGATCCTTTCCCCCAGAGACCAGCATTTCAGCCAAAGGGGAAGGACACGAGAGTTCCATCGCAAAAGGGGAACCAAGGCCGAGGGCCTTTGGACGACGATACCCGGAGAGACTTGAGACGGAGGAAGCTATGCTTTACATGCCAGGAGCCATGGGCACCAGGCAATCGATGTGTCGCAAGGAAGGCACATTACATAGAGGTCTTCTCCGTCAGAGAGGGAGAAGAAGATGCTTATGAGGAGATAGAGGGAGAGGCCAGCGCTGTAGTACAAAGAGGGGATCATCCACCACCTCCTCCCCCAGGAGCAGGAGGGGTAGCGTTTGCACCCACAGGAGGAGTCTTTTCATCTTTGTGGGGAGTTTCGAAGTATTTGACACTGCGTGTTCGAGGCACAGTACAGGGACAACATGTTTCAGTTCTGGTAGATAGTGGCGACACTCAACTTTATTGATGCTCAACTAGTAGAGAGGAGGGGCATACCGACAGAGAGTTTTGATGGTTTCTCAGTACTGGTACCGGGTTCCAGAACGATGCATTGTGCAAGATATGTTTCGGCATTAGCAGCAACCATGGGGACCTACACTATGACAGACCACTTCTTTGTGGTTGTGTAAATTTATGTAGATGTTCTATGCTTGATGCAACTTTACTTTTATTACAACAATCACACAAACAGTTAAGTAAAATGCTGATAGAACATACCAGTGGATCTATAGAAGACAAACCAGAAACAGAAGAATGTGTTGGTGCGTTACGGCGGTCAGCAGGATACTTCAACCAGCAAAGTCTTCTTGGTCGGCCAACCCAGAATATGTCACAACAGTCCTCAAATCAGTCAACCAGTCAACTCAAAGTCAACCCCAGAAAAGTCAATGCAGTCTAGAAAAGTCAACGTAGGGCAGCAGCAATAACGCAGCTCCAACTTCGGTCAACCTTTTGACCTCGGTTTCTGTGCCAATGAGTACGACCTTAAAAAATCGAACTCCACCAAATTTCAACCAATTCGGACCATGCGTTGACCAAAGTCAACGCTGGTCAAACTTTCCTAGAAACCCTAACTGCATAAATTTTCGTCCTTTTTTAGCTTTAGCAACTTCGTCCTTTTTCCCATGTGAGAACTACTTCTCAAATGCTCATATCCAATCAGAGGAGGAGATGTGTGTGATGAGTGAGTGAGTGAAATGCTCTCCAATGTTGACTGTATTTATATCCATCATTGAGGCGTGTGACACATCTGCGGGGGTTGTAAAACCTTAAGGCCGACTTGCACATATAATTTATTATAAATAATAAATTCAAAATAAATGTTCTGCTCATTGGATTAAGATCAATTTTATATCGATCTTACATCTCTCCGAAAGAGGAACCCATTAAAAATATTGGTATCTTCATCTGAGCATCACAACATGGAGTTTGGACCTATTTGTCCAATTTTAACACTCCCTCTCAACTAGGGAGAACTCCATCCACCTGTGCAAACAAACATCGTGCGTCATCCCGCCGTAACTTGCGTTGCTGGCCTCTTTATTTCAGAACAGAAGTGGGTCAGTCACAAAGACATCATCCCTCGGCTGACAGATTCAGCCCAGAGGTCCAAAATCTCTATCAGACTCACAAAGAGTCTCATACCAACCTGAAGTTGGTCTACCTGACCCGAAGTCAGTTGGAGGTCTGAAACCTCACTATACTTGATCCCAAATCAAGTGGTTGGACCGTGCCATCCTAGATAGAGAGTACGGTAATCTCTGATGCGTCCATCAATATTTGCTACTAGTCTCTAGCTTTTCCCACCTCATTGGCCAAATGAGAGGTACTTCCCATGAGCCCTAAACTCAATGGGTAGGATGCATATGGGGCACAGATAATGAGAGGTGAACCAACTCAAACATCATAACGGTGGGGCAGAAGCACTACAAGGTTCGGCAAGCCTAGCCCCGTGAGAGCTTATAGCTCCGAGAAGCTATCCCCAAAGCCCCCCAGAGTTCCCAGAGCTCATCGTCCAACAGGACCCACATCATAGGGTCGTTCCACGATACCAAGACTCTCACGGATGGTTAGGAACTTGACCTTCCCTAGGGGCTTTGTGAGAATATCCGCGACCTGCTCATCAGTGCCTATATGATCGAGCCTTACGGCGCCTCACTGTACCATATCTCAGATATAGTGGTACCTGATATCAATATGCTTGGATCGATCGTGGAACACTGGATTCTCGGACAAGCGAATCCCACTCTGGTTATCATAGAGTATCGCGGTGGTATCTAGCACATGTCCAAATAGCTCACTAAAGAGCTTTCGCAACCAAACTGCTTCACAACAGGCCATACTTGCTGCAATGTATTCGGCCTCTGCGGTGCTCAAAGCCACCGACTTTTGCTTCCTGCTCATCCATGAGATCGAAGCAGAACCAAGATTGAAGCAGCATCCCGATGTGCTCTTACGATCCACCACACTGCCAGCCCAATCGGCATCAGTATATCCACGGAGTATCACACTCCCGGCAGTGTATCTCAGCCCATGGTTTATCGTGCCCCGAAGATATCTCAAAAGATTCTTGGCACCAACCCAATGAAAGTGATGAGGCTCAACCATCTGTTGACTCAAAGTGTTCACTGCAAAACATATATCCGGTCGGGTGTTCACTAAGAACATCAAAGCTCCTATGAGTTGACGATACTCAGTAGGATTGGCCAAGATAGGCCCAGCAGCGCTGCCACTCAACTTCTTGAAGTTGAGTTCCATCGGTGTTGACACGGACTTGTAGTCCACCATACCAAATCTCTCTAGAAGTTTCACAATGTATTTTCCTTGAGAAAGGAAAATCTCTCCAGGTCTCTGCCAGACCTCCAGGCCCAGGAAGTAGTACATCAGTCCTAGGTCCTTCATCTCTAACTCAGTAGTGAGCTCCCTCTTGCACTGATGAATGAGAGGGTCATCACCTGTTAGGAAGAGGTCATCCACATACAGCACCGGGATGAGAGGCTTTCCCTTGACAACCTTGAAGTAAAGGTTCAGATCAACATTACTTCGAGTGAAGCCCAGCTTCATCAAGTAGCTATCTATCCTCTCGTACCAA